>CM026394.1:40915787-40960242 GCA_014843695.1 Archivesica marissinica
GTGGTGGTCTCTATTGGGAGGTGGTGGTCTCTATTGGGAGGTGGTGGTCTCTATTGGGAGGTGGTGGTCTCTATTGGGAGGTGGTGGTCTCTATTGGGAGGTGGTGGTCTCTATTGGGAGGTGGTGGTGTCTATTGGACGGTGGTGGCCTCTATTGGAAGGTGGTGGCCTCTATTGGGAGGTGGTGGTCTCTATTGGAAGGTGGTGGCCTCTATTGGGAGGTGATGGCCTCTATTGGAAGGTGGTGGCCTCTATTGGGAGGTGGTGGTGTCTATTGGGAGGTGGTGGTGTCTATTGGGAGGGGTGGTGTCTATTGGGAGGTGGTGGTGTCTATTGGAGGTGGTGGTGTCTATTGGGAGGTGGTGGTGTCTATTGGGAGGTTGGGCCTCTATGGGAGGTGGTGGTGTCTATTGGATGGTGGTGGTCTGTCTCTATTGGGAGGTGGTGGTTTTATTGGAGGTGGTGGTCTCTATTGGGAGGTGGTGGCGTCTATTGGAGGTGGTGGTCTCTATTGGGAGGTGGTGGCTCTATTGGAAGGTGGTGGCCTCATTGGGAGGTGGTGGCCTCTATTGGAAGGTGGTGGCCTCTATTGGGAGGTGGTGGTGTCTATTGGGAGGTGGTGGTGTCTATTGGGAGGTGGTGGTGTCTATTGGGAGGTGGTGGTGTCTATTGGGAGGTGGTGGCCTCTATTGGGAGGTGGTGGTGTCTATTGGATGGTGGTGGTCTCTATTGGGAGGTGGTGGCCTCTATTGGGAGGTGGTGGTGTCTATTGGACGGTGGTGGTGTCTATTGGGAGGGGTGGTCTCTATTGGGAGGTGGTGGCCTCTATTGGGAGGTGGTGGTGTCTATTGGACGGTGGTGGTCTCTATTGGGAGTGGTGGTCTCTATTGGGAGGTGGTGGTCTCTATTGGGAGGTGGTGGTCTCTATTGGGAGGTGGTGGCGTCTATTGGGAGGTGGTGGTCTCTATTGGGAGGTGGTGGTCTCTATTGGGAGGTGGTGGTGTCTATTGGAGGTGGTGGCCTCTATTGGGAGGTGGTGGTCTCTATTGGAAGGTGGTGGCCTCTATTGGGAGGTGGTGGCCTCTATTGGAAGGTGGTGGCCTCTATTGGGAGGTGGTGTGTCTATTGAGAGGTGGGGGTCTCTTGGGATGTGGTGGTGTCTATTGGGAGGTGGTGGTGTCTATTGGGAGGTGGTGGTCTCTATTGGAATGTGGTGGTGTCTATTGGGAGGTGGTGGTCTCTATTGGGAGGTGGTGGTATCTATTGGGAGGTGGTGGCCTCTATTGGGAGGTGGTGGTGTCTATTGGGAGGTGGTGGTGTCTATTGGGAGGTGGTGGTGTCTATTGGGAGGTGGTGGTCTCTATTGGAAGGTGGTGGCCTCTATTGGGTGGTGGTGGCCTCTATTGGATGGTGGTGGTCTCTATTGGGATGTGGTGGTCTCTATTGGGAGGGGGTGGCCTCTATTGGATGGTGGTGGTCTCTATTGGGATGCGGTGGTCTCTATTGGGTGGTGGTGGCCTCTATTGGGAGGTGGTGGTCTCTATTGGGAGGTGGTGGTCTCTATTGGGAGGTGGTGGCCTCTATTGGGTGGTGGTGGCCTCTATTGGGAGGTGGTGGCCTCTATTGGGAGGTGGTGGCCTCTATTGGGAGGTGGTGGTCTCTATTGGACGGTGGTGGTCTCTATTGGGAGGTGGTGGCCTCTATTGGGAGGTGGTGGCCTCTATTGGGAGGTGGTGGCCTCTATTGGGAGGTGGTGGTCTCTATTGGACGGTGGTGGTCTCTATTGGGAGGTGGTGGCCTCTATTGGAAGGTGGTGGCCTCTATTGGGAGGTGGTGGTCTCTATTGGAAGGTGGTGGCCTCTATTGGGAGGTGGTGGCCTCTATTGGAAGGTGGTGGCCTCTATTGGGATGTGGTGGCCTCTATTGGGATGTGGTGGTCTCTATTGGACGGTGGTGGTGTCTATTGGACGGTGGTGGTGTCTATTGGACGGTGGTGGTGTCTATTGGGAGGTGGTGGCCTCTATTGGGAGGTAGTGGTGTCTATTGGACGGTGGTGGTGTCTATTGGACGGTGGTGGTGTCTATTGGGAGGTGGTGGTCTCTATTGGGAGGTGGTGGTGTCTATTGGGATGTGGTGGCGTCTATTGGACGGTGGTGGTGTCTATTGGGAGGTGGTGGCGTCTATTGGGAGGTGGTGGTGTCTATTGGGAGGTGGTGTTGTCTATTGGGATGTGGTGGTGTCTATTGGACGGTGGTGGCGTCTATTGGGAGGTGGTGGTCTCTATTGGGAGGTAGTGGTCTCTATTGGGAGGTGGTGGTGTCTATTGGACGGTGGTGGTCTCTATTGGGAGGTGGTGGCCTCTATTGGGAGGTGGTGGCCTCTATTGGGAGGTGGTGGTGGTCTCTATTGGGAGGTGGTGGTCTCTATTGGGAGGTGGTGGTCTCTATTGGGAGGTGTGGTCTCTATTGGGAGGTGGTGGTCTCTATTGGGAGGTGGTGGTCTCTATTGGGAGGTGGTGGCGTCTATTGGGAGGTGGTGGTCTCTATTGGGAGGTGGTGGTCTCTATTGGGAGGTGGTGGTCTCTATTGGGAGGTGGTGGTGTCTATTGGACGGTGGTGGCCTGTATTGGGAGGTGGTGGCCTCTATTGGGAGGTGGTGGTGTCTATTGGACGGTGGTGGTCTCTATTGGACGGTGGTGGCGTCTATTGGGAGGTGGTGGTGTCTATTGGGAGGTGGTGGTCTCTATTGGGAGGTGGTGGTGTCTATTGGGAGGTGGTGTCTATTGGAGGTGGTGGTGTCTATTGGACGGTGGTGGTGTCTATTGGACGGTGGTGGTGTCTATTGGACGGTGGTGGTCTCTATTGGAAGGTGGTGGTGTCTATTGGGAGGTGGTGGTGTCTATTGGGAGGTGGTGTCTATTGGACGGTGGTGGTGTCTATTGGGAGGTGGTGTCTATTGGACGGTGGTGGTGTCTATTGGACGGTGGTGGTGTCTATTGGAAGGTGGTGGTCTCTATTGGGAGGTGGTGGTCTCTATTGGGAGGTGGTGGTGTCTATTGGACGGTGGTGGTCTCTATTGGGAGGTGGTGGCCTCTATTGGACGGTGGTGGTCTCTATTGGACGGTGGTGGCGTCTATTGGGAGGTGGTGGTGTCTATTGGGAGGTGGTGGTCTCTATTGGGAGGTGGTGGTCTCTATTGGGAGGTGGTGGTGTCTATTGGGAGGTGGTGTCTATTGGACGGTGGTGGTGTCTATTGGACGGTGGTGGTCTCTATTGGAAGGTGGTGGTGTCTATTGGAGGTGGTGGTGTCTATTGGGAGGTGGTGTCTATTGGACGGTGGTGGTGTCTATTGGACGGTGGTGGTGTCTATTGGAAGGTGGTGGTCTCTATTGGGAGGCGGTGGTCTCTATTGGGAGGTGGTGGTGTCTATTGGACGGTGGTGGTCTCTATTGGGAGGTGGTGGCCTCTATTGGGAGGTGGTGATGTCTATTGGACGGTGGTGGTGTCTATTGGGAGGTGGTGGTCTCTATTGGGAGGTGGTGGCGTCTATTGGGAGGTGGTGGCGTCTATTGGGAGGTGGTGGCGTCTATTGGGAGGTGGTGGTCTCTATTGGGAGGTGGTGGTCTCTATTGGGAGGTGGTGGTGTCTATTGGACGGTGGTGGCCTCTATTGGGAGGTGGTGGCCTCTATTGGGAGGTGGTGGTGTCTATTGGACGGTGGTGGTCTCTATTGGACGGTGGTGGCGTCTATTGGGAGGTGGTGGTGTCTATTGGGAGGTGGTGGTCTCTATTGGGAGGTGGTGGTGTCTATTGGGAGGTGGTGTCTATTGGACGGTGGTGGTGTCTATTGGACGGTGGTGGTGTCTATTGGACGGTGGTGGTCTCTATTGGAAGGTGGTGGTGTCTATTGGGAGGTGGTGGTGTCTATTAGGAGGTGGTGTCTATTGGACGGTGGTGGTGTCTATTGGACGGTGGTGGTCTCTATTGGAAGGTGGTGGTGTCTATTGGAAGGTGGTGGCCTCTATTGGGAGGTGGTGGTCTCTATTGGGAGGTGGTGGTGTCTATTGGACGGTGGTGGCCTCTATTGGGAGGTGGTGGCCTCTATTGGGAGGTGGTGGTGTCTATTGGACGGTGGTGGTCTCTATTGGACGGTGGTGGCGTCTATTGGGAGGTGGTGGTGTCTATTGGGATGGTGGTGTCTATTGGACGGTGGTGGTGTCTATTGGACGGTGGTGGTGTCTATTGGAAGGTGGTGGTGTCTATTGGACAATGGTGGTGTCTATTGGGAGGTGGTGGTCTCTATTGGGAGGTGGTGGTCTCTATTGGACGGTGGTGGTCTCTATTGGGAGGTGGTGGTCTCTATTGGGAGGTGGTGGTCTCGATTGGGAGGTGGTGGTCTCTATTGGGAGGTGGTGGTCTCTATTGGACGGTGGTGGTCTCTATTGGACGGTGGTGGTCTCTATTGGGAGGTGGTGGTCTCTATTGGGAGGTGGTGGTCTCTATTGGAAGGTGGTGGCGTCTATTGGGATGGTGGTGGTCTCTATTGGGAGGTGGTGGTCTCTATTGGGAGGTGGTGGTCTCTATTGGGAGGTGGTGGTGTCTATTGGGAGGTGGTGGTGTCTATTGGACGGTGGTGGTCTTTAGACATAGTATTGACAGTACTTCATTTCGGTATAACAAGCATTAACAGGATATTCTCATATACAGGACACTATCCACTAAGCTTTCTGACAGCTAAGTCCTGGACTCAAACGGGGTATTCTCACATACATAAACGTGGGAGAGACAGACATCTGTTACACTGGGATTGCTATACATATCTAGCTTTGCACGAACGTGGGCGAGACAGACATCACGTGGGAGAGACAGACATCACATGGGAGAGACAGACATCATGTGGGAGACAGACATCACATAGGAGAGACGGACATCACATAGGAGAGACGGACATCACGTGGGAGAGACGGACATCACGTGGGAGACAGACATCACGTGGGAGAGATGGACATGACGTGGGAGAGACAGACATCACGTGGGAGAGACTGACATCATGTGGGAGAGACAGACATCACGTGGGAGAGACAGACAACACGTGGGAGAGACAGACATCACGTGGGAGAGACAGACATCATGTGGGCGAGACAGACATCACATGGGAGAGACAGACATCACGTGGGAGAGACGGACATCACGTGGGAGACCGACATCACGTGGGAGAGACAGATATCACGTGGGAGAGACAGACATCATGTGGGTGAGACAGACATCACGGGGAGAGACTGACATCACGTGGGAGAGACTGACATCACGTGGGAGAGACAGACATCATGTGGGAGAGACAGACATCATGTGGGTGAGACAGACATCACGTGGGAGAGACTGACATCACGTGGGAGACTGACATCACGTGGGAGAGACAGACATCATGTGGGAGAGACAGACATCGCATGGGAGAGACAGACATCATGTGGGAGAGACAGACATCACATGGGAGAGACAGATATCACGTGGGAAAGGACAGACATCACGTGGGAGAGACAGACATCACGTGGGAGATACAGACATCACGTGGGCGAGACAGACATCACGTGGGAGAGACAGACATCACATGGGAGAGACAGACATCACGTGGGGGAGACAGACATCACGTAGGAGAGACAGACATATGCAACACTTACTACCACTTCCATCATGATTGCTATCACTGTTAGTCGGTTTTCGTTTTCTCTTTCTCTCTGACGGAGTTCTCTTCTCCGGTGTGTGGGCCTGCAAATGGAAGACATGGGTTAGTTTAGTTTATACAAATTTATCTTAGCTCGATTGTGAAACAAGTTCTTACAACTTATATTAATCACTCTTGAGACTTCATTCCTGATGAGGGAGAGAGAAGAGGCAACGTGGAATTTAAATGCCTTGCCCAAGGGCACAATCGTAACGGCTACAGCTGGGCTCGAGCCGTTACCACCTGAAGCTAACACGTTACGACCAAGTGTATTACTTGAGGAAACCACCACCATAGTTCTGTAGTGTTTATTCTAGAGTGGAAAAAGGGGATAGTGTGGGTTAGAAAATTAGGAAGAGTGCATTTTGAGCTGCGATGACGTGCAGGGCGGTGTATTTTGGGGTTAGCCCCTAGAAATATTTTGCTAACGTACGGCGATTGATCACAGAGGCAGTAAGGCAGTACATATTGGTGAAACGGGCGGACGAGTTATAAGTTATATCGGGCTGCCCGCCCGAAGCATATGTCGCATATATATTTCCATAGTTTTCAGATACAAATAAGAAAAACACATTAATGATTTGCAATCTGCTACAATTATTTCAACCATTTATAGCTTTTATTTTACCCAGGGTTCCTGCAGAATGAAAGTTGTGAAATTCAAGGCTATTTGTCCGCATTTCTCTCTCCCATTTTTCAAGGCCCAAAACTGCCAAATTTCAAGGCTTTTCAAGGCCCCTAGCTGACGCATGTATGTAATACTGCGGCACTTATATATATATATAATAAAACAATTAATTATGACAATATTAGGTGATTTAAGCTAGGCCTTCAAAAACAGGCCTACTGATATTTTCACTAAAATAAACATTTTTTACGACAGCTTTGCTGGCAGTTTCCTGTTATGTTTATAATTAATCGGTCGATACATAAACCCTTGTACACATTTCGTCGCCCACAGAATCTCAGCTGATTGAATTTCTGATGCCTTTTCACTGCTACTGGGGACAGTCTCAAGATTGTTTAGAAGAACTTCCGAAGTTGATTTTCATGTTTTCATTTTGGTCCCCGACTACCATATTTGTGACACTGAAATTTTTCTGACAAGCCGTGCATCTCGTTGCATATAGATCACCCAGTACTGGCAACAGCCAGCCCATATAATCGCTAGATTTCAGCCAATTCTGTTGGAAAGCACACTTCCCCATTTTGACACCAGTTTGGAAAGATGGCGGTCACCGCGATGTAAGTGAGCTTTTGATTGGTGCAACAGACAGCAGCCTCTGCAACATTAGCCATTCCGATTTATATTTTAAGTGCGCATGCGTGCGACCTCATACAGTAAACTAAATGCGTTCACTCATTCACACTCCAATCGGCAGTTAGAGAATCACTACAATGCGCTGTAAAAAATATTAATAATTATGAATTTTGCAATCGTCGGCGATATTTCCCAAATTCGATACTATTCCAGGCTTCCGTTGAAATTATCAATTTTGCTCTCATCGCCTATATTGCCAAATTCCAGGCTTTTCCAGGAAATTCAAGGAGTGCAGGAATCCTGTTACCCAGCACGCAAAGAGTTAAATACAACATTTGAATAGAAGGTGTGCTTTACAATGGCCAGTGTAGCCAGCCTATTGTAGTTTGGAAAAAAAAATTGGGGGGGGGGGAAGTGGAGCCCCCCAGGTAACGAAGTCACGGTACTTAGAGCGACTATTTAGCCCATGTCACGGTCTAGAATGAGCACTGGGGATGTTACTGTGTTGTTGGTGGTAGAGCGGCCTGATTTGTTATTGCTATGCGACGTCACAGTAGTGGTAAAGTTTTGAAAAGTGGCGTGTATAATTAAAAGCATACACACCTCTTGGTCCTCGCGATCCAATGAGCCGCCACTCATGTTACTGTTGCTCTCACCGGGGATCGGCACTTGTTGCGGCATATTCATTTGTTGCGCTACATTCATTTGCTGCGATACATTCATTTGCTGCGGTACATTCATTTGCTGCGGTATATTCATTTGCTGCGGTAGATTTAATGGCTGAAACTAGAAACACAATGCACATGCATCATACACCGACGACATTTATGCTTACAACTCAAGTAATGAGTGTACAGTCAAACCTGTCTTAAGTAGCCAACAAAGGGAACCACAGAAAGTAGCTGCTTAATAGAGGTCATTTGCATAATAAAACAAGGACAGCTATATAGCTTTCTGACTAATTCCTTAATATTTTTTTTTGTAAATACAGTCAAACATGTGTTAGTGGTCACCTCAATTAAACAGCCAACCTATATTAAGTAGCCAGTTTTCAGATTCCCAATATGTTGCTTTATTATACATTTGCCCTCTATTAATCAGCCAGCCTGTGCTATGCAGCCACTTTCTTTGATTCCCTTGGCTGGCTGCCTAACACAGGTTAGACTGTAATCATGTACATGATAGACAATAACAATAAATATGATGTTTAAACTAATAAACATATTGGAAATCAGGAAACTGGCTGCATAGCACAGGCTGGCTGCTTAATAGAGGCTGCTTGTTGACCACTAACACAGGTTTGACTGTATTCTTAACTTAATGTGCTGCTCCATCATCATTATACAAACATACCTACAGTCAGGTTTGCCGTACGCAGCCAACCAATGGAATCACAGATAGTGGCTGCTTAGCACAGGTGGCTGACCAATAGATAGCAAAACAACATATTGGGAATCTAGAAACTGGCTGCTTAATAGAGGTGACTACTAACACAGGTTTGACTAAGTACAAACTTTATTTTACGACTGCGAAAAAGCTGTAACAATTTATATTAATCACTCTTGCTGGTGCGGATGAAAGCATATTTATGGTCATTCGTGTGTGTGGGGGGGGGGACGTGGGTACACGGAGAAAACCAACCTGTCTGTGATTTACAGAAACAATCGTCTACTTTGGTCTAGTTAATTAGGTCAGGTCTAATAAGCTTTCAAAGTTACATGTCTAGCAGGACTCATTCTAAGTCAGAATGACCACATATACGCTTTCATCCGTGCCGACGAGAGTGATTAATATATGTTGTTAGAACTTGCTTCGCAATCGTAAAATAAATAAAAAGTTTAAACTTTTTAGGTCAGAATTTTTGGGAGAAGTGTGAAAGCGTGCAATTGCATCCTTAAAATGCACATGCGGGTTAATGAAGATGAAACATATTTTGAGGATATTACAATATATTGCCTTCATGTGACTTTAGTATGGGTTCCGAGTAATCCTCCATTTTCACCTAGCTACATATTGATTGCCAGGGTTCATTCTAGGTCAGAAATTTGGGGTGAAGTGAGAAAGCACGCGATCGCGTCCTTAACTGCTGTTATTTAATAAATTCAACAAATATAGTTAAAATGCACAGTATGACCATTAAATACAACATCTGAATGCTTTATAATGAATGGGCCAGTGTATCTTACTGGACAAAATTCTGCATGAAAATTGTAAAAATTATTTTTTTAGGGACAAGTGGGGGCCCCAGAGGGCGAAGTCAGGGTCCCTAGGGTGACTATTTCGTGCACTAGAATGAGCATTGGTCTAGTGATCGAAAAGAGTCGAGCCCCAATTTGATTATCGGGATACATGAAATATTATAACCAAACTGCCTGATACAGGACAGGAGAACAATTATCCGACACGAAGACGGTCGCTCACCAAATTGATTCCGGAAAACAATCAGTTCGTTTTAATGATAAAATCAGTGCTAACTCTTTCTGAGAATTGACTGCATGGATAGTATTGATTATTAATTATACAGTAAAACCTATTTACCGGCAATAGGCACGTCGATATATGTTCATACACCCGTGTTGCTGGTAAATGACATTATGCTAATTCATTTATAAAATAAGAAATAGCAGATTTCAGATTATGGCTTCCTGTCTTATGAGTGCTAAAAATAAAGCAATAAAAAATATATTTTTGACATTTTTAGTCAATTAAAGGGCAATAACTCTGGTGTTACTGGGCAGATCTACATGAAAAGTACACATGCACCACCACACTATGTTATACATATATTCAAGAGTTTTTACTTTAAAAAAAATAATGTCTTAACCCTTTCCCTCAAAGAAGCACCTCTTGACACTATTACCAATACGACATACATTGACCCTTTCCCTCATAGAAGCACCTCTTGACACTATTACCAATACGACATACATTGACAATGTAGTAGCCAAGCCAAACCAATGTTCATAATAACGGCCAAAATCTCATGTAGTCCCAGTAATATATATGGAGGTGGGATAGATATGGCGACTACTTATCCACTGCATGCTAGCTAAATGGCTGTCGTTTGTATGGAGATATAATAGTATATTAACCTAAATCTCTATGTAGTCCCAGTAATATCTATGTAGGTGGGATAGATATGGCGAATACTTATCCACTGCACGATAGCTAAATGACAATATAATAGTATATTAACCTAAATCACTATGAAGGAAAGGGTTAAAGGGCAATAACTCTGGTGTTACTGGGCAGATCTACATGAAAAGTACACATGCACCACCACACTATGTGATACATGTCAGTATAAATTCAGGAAACATTCAAATGATTAACTATAATATGTCTGGTGAAACAGTTTCAAAACCATTGATGACATTTCGACGGGATGTTGATCATTGAGATACGGACGCCAATCCCCCCCCACCCACCAAGTGTTGTATGCATCATCTTGGTACAGTAGATTGCACATTTTGGGCATAGCTATTTCAAACTATGCTCTATTATGCTGAGCGGTTTACAAGGTATGTAGCAGATACATGAAATCCGAACTGAGAAGTGGCGGGCGGTGGGTGGACAAATTTGTGAATATTTAGCTACTTAAACGACACACTCTGCCGTACTGGCCGGATCCCGTCGAAACTCTGGTGTTACTGGCCCGGTACCAGCGAAACTCTGGTGTTACTGGCCCGGTACCAGCGAAACTCTGGTGTTACTGGCCCGGTACCAGCGAAACTCTGGTGTTACTGGCCCGGTACCAGCGAAACTCGGGTGTTACTGGCCCGGTACCAGCGAAACCCTGGTGTTACTGGCCCGGTACCAGCGAAACTCTGGTGTTACTGGCCCGGTACCAGCGAAACTCTGGTGTTACTTGCCCGGTACCAGCGAAACTCTGGTGTTACTGGCAAGATCCGGCCAAAAATCACGCGAGCACTGCCACAGTATGGTGATATTAAATCCCACACATTGGTTACTGAGAACAGGCTATGGACGGACGGTCAAATTTGTGGATTTTTAATCAACCCATTTGATTCTGGATACATTTAAATGCTTTTGCAAACAACATAGATCCAGATCAGCTGCAGCATGCTGATCAGGATCTATGTTGTTTGCTACATAGCCAAGTGTCTTAGCAAGAACATCTGAATAGCAAACAGCATAGAGCCTGATCAGACGGCACGTTCCATGGCGGCTGATATGGCTCTATGTTCGTTGCAAATACTGTTTGAACGGTATCCAGAATCAAATGGGTTAAAGGGCAATAACTCTGGTTTTACTGGGCAGTTCAACATGATGCACGATGACACTATGTGATACATATATTCATTCCATCCATTGGTTACCGAGAACTGGCTCCGGACGGACGCAGCCAAATCATTAATGATTATCCTCCGCCAAAATTGTAACAATTGATAGGAGGCACGCGCCGCACACGCCAAGTGCGCACACTAGCACCTAAAACTCTTGCACACTAGATCAAATCAGGGCAAAGACAACACTTACCCTTCCGTAAAACCTGGCTTCCAACAATTCTTGCTTTCTCGGATCCAATCCACCCAGGTTAACATTGTCCATACTGCAACTGAAATATATCTACAAAATATGACACATATCAATACTAACTAACTTGTGTGTAGTTGTATTTTAATTGTTCTAAAGTGACACTTCCTCAGGGTTCATTCTAGGTCAGAATATTTGGGAGAAGTGAGAAAGCGCGTGATCGCTTCCTTAAATGGTGTTCTTTAATATACTTCTGCAAAATAGGGTCAAAATGCACAATACAACCATTAAATACAACATTTGAATAGAAGGAGTTTTGTTTTTAGGGAGAAGTCAGGGTCAGGCCCACATCGCCCTCTAGAATGATCCCTGCTTCCTCAAATATAATGCTTTCCTCACAAATAAAAACAAAATGAAACTAAACGCACTCCTTCAATGTTTGTTTGGGTTTAAACGCCTGAATCAGCACCATTTTGGGTTATATCGCCAGCAGGCAGTTTACTTAATAATATCTTTCCTGGACAGGCTCCAGCGGTTAAAGTAGCATTACATCGTAATAAAGGATGTTTTGGGTAAAATATAAATACTAATGTGTGTGTGTTTACAAAAATCGAAATAGTCGCTCAGAAACGATAAAATTTCAATAAATTTAAACCGTTGTATACGCGAATTTGTTTATCAACACACGAAATGTAAACACGCACAGCGCGCATGCGTGAAAGAAACAACAGAGGATGTAGAAAACAGCGTATATATTTTGAACATTAAATACTATTTATCTATCTTCCTCTAATGTCGAACCCCTCGCGGGGATGTAGACATGTCCCTAAAAGACGCTAACAGAGGTATGAATAAACATATCAAGTAATTTATTTAAAAAAGACAACGTGGGACAAATGGGGTCGATGCATTCTGAATGTAAACAAGTGCGAACGATGCGTTCCGGTTGTAAACAAATGCGTGACCGATCAACTTGGAAAGTCCTACTTTCGGTTTCGAGTTTGTTTTATCGCAAAAAAACACTGTTTACCAAATGAACATAAGCATACAAGGTATAATGTTAGAATGTGTAGCAGCATTGCTACCCATACGTAAAATTTGAATTTTTCAAATATATTTTATTTCATACAATGTAATGCTGCTTTAACAAGTACTTGGTGCATCAACCTCTGTAGGAAACTGCAAAGAGTGGAGCTCAAACCTGTGACCATCGGTGATGATACGACTGCAACTATTCGCCCACGGCTCAATTCCGATCTCAGACACCTCGACTCGGTTATTTTCGATTTGATTCAATTTAGTTTATACAAATTTATTGTAGTTCAATTGCGAAACAAGTTCTTACAACTTATAATCACTCTCGAGACCTCATTCCTGGTGGAATCCATCACCACGAGGGAGAGAAGAGGCTCCGTTCTTTCACACCTGAAGCGAACGTGCTACCACTGCGCAATCATGACTTCCTTTTATTTTATTGCCGCCATGTTATATGTTAAGGGTTGACCAAAGCAAGGGTTGACCAAAGCAAGGGTTGACCAAAGTTATCGCCAAGGTTACCAGCATATACAGCCACGGTTACCGGCATATACAGCCACATGTTACCGGCATATACAGCCAAGGTTACCGGCATATACAGCCAAGGTTACCGGCATATACAGCCATGGTTACCGGCATATACAGTCAAGGTTACCGGCATATACAGCCAAGGTTACCGGCATATACAGCCATGGTTACCGGCATATACAGCCAAGGTTACCGACATATACAGCCACAGCCAAGGTTACCGGCATATACAGTCAAGGTTACCGGCATATACAGCCAAGGTTACCGGCATATACAGCCATGGTTACTGGCATATACAGCCACGGTTACCGGCATATACAGCCATGGTTACCGGCATATACAGCCAAGGTTACCGGCATATACAGCCACGGTTACCGGCATATACAGTCAAGGTTACCGGCATATACAGCCAAGGTTACCGGCATATACAGCCAAGGTTACCGGCATATACAGCCATGGTTACCGACATATACAGTCAAGGTTACCGGCATATACAGCCAAGGTTACCGGCATATACAGCCATGGTTACCGGCATATACAGCCACGGTTACCGGCATATACAGCCACGGTTACCGGCATATACAGCCAAGGTTACCGGCATATACAGCCAAGGTTACCGGCATATACAGCCAAGGTTACCGACATATACAGCCACAGCCAAGGTTACCGCCATATACAGCCACAGCCAAGGTTACCGGCATATACAGCCAAGGTTACCGGCATATACAGCCAAGGTTACCGGCATACACAGCCAAGGTTACCGGCATATACAGTCAAGGTTACAGCCAAGGTTACCGGCATCTACAGCCAAGGTTACCGGCATATACAGCCACAGTTACCGGCATATACAGCCACAGCCAAGGTTACCGGCATATACAGCCAAGGTTACCGGCATATACAGCCACGGTTACCGGCATATACAGCCACGGTTACCGGATATACAGCCAAGTTTACCGGCATATACAGCCAAGGTTATCGGATATACAGCCAAGTTTACCGGCATATACAGCCAAGGTTATCGGCATATACAGCCACGGTTACCGGCATATACAGCCATGGTTACCGGCATATACAGCCAAGGTTACCGGCATATACAGCCAAGGTTACCGGCATATACAGTCAAGGTTACCGGCATATACAGCCAAGGTTACCGGCATATACAGCCAAGGTTACCGGCATATACAGCCATGGTTACCGACATATACAGTCAAGGTTACCGGCATATACAGCCAAGGTTACCGGCATATACAGCCATGGTTACCGGCATATACAGCCACGGTTACCGGCATATACAGCCAAGGTTACCGGCATATACAGCCAAGGTTACCGGCATATACAGCCATGGTTACCGGCATATACAGCCACGGTTACCGGCATATACAGCCATGGTTACCGGCATATACAGCCAAGGTTACCGGCATATACAGCCAAGGTTACCGGCATATACAGTCAAGGTTACCGGCATATACAGCCAAGGTTACCGGCATATACAGCCAAGGTTACCGGCATATACAGCCATGGTTACCGACATATACAGTCAAGGTTACCGGCATATACAGCCAAGGTTACCGGCATATACAGCCATGGTTACCGGCATATACAGCCACGGTTACCGGCATATACAGCCACGGTTACCGGCATATACAGCCAAGGTTACCGGCATATACAGCCAAGGTTACCGGCATATACAGCCAAGGTTACCGACATATACAGCCACAGCCAAGGTTACCGCCATATACAGCCACAGCCAAGGTTACCGGCATATACAGCCAAGGTTACCGGCATATACAGCCAAGGTTACCGGCATACACAGCCAAGGTTACCGGCATATACAGTCAAGGTTACAGCCAAGGTTACCGGCATCTACAGCCAAGGTTACCGGCATATACAGCCACAGCCAAGGTTACCGGCATATACAGCCACAGCCAAGGTTACCGGCATATACAGCCAAGGTTACCGGCATATACAGCCACGGTTACCGGCATATACAGCCACGGTTACCGGCATATACAGCCAAGGTTATCGGCATATACAGCCAAGTTTACCGGCATATACAGCCAAGGTTATCGGCATATACAGCCACGGTTACTGGCATATACAGCCAGGGTTACAGGCATATACAGCCACGGTTACCGGCATATACAGCCAAGGTTACCGGCATATACAGCCACGGTTACCGGCATATACAGCAAAGTTTACCGGCATATACAGCCAAGGTTACCGGCATATACAGCCACGGTTACCGGCATATACAGCCACGGTTACCGGCATATACAGCCACGGTTACCGGCATATACAGCCAAGGTTACCGGCATATACAGCCAAGGTTACCGGCATATACAGCCAAGGTTACCGGCATATACAACCAAGGTTACCGGCACATTCAGCCTAGACTTTGTATTGATGTCTTACCCTAGCCTGGGAACATGCGTTGATATATTTTGCCTTGTCAGTGTCAGTCATATAAATATATTTTAAACACTGTATTGAGTTTCTGATAATATCAATGCCTGGGGAAACCCGGGGTGTATTCCGTGTAATTATTGATTATAATTCATGACGTGCTTGAATCGAAAGCGAGGCACTGCAATGTTGATAAAACTGTACAATTGGTCAACATTTTACGGGTCATTTTGCCAGAAGTAAATTAGTGAAAAATCGACAGACAGGAACCCAGATTTGTTTTACCCACTAAACACTAGTAAACAGGGCTCCAGAGAAGTTGTTTATACCCTCCCGGAAACCAAAATGCTCCCATAAATTTGTACTTTATATCTTAAAGATGTTGAGACGCATTGTTTAGTATCGGTACTGCGTCAGATTCCGTACTAAATTGGAATGAGATACTTGTTTGTTTGGGGTTTACGCCTTCATCAACACCATTTTGGCCTATATCGCCGGTGGGCAGTTTATACCCAACACATTTCCTGGGCAGGCTCCAGCGGTTAACCAGTACTTGGTGCACCAACCTCCGTAAGAAACTGCCATCAGTGATGATCGGTCACAGTGCTATACAATTCAGCGACCATAACATCTCGACCACGGAGGCGGACTAGAATCACTTAATGAACACGGTAAAGCACAGAAGATTAGCAGAACTTTTCAAATATTGTATTAAAAAGTTTAAACTTTATTTATTTTACAACGATTGCAAAGCAAGTTTTAACAACTTATATTAAATATTAATCACTCTCATTGGCGTGGGTGAAAGTGTAACTGTGGTCATTCGTGTGGGAGGAAACCGGAGTACTCGGAGAAAACCTACCTGATCTGGTGACATACTGTATGAAGTAGAATGCACAACATATTGTCAGGTTAGTTTTTGGTGCATTTGGTAACGATATTTAAATCTACAATGCCGCTATAAATATATCGGTAATATGAAATATGAGGTAATCCACAGTGCATTCTTCAAGCTGAATAAATGACATCATTTAGCCACCTAAAGCTGAGGTAACAATGTGTAGGTGATTGCCCATTGTAATAAACCATACTTTAATATGTTTGGCTTAATTTCAAAATCTTAAAAATTAACAATTTACTCTACAATATATACAATGTACAGTCAAACCAAGGGAATCACAGAAAGTGGCTGCTAAATAGAGGTCAACTGTATAATAAAATAACATATTGGTAATCTGGAAACTGGCTGTTTAATACAAGTTGGCTGCTGAATGGAGGTGACCACTAACACAGGTTTGAATGTACAGTCAAACCTATCTAAGCAGCCAGCCAAGGGAGTCAGAGAAAGTGGCTGCTTAGCACAGGTGGCTGCTTAATAGAGGTAAAATATATAATAAAACAACCAATTGGGAACCTGGAAAGTGGCTGTTTAATACAGGTTGGCTGCTGAATGGAGGTGACCACTAACACAGGTTTGAATGTACAGGATATTAAATGAGTGGTCATTTGTTCTTAAATGTGTGTCTAAAAACGATAAAAACGAGCCGATGGACGAGTTAAATAAATTCAAATGCAAATGAACACGAATATAAGATCCTATTTATAACATGTGTGTTCTACGTTTATTTATCGTCACTACCGGAGTACCGGTTGCCCATATGAGCAACGCCTCCTGAAGAGATTAGTCATTATAGATATGTGGAGGATAGTGCAATGATACAGACCAATTCCATCTAGAGTCTTCTCTGGTTCTTTTACGTGCATGGTGCAAAGCACCGGCACAATCCCATCTGAAAGACTGTTCATTTTATTAGGGTCAGACAGAGGGATCGAACCTGCGATCCCCGTATTACCAGTCCAACGTGGTAACCACTGGACTACAGATCCATCTGTATTTATAACATAATCTTCAAAAAAAATCTGTAAATTCACTGAATTGCAAGTGTTTTATGTACCTGTGCTTCAGGTATAATTAATGAAGTGCTTTATGTGGTCAGTTGTAAATGAATAGTAAACCAGGCATAGTCATAGCATAGTGTGTGTATTACCTACAAGTCTGACCTTGAGAAATCATGTGCTATGTCCACTGTGTCTAGAAATCAAAACTCCAAAATCGCTAAAAGGCAGTACGGGATTTTGAACAGTGTGTAAACATGGTCTGACCATTGATTGCTCTCGAGATTTCATTCCTGGGGACATTTCATCGTGACGAGGGAGAGAGGAGTGGCAATGTGGATTTACGGGTTTTTGCCTAAGGACACCACCACTGTGGTTCTGGCGAGGCTCGGCCTCACAACCTTTCAATTACGTCTCGAAGGCTCCACCTTCGACCTCTACATGTGACCTTGAACTGACATGGTTTTGAAAGTTGTGCGATGCACATTGTTTTCATTATGATGACAATGTGTGCAATTCCTTCCTTTGGTTGAACATATGTAGCAGACACAAAATACTGTACGTATGACCTTTGACCTCTAAATATGAAATTGAACAAGTTATTTTGAAAGTTGAGCTGTGTGCATTTTCATCTCAATTTAACATTTAGAACGCAGTAGACGAAATGAGCAGATAACAAATGTGTAATATTTTTCTTATTTTTCCTAGAAAGTAGGGCTTGTAACATTTCTAAATAAATAGAAATCTCTCTTCAAAGAATCTACCCTAAGTACGGTTCCAACAAACAATGGGGAGTGGCACACGATAGACAGTTAACCACTCGGCTTGTCCACAGGGTTCTTCCCTATGTGGTTTTTTCCAATACGGATGAAATAATTTTCTTCTCTACTATTCGGAAGAAATGGAAGAAACTCGCATTTTGTCAAATATTCTAGCAATATATGTCCAATTTGGTGCATAAAATGTACATAAATATACATAAAATGTATATATAATGATTAATAATTGATTTTAATGTAAATACTATTCTCTTACTTCTGTAAATGTTATACCGTGAAGTATACAGACTGACAATGATGCAATAAAGAATAATGCAGCTTTATTCGCAGTTTCTTCCATTTATTCCGGGAAGAAAGCCCACAGCACCCACACTGCTCGTCGGCGCATATTTTTTATTGTACCTACTGGTTCAATCTAGTTTGTGATTACTTACAAT
This sequence comes from Archivesica marissinica, assembly GCA_014843695.1. Taxonomy (NCBI): domain Eukaryota; kingdom Metazoa; phylum Mollusca; class Bivalvia; order Venerida; family Vesicomyidae; genus Archivesica; species Archivesica marissinica. Next base: position 40,934,343 of record CM026394.1, read on the forward strand.
TTAACAACCCCACTCTGCTCTGTCTGCTTCCAACTATACAAACATTCTTGTGTACAGTTCAACAGCTACCGTAAAACCATCTTCCCGAGCACTCCTGAAAACACAAACAGTTACCGTAAAACCATCTTCCCGAGCACTCCTGAAAACACAAACAGCTACCGTAAAACCAAACTCAACGCACTCCTTCACTGTTTGTTTGGGTTTTACGCCTGCATCAGCACCATTTTGGGCTATATCGCCAGTGAGTAGTTTACCTAACAGCACCTTTCCTGGGCAGGCTCCAGCGGTTAACAAGTACTTGGTGCACCAACCTCCGTAAGAAACTGCCAACTTTTTCATATAAACGAGACACAGTCTGAGCGGGGCTCGAACTCGTGACCATCAGTAATGATAGATTACAATGGTATACAAGTCGGCGACACTGAGCCTACTGAGGAAAATGTGTCATGGTCCCAGAGAACATCTTCACAGCTGCAACAGATTCTATCGAAAATAATTTTAACTACGCTGAAAAACTTCAGCAATGTGTATTGAGTAAGTACAAACAAGTGCAAGAGGTAACTAATTCCCATACGAAATGGTGGAATATTAAGACGGTTCAACAATCACAAAATAAGAGTCCCCGGTTCGATACTCGGCCTCCGCATATATGTAGCGTTCTTAAGCAACACACCTCACACACAATACTTAGTAATGGTTATGTAGTGTATTCCGGCGTGGTTAGAACATCGGCACTGCTAGCTCAGTTGGTAGAGCTCTCCGACTAGTGATCAAGGTCATGGGTTCGAGTCCCTAGTCGGGTCACTAACTTTTCCGCTCTTTCTTTGCTTGGTCACTTTAATGGGGACGAGGATATCTGGTTTGGTACGGGCATGCAAAGGAGTAGGGGTGCGGCTCCAGGGATCGGAGTACGGCTTATAAAGAATAGAAGAGAGAGTGTAGTGTCTTTTGGCGTGGGTAGAACATCGCCAGGCTATCTCAGTTGGTAGAGCTGTCCGACTAGTGTCCGGGAGGTCGTGTGTTCGCGTCCCACGTCGGGTCACTAACTTTTCCGCTCCTTTGCTTGGTCACTTTAGTTAACAACTTAGGTCACTATAAAATGCACTTGTCGTATATTATTATTTTCGTGGAAGTCGTAGAAACAACTTTCAAAAATCTCTTGCTGCTCAATACAGCTATCCCAACGGTGTCGGGTCGGCACCCGTTTATATGGGGGAACTCGAGACTTCAGACCACATTTGCTCATATACCATATCAGTTTTGGTGGAAATATTCTCCCAATGATTTGTTTGTTTATATTCATCCAGTGGACTAGTCACCTGCCAGTTGCATAAGGCTACAGATACATGCAACGGAATGCTATTGAACCATGCATCAGCTGTCAGCGAAATTAGCCTACAACTATATAAATGTAACGGTGTGTATATTAACCCGATATGTGAGGTTATATGTAGGCAGCCCGGTTAGCTCAGTCGGTAGAGCATATAAGCGAGAGGTCCCAGGTTCAAGTCCCGGGCTGGTTGCATGTTTTTCTCACCTGGGTTACATGGCCCCCCTCTTTGCGAACGCTACAGTATAAACTCAAATATATAGATATATTTCACAATTTGTCTCGATCCCTATGGAAGAATTCCAATTTGGTGTGCGAGTATGTAACGATGTGTATATTAACCCAACTTGTGAGGCCATATGTAGGCAGCCTGGTTAGCTTAGTCGGTAGAGCAATCGGCCTGTAAGCGAGAGGTCCCAGGTTTGAGTCCTGGACTGGCTGCATGTTTTTCTCACCTGGGTTACATAAATATTTTAAATACGGATGTAAATGGACAAATACGCTGAGCATAGGTTTCACCACTCTTAGGTATTGTGGCGTCCGTGGTCCAGTGGTATGGCTTCGAATTTGGAATCGAACGGTCCCGGGTTCGATACTCGGTCAGGTCATGTATGTAGTGTCATTGAGCAAGGCACCTCACACACATTGCTTAGTACTGGTTAACCACTTAGGGGTCGGCTAAGCCTGCCCAGGAAAACATGTCTAGGTCCCCGCAAGGGGTTTGACATTAATGGAACATACATACATACTCTATGTAGGAATACTTCTGCAACTGCAAGCAAAAAACATCATACCCTGTGAATAGCAGTGTTCTCATCATAACAGAAATGAAACATAGGTGCAAACATGTAAATAAGACACATATGTTGGGTCAAGGTCAATAATAGAAGCAGAATAGACTGTTGATGCGGTACACACGGCCAGTAAACGACGTATTTTATGCTGTAGTTGGCACTTTTACAGGAATTTCTGGCCATATTTGGGAAAATTACCTTGTATAAATATTAAAAACCATTATGCAATCGGGCCTAATGGAGGTTTAAAGGGTGATTAATATCCGTATGGATGCTGTTTCTTCCTCTATGTAACATGCAAATACTTTTAAAAAACGTAATCAACCAGTATTTTCATGGCATCAAACGTTGACTTTTACTCGAAAGAAAACATGGCGGGTCACAAAATATTTGCATCAACAAAACACAAGAAATAAACATAGTTACCAGCTACATTATTGTAATATTTCGTAAATCACAAGTTCAATAGTTTGTCTCCACGTCTACAAAGTCACACGGTTATACTTCTCAAAATGGCGACGTAATTAGCGAACAAAAATGGTCAATTTTCCTGCACTTCGTTGTTGATGCTCGACCTGTGACGTCACACATGCACTCTGCAGCGCGCGATGTGTCGGAATAATTGTCTAATTGATTAGTTACTTATTGATTTTTAATCAACATGTACCTTTTAAATAAACACGAAAATGCATTCGTTTCCACACATTAAGTGATATAATAGCCAGTAATTAAAGATTTCACTTTTTTAATACACAAACCTTCGGAATATATCGGCTATGTACATGTACCCAATAACTATTCCCGCCCAAGATGTTGGTTGTATATTGTATGCAGGGCGAACAGAGATCACAACGACATGTAGAAATCGGGTACCAATAATCACTGATTTGATTGTCGTATGTTGACATTTGTAGTGACCATGTTTAAATGTTTCCCTTTCAAGTGCAATATTTAATTACTATTTTGCAAACGATTATGAATATCATCTACATTATAACTATACCTGTTCACCCCGGATACGGCCTACGACCGTAAATATTTATAATATCTTCTTCCCCATATCAACCACTAAGCACCTACCTTCGTTTCGTTCTCTTTCTTCCAATTAGATGACAGAGCACCATTGCTGATGCTAATATTGTCCTTATTTTCCTGCACAGGCTTAGCTGACCAAGCAATGTATACACGTGAGCCTGTACCATTTGCAGCATGGTTTTAGAGAAAAACGGTCATGCGTGACCCAACTAGTAATGCTAGTCAATGACTTGGTTACCTCTGCCTACAATAAGCATCAGGTAGATCTCATCCTATTAGACTTCAGTAAGGCTTTCGATAAGGTCAATCACGAGAAAGTACTACTAAAAATGCATGAATATGGAGTCAGAGGTCAAACATTAAGGTGGATTAAGAGTTTTCTAGATAATAGACTCCAGTCAGTTGTCCTTAATGGTATTAGTTCAGAGGCCATTCCGGTGTCCTCTGGAGTCCCACAGGGATCCGTACTTGGACCCCTGCTTTTCCTAGCCTACATAAACGACCTCCCACAAAACACCAGTTCCAAAGTCCGCATCTTTGCAGATGATACTGCAGTATATCTATCACTGACATCTGCAAATGTCACACTCCAAAATGATCTTAAGAGATTAGAAGAGTGGGAGTTGGAGTGGAACATGAAATGTAACCCCTCCAAATGTCAAGTTATCCACGTCACCAGAAGGAAACATCCTATTCCCAGCAAATATAAACTCCATGGAGTCCTACTCGAGTCGGTCACCTCAGCCAAATACCTTGGCGTGGATATCTCAAATAACCTGTCGTGGGACACCCACATAAAAAGGTCAAAAAAGAAAGCAAACCAAACATTAGGATTTATACGTAGAAACCTCCAGGTCAAATCTGAACCCCTTAAGACCATGGCTTACCAGACACTAGTGAGACCACAGCTTGAATATGGCTCCGAGATCTGGTCGCCCCATACCCAAACATTGATAGACCAAATTGAAGGTGTCCTGCGAAGAGCAGCCCGTTGGATAAAGGCTGACTTCTATCGTACCTCTAGTGATACAGACATGCTACATTCCCTAAATCTACGCAGACTAGATCAACGGCGTATTGACAATAGGTTATCCCTTATGCATAAAATTCATAATGATCTTGTTGCTATTCCCATTGAAAATTACCTAGTTCCTCCTCTCCCGTCCTACTCGCCATTGCCATTCCTTAAGCTATAGGTTAATTACAGCAACTACAGACTACTACAAGTTTTCCTTCTTTCCAAGAACAATCTATCATTGGAACCACCTCCCTCCTGACATTGTCCATCTCCCTACCATAGAGCAATTCAATACGGCAGTTTGCCATATTGAACATGCCAGTCCCTAGTTATTCTGCGTAGCTGCTTTTAAACTTTTACCACAACTTATTTTCATACCTTCTTAAATTATACTTTTAACTACTCATACTTTTAACTTCTTTGCGGTTTTTGACGCGCAACATGTCTACGTCCCCGCGAGGGGTTCGACATTAAAGGAAGATAGATAGATAGATAGACATGCCGAACTGGGGACTTCTCGGTTCCAAATCTGGACTACGGACGCCATGGCCACATGCAGTGTTGTGTTTTCAAGTTTATTAACCTTTAGCATGATCAGATAACAAATGTGTCGTGGATGTCGTGATAGCGCAGTCGTAGTGTGTTCGCTTCATGTGCGAAAGGCCCTGAGTTCGAGCCCCATTGGAGCCGTTACGATTGGGTCCATAGACAAGGTATTTAAATTCCACATGGCCGCTTCTCTCTCCCTCGTCGCGATGGATTTCGTCAGGAATGAGGTCTCGAGAGTAATATAAGTTGTAAGAAGGGGCAACGGTCGTTTACTTCACATCACTCGCTTCTCACTGCTATAAGTTTGAATTCTACTGGGATTTCGAATTCTTTAATGTGACGAAGCTATCCAGCTGGTTTGTGGAAGGTTAGCTGCTTGCTCTACTCTGGTGCCTGAAATACTGCGCGGAGGGACATCGTGGATCTCCTACACCAAACGTAGATGGAGACTCGACATGCATGACCTAAGCTGCTGGTGCGACTTAAAAAAACACACCAACAATTAGCAAACAAACAAAATGAACGTCGGAAGAATAGTTGATGTGAAATCTACAACATAATAGCTCGCAACAAGTACTGGTTAACCGATTGAGCCTGCCCAGAAAATATGTTGTTAGGTAAACTGCCCGTCGCTCAAATGGGTAACCGGTAGCGACGTTAAATAAATTTAAATTAAAACAAATGGATATGCAATGCAAGTATGGGGCTTACTCAAGTACAAGTGCAAGTTAGACTATTTACTAAATAATAAATTTATGATAATGTTCTCAAAAATGCCACCCGCTCAGTGACACGTTTGGATATATTGTGTAATCTATGCAAATTGGATGTAACATATTCGGGTACAATATAAATCTGAATAATCATTTGAAAAAAGAAACACCCTTCAACAGAAAGCAGTTTCATAAAGTTACAATAGCTTCATTTGTGAAAACGCCCATGAATGTACAGTGGCCGATAACAATAACTAAATAAGTCGTCGTCTTATTTAGTTTAAACATATTTTATTCAGTTCAGATGATGGTAAACGTTGGAATACATATACATCAAACAAATGAATTTGGATCAGAAAACAAGCAAATAGAATGCTTATATAAATTCCTTTCCATGGTGGAGTTTTTTCACTATATAGTTGCGCTGTACGGTAAGTAAACATGGTGAGAGCAGTTGTATTCAATACAGATTCATAGATATGTTGCTCTGTTGACATTTTGACTGTTTATACAAACTAAGGGAGGTATTTTGATGTGCGTTAGTTTGATATGATCTTGAACTGATAATACAAAAAGAACGATATATCTTGGTACAGTGTATCACACACAGGACCGGGGAACGAAACCAAGAAACCAACCGTTGCCACAGACTCATGTGTCAAATCGCTTAGTTGCTGCAATGTAACACTGGACACGCAGGAAGAGGAACTTGTTACTTTCGAATGACAGATGCTCGTCACCAAACAGAAGATTGTTAATTGTAAGTGCACATGGAAGGTCGGACAAGTAGAGCTGGGCGTGCTCTATGGTATCTCAGACACACATAATATAGTGAAGAGATGTCTCAATAGATCCACAAAGGTAAAACCACAATGTTTCTACGGTTGAGGTCGAAGCTTAAGGAGCTGCATCCAAGACATAAGCGGATGTGGAGGATTTGTTGTCTTCGGTTTCCAATGTTGTAAAGAGGTGATGATTTTGTGGGTGTGGTGTTTAGCTTCCCCTTAAATTCAAGTATTGTGGAGGCGTTTCTTACATCTGATGACAGTCCATTCCACTCTCGAATTGTTAAGGGAAGAAACGTAGATCCATACGATTTGATAGTTTGTGTGAATGAGTGGAACATTGTGAGAAGAGCGAAGTGTTTACGCTTGAGTGTTATGTTCTGGAATAAGGTTGGAAAGATACTTAGGAGAAAGGTTGTTCTGCATCTTGAAGAAAAGAAGTAATCGGTGTTTTCTTCTTTTTACTGCCAAACTTTCCCATTTCAGTTCGCTCAAGAGCCGATCCAAATTGTAAAGTTTGGTGGCACCCGCTACAATTCTCGATGCCTCATTTTGGACTGATTCCAGGTCGTATTTGAGTTCGTTTGAAGAATTATCCCAGACAACATTTCCATACGCTAGAAGCGGTCTGATAAACGATACAATGTATATACATTCGTTCGAGGCTCGGACGGGACAGAACAAACTTTAGGGACCGAACGATACCCATTCTCTGCCACGCCTTGTTGACATATGCAGCAATATGGTATGTCCATTTGGCATCCTCCGCAAGAGTCAGGCCGAGATGTGTGTGAGTTATGACATGAGGAATCTCAACTTGGTCCATGAAGATGGCGGGATGATCTGGTGTTTGTGCTTACGCGAGAATAATACGTACTCCGTTTTAGAAGGGTTGAAGCAAACTAGCCAGGTCTTAGACCATGAGGTGATACGAGACACATCGTTATTCAGGACCAACGCAGACGTGATAGTATCTTCGACGATGATGCACAAACTAGTATTGTCAGCAAACAGACGTATATTGGCTTGGATATCGGTTACAATGTCATTTATATAGATTAAAAAGAGAAGTGGACCAAGAATGGAACCTTGAGGAACGCTTATTTCTAAAGGAGAGGTAAGAAGAGAACCAATTGAAAAGAGAGCCTTGTATACCAATAGAGGCCAGTTTCTGAAGAAGGCCGCGATGCCATACTCTGTCGAAAGCTTTCGAGATGTCACAGAAGACGACACGAACCTCTTTGTCCTCGTCCATAGCCTTACTTATGTCGTTGTAGAGGTATGTTAGCTGATTAACGGTAGAATAACCCTTGATAAAGCCTGATTGACATGTTGTAAGGATATCATTCGATATAACATAGTTGTATAAGTACTTGTGGACACAACGTACCATGAGTTTTCCAAGACAACTGAGGAGGGAAATAGGTCGATAGTTAGAAGGCTTAGAAGGATCTGATTTTTTAAAGATTGGTGAAACATTGGCCTGTTTCCAAGAGGAGGGAAAGACTGTGTTAGAAATGAGTGTGTTGAATAAGAGTGAAAATCGTTCTGCGAGTTCATTGGTACCCTCTTTGATTAGTCTCGGACTGATTGCGTCTGGGCCGCTTGCCTTGGATGGATCAACGAGACAGATAGCGTATTTAACGTCCTGCACAGAAATAAATATTTCAGCAAGACATGAGTGGGCAGGAGTCGGGATGACAAGGGGAGCATGGTTATTGTCATTGATAGTAGACTGTTTGCCGAAGAAGGTGTTTAGCAGCTCTGCCTTGTCATCGGCTGTCGTTGCCTCGATGCCGTTGTCGATGAGGATAGGTATGGTGGATACTTTCTGATTAGTTGTTTAGCGAGTTTGAACCATTTCTTTGCAGTAATGCAATTTATCTGAGTTTATCTGGTTGATGATATGTTCTTGGTGTTCGAGCTTAGATTTCCAGATTAATTTTGTTGTTTCGTTTCTAATGTTTCTGAAGTTGGACCAAGATGGTTCATCGTTATGGAATTTGGCTTGTCGATGAACTTTGTTGCGTTTCCTGATTATTTCATGGATTAAATTGTTCTTCCAAGGAACATCTCCTGGTCTAATGGTCACTATCTTCATCGGTATACTTTCAGAGGCCGCTGCGATAATGAAGTCAGCACAATTGTTGGGAATTACGTTCAGGTTTTCATTAATAAGAACGTTAGTCCAGTTAACTGATCTCAGCCTGTTCTGGTATTTTACATAATCACCCTTATCATACAGCCAGATACGACGTTTGAAGTTGGTTTGTTTGGCTTAGCAAAACTTTAGGACAGAAACAATAGGACAACGAAAGCGTTTAAGGTCAGGAATTAATGGATCTGCCATAAAACTGGACACACTATGGTGGGGATGTATGACTAACATAAGATCAATGAGTTTACTAGAGTGTTCGGTGATATGAGTGGGAGAACGTATCAGCTGCTCAGCGTTGTAGGAAGCTATTAGTCTGCTCATTTTCTTGGAAGGTGAGGCGCTGATGTCGATTTTGAAGTCACCTGTCACTAGTATGTTATCATACTGTTCGTTGAAAGCTTTGTCATCGCTGTGTTCCATGTCAATCCACTGGGTGTTGTTAGAATCAAGGGGCCGGTATATCCCATCGATTAGAAGCTTACGCTGATTAACATGTATTTCAACCCAAATAGCTTCTAGTCCACCCAGAAGGAGGTCGTGACAGCATGTAACGTATCACGGACATATATTCCTCCAATTCGATCGCTTCTCTCACACCGAAAGGGAAGACTGAAGTTAAGTATTTGAAGGTTGTCGATCAGAATATCTTTGTTGAGCCATGTTTCTGAGAAGATTAATATGTCGTAAGGTTGTGCTTCAATTGCTAGCAGGTCTATCTTTGGTTTCAAACTCTGTATGTTCCAGCACATAATGCTAAGACCGCTGTTAGGCTCTGATGTGGGACCTGGGTTGAGTTCGATGTCTCCAGACCTGCAAATCCTTAATGCATAAATATGGAGAAAAACCAAGAAAAAGGCAGTATGTCACTAGTTTTCATGGGGTGCGTGTCCAGTTTACTGGCGTCACGACCGTTATAACATTCCGAAAAGTACATATTTACGGTGGATGGAAATGGTTAAGACGGTCGTCCGACGCTATGAAGAAAGCGACCGGGCACATATATATATATATATAGAGAGAGAGAGAGAGAGGGGGGGGGGGAGAGAGACACGACCAGGGGGTCCATGAAACCCACCGGAACTGTGTGTGACATCGTGACAATAGACAAATAAAATACTGAAAACTAGAACGAAAAGCAGCACAGAGTGTGTTGTGTCAGGTGCGTTGAAAACTGTAATAATATATTAATTGAGTAAGAACGAGAAATTATACGAGCGAGCAGTTATAGGGATTAAGACGCGATGTAATAGAACTTGACTAATATTATCCCAGGTAGAAAGGTACGAAGGTTGTTGATAGGCGTTTGGCAACTCCAACATGTAAATGAATATCAGAGACTACACTGACATATGTACATACTGTGTTCAAGTCAGTGTGCAGTTCGTCCATGCATAGTCATACAACACAACATAACACGTACAGTTCGTCCATGCATAGTCATACAAACACAAATAAACACGTACAGTTCTCCATGCATGTCACAACACCAACATACACGTACATTCCCAGCATATCACACCCACCAACAAACACGTACAGTTCGTCCATGCATAGTCATACAACACCAACATAACACGTACAGTTCGTCCATGCATAGTCATACAACACCAACATAACACGTACAGTTCGTCCATGCATAGTCATACAACACCAACATAACACGTACAGTTCGTCCATGCATAGTCTACAACACCAACATAACCGTACAGTTCGTCCAGCATATCATACAACACCAACATAACACATTTAGTATATGGATGTGTAAGATGGTATTTAACTCTTAACATATATACATTGTACACACATCTTTGCACAACCCTTCCACATATAATACATACCACCAACATATATACATTTGATAGTCAAATTATGTATACACAGGACGATTAAATCTTTGCCCAACTACTTATCCATATATAGTACATACCACCAGCACATGTACACAAGGAGTTCAATTCATTGCACATTTTATCTATGTTTAGTATACACCGCTTACAATTATACATAAGATGTTCAAATCATTGCACACATTTTCTATATATAGCATAGACCACTGACTACATGCATACATACATTAGATACATACCACCAACCTATATACATGAGATGCTCAAAGCATTTCGCAACTGTAATCCAGGGATCGCAGGTTCGATCCCCCGTTTGACCCTAATACAATTAACAGTCTTTCAGATGGGACGTTAAACCGAGGTCTCGTGTCGGTGCTTTACACTGTGCACGTAAAAGAACCAGAGGAGACTCTGGAATGTGTCTCTGTCTGTATCATTGCACTATCCTTCAACATCTAAAATGACTATTCTCTTCAGGAGGCGTCGCTCATATGGGTAGCGACGATACATAAACGTAAAACACACACATTGCGCAACTCTTCCTTATATAATATACACCACCACAATATATATATACAGGAATATCAAATCTTTGCACAACTTATCCTTATATAGTATATACGACTAGTACATGTACACACTGTCAGGCGCGTAGCTAGGCCTAAATATGGATTACGCACCATCCTAGGGGGATCCGGGGGCATGCACCACCCGGAGATTCCCCCCCCCGCTATATGGTCTCAGGTGACTTTTGCCTACTATGAACATCAGCTACAATCAATATATGTTGGCATGTTGTTCATGATCAATGTCGGTGTCCCATCCTTACCCCCTTACGATTCAGTTTTTATTGCATTTTTCGCATTTATTTCATTTTCAGGAACTGTCAAAATAAATCTTACTCATGTACGTACATGCGTAAGCCTAGCTACGCGCATGAATGTGTTCAATTCGTTGCACAACTCTTCCATATAGCATATACACCACCACCATATATACACTGGAAGATCAAATAATTGCACACCTTATCCATATATATCGTCTTATTTGCATGGCCATACAGGACGCAATTAGGTTACATTTCCACATTTTATGAGAGTTTGAGTGATTTTGTGTTATTGAAAGAATTCAATCGAATATTCGAATACCTTCCCGACCGAATATTCGAATACCTACCCGACCGAATATTCGAATACCTTCCCGGCCAAATATTCGAATACCTACCCGCCCGAATATTCGAATACCTACCCGACCGAATATTCGAATACCTTCCCGGCCAAATATTCGAATACCTACCCGACAGAATATCCGAATACCTTCCCGACCGAATATTCGAATACCTTCCCGATCGAATATTCGAATACCTACCCGACCGAATATTCGAATACCTACCCGACCGAATATCCGAATACCTTCCCGACCGAATATTCGAATACCTACCCGACCGAATATCCGAATACCTACCCGACCGAATATTCGAATACCTTCCCGGCCGAATATTCCAATAGCGAAATCATTATTCGTTACCACCCCTACTGTTTAGACATGAAATACAGACATGTGTCAATGTGTACCGTGAACTCTTTGATAATGAAGGTACTAATAACGGTACTATATAATTATAACATGAACTATTAAACAAAATGTTAACAGTAACATTTAAGTTTCCTTCTTCAAACATTTTGTTTGCGAATTTATCAAAACTTGCCAATTATTCAAATATTCTACTTGAGCGGGGCAGTTTACTAGCTAGAACGGGTTGCCCAATCCATTTATGGCTGTCCGATTAGCGTAGTGGTTAGCGCGTTCGCTGTTCATCAATGCAACCCTGGTTCGATCCTCGGACCGGAAGTGTGTGAGATGGTACGATGCTCGCCAGATCGGACTGGTGGGTTTTCTCCGGATATTCAGGTTTCCTCCCACACGAATGACCACATATACGCTTTCATCCGCGCCCAACGAGAGTGATTAATATAAGTTGTTAAAACTTGCTTCGCAATCGTTGTAAAATAAAAAAAAAAAATAAAGTTTAGAAGAATCCATTTTGCTTTGTCATGATAATGTGTGTATGCTTTGTTTGCAATGTAAAATATGAATAAACTATAAGACAACATGATATTCGTGCCAATGCAGTGCCAGGCTGCACTAGACGGTATTCTCGATGCGATAACTAATATCCGTTGGCAGCGGAGTCTCACAAGGTTAGAGTTAGGGCTTAGAGTTAAGGGCGAAATTCACCGCTTACATCTAATTGCCACGCCTGCATAAATGTAATATTAATACTCATAACGAATCGTTTATTTGCCTGAGAGTTATTCAATCGTTAGAACGTGTTCAGAAACGTGCCACAACGTTAGTACACGAGACGAGACATCTTCCCTATGGAGATAGATTGAGACACCTACACCTACATTCCTTAACATACAGAAGACTGCAATAGATCTTATAGAGGTCAATAAACTGTTACTCAACAAAGAACACATTGACTTCAAAGTATTCTTTGATATGTCCGATACAACAACCACTAGAGGTCAACAGCATAACATAGGCATATGTCATAAGGTGCAATTGTTGTTAATAAATACAAACTCTTTGAACACATATATTCGCTTGTCATTTTTGCTCCTATTTGAAGCAGTGAGTTGAAAACGTTGTAACACCTTCAGTTAGTTTGTAACGTAGCATATGTAGTACAGTGTAGTATAGTTTTAGTTATTTCCCTTGGACCAATAGTTATAATAAGTGACACGTACATTTGACCTGACACGTGACAATATTTAAGCACGTGCTCTTTACTAACCAATCACTGCATGCATATGAGACATCCGCCATTTTCACAAAACATAAACAAGACGCCATTAATTATGTGCTACAAATAAACCATATTATGTAGGAATATATATATATACCTTCAGGTAACTATTGCTACTCTTTTTGACTACCATCCCGATAATATATTATTCATGTACATTGACTGATAACCTGTTAGTTTTTGAGAAATATCGATCAGATGTAAAGACTTGATTTTCATTGTCTAACTTAAACTACACCATCGTATATTGTATTTCTTAAATTCGTCAATGCAATTGTCGTCATTATATATGTCTGATGATATGGTATAACTTATGTGATTGTTAATTATGTGATGTATATAAGTATGAAACTGTATATTTGTATATATTGGTTGCAGATAGAGATATCGAGAGATAGAGATATCGAGATATAGAGATAGAGAGAGAGATAGAGAGGGATAGATAGAGACGGAGAGAGAAACGATGGCTATATTGCGAGGAATAAAGTGCAGTAGACATTAATAAAAAAGTTTTCCTCTTTCTTTGTCGATCTCGACCATCACACCCTTAGTGCTCGCCGGCGGTCTGCGACACATATATATATATATTTATGTTGTCATTTGTATATACGCGTGGAATTAATTATGTGAAATATTGTATTGTTTTATTATGTTTTTCTGTAGATTTATGAGTGTATATATTGTACGTTTTAGGCCCTATCCCTATACATACACGTGTATACATACATCCCTGTGACACATACACTTACCAGAACGGAGACACTCTGAGTACTAAGTTAAACGGGTTGAGACCCTCAACACCGCTCGCCCATATGGTTCGTCGGAGGCGAGGGTAAATATAAGCTCAATCATCAACCCTCAACACGGATAGCTTAGCAAGTTAATAAATCTCGATAAATACACGTACCGGAACAGAGAAACTCTGAGTACACAAACACGAGGGGGTTATATAAGTTAGACGGCTTGAGACCCTCAACACACAGACGGATATGTAGCCCAGTGGTAACACGCTGGACTGGTAATCCAGGGATCGCAGGTTCGATCCCCCGTCTGACCCTAATAAAATTAACAGTCTTTCAGATGGGACTTTAAACCGAGGTCTCGTGTCGGTGCTGTACACCGTGCACGTAAAAGAACCAGAGGAGACTCTGGAATGGGTCTCTGTCTGTATCATGCACTATCCTCCAAAAATCTAAAATAACTAATCTCTTCAGGAGGCGTCGCTCATATGGGCAACCGGTAGCGACGATAAATAAACGTAAAACACACACACACCCTCAACACGGATAGCATAGCAAGTTAATAAATCTCGATAAATACACGTACCGGAACAGAGAAACTCTGAGTACACAAACACGAAGGGGCTATATAATTTAGACGGCTTAAGACCCTCAACACAAATAGCATAGCAAGTTAATAAATCTCGATAAATACACGTACCGGAACAGAGAAACTCTGAGTACACAAACACGAAGGGGTTATATAAGTTAGACGGCTTGAGACCCTCAACACGGATAGCATAGCAAGTTTAATAAATCTCGTACGTTACGACATGCATGTTGACTACTGAAAGAAAGCGACGTTAGTTTCAATCATTTGCAAATTTGCGGCACAGTTAATATGTCTAGAAATACGGAAATGGATCAAGCAGATCGGATCTCATTTTAGATTCGGAACAGAAATTACAACTATTGAAACCTTAAAATTAGATTCACGATGAAGGATGAGTCGGCTTGTTCAGTGCAATTTCCTTACAAAGAAAAAACACGAATGCAGATTGAATGTTGAATGCATATGCGTTCACGTTCCGCTGCACGTGTGTCAAGGTTGGAGTGGAAGACGTGATAGCATAGTTGAGGTCGTGATAGCGCAGTGAAAGTCGTGCTAGCGCAGTGGAAGTCGTGATAGCGCAGTGAAAGTCGTGCTAGCGCAGTGGAAGTCGTGATAGCGCAGTTAAAATCGTGATAGCGCTATGGAAGTCGTGCTAGCGCAGTGGAAGTCGTAATAGCGCAGTGGAAGTCGTGATAGCATAGTTGAAGTCGTGATAGCGCAGTGTCAGTTGTGGTAGCGCAGTGGAAGTTGTGATAGCACAGACAGTGGAAGTCGTGATAGCGATATGGAAGTCGTGCTAGTGCAGTGGAAATCGTGATAGCGCAGTGAAAGTCGTGCTAGCGCAGTGGAAGTCGTAATAGCGCAGTGGAAGTCATGATAGCGTAGTGTAAGTCGTGATAGCACAGTGTAAGTCGTGATATCGTAGTGGAGGTCGTGGTATCGCAGTGTAAGTCGTGATAGCGCAGTTAAAATCGTGTTAGCGCAATGAAGTCGTGATAGCGCAGTTGAAGTAGTGATAGCGCCTTCGCTTCAGGTGTGAAAAGTCCTAAGTTCGCATACCCATATGTAGCCATTGCGATTATGCCATGCAATCCACTTAATTTCCACATTGTCTCTTCTCTCTCTCTCTCTCTCTCTTTCTCTCTCATCGCGATGGATTCCATCAGACCTGAGATCTCGAGAGCGATTAAACTAATGTTGTAAGAACTGTTTCGCAATCCAGCTAGAATAAATGTGCACAAAAAGGTAGGGTATTATATATACTCACACGAAAAAGAAAGTGTGCACTTGGTTAGAGGGGAAATTATATACTTATATTCACACGTATAACAATGTTCTGATATTATCAAATTTCGATTAAAAGTACAACATAAAAGAATAAAGGTTAAGAATTAAAAAGCAAAATGTTATAGATACATCGCTAGATGGAACACACCAAACACATGTCCGTGGATGCGCGTTCGCTTCATGTGCGAAAGGTCCGGAGTTCGAGCCCCGTTGGAGCCGTTACGATTGTGCCCTTAGGCAATGTATTAAAATTCCACGTTGCCTCTTCTCTCTCCCTCGTGGCGATGTATTCCATCAGGAATGAGGTCTTGAGAGTGATTAATATAAGTTGTAAGAACTTGTTTCGCAATCGAGCTAAAATAAATGTGTATAAACCAAACACATACCCAACAAAAGAGGCATACTATGTTGAGAGGAGTCCCCTCACAGTGATTACAGCGCCATAACACAGGAGCTTGAAGTTTCATTTAATTCCAAAATAAACAAATGGAAGAATCTAGATCTTTTTTTATATATACTTTATTTATTTTACAACGATTGGGAAGCAAGTTTTAACAACTTATATTAATCACTCTCGTTGGCTCGGATGAAAGCGTAAATGTGGTCATTCATGTGGGAGGAAACCGGAGTACCCGGAGAAAACCCACCTGTCCGATCTGGCGACCATCGTACCATCCCACATACTTCCCTGTCCGAGGATCGAACCCGGGTCGCATTGGTGAGAAGCGAGCATTTGCGAATTTTAAAAATTAATCATTGTAATGAAAAGTCTAGCATTAGAACGTTCGTCACTACAGTCAATCCTGTCTTAAGAAGCCAGTCAATGGAGTCACAGAAAATGGTTGCTTAGCGCAGGTGGCTGCTTAATATATAATAAAACACTATACAGTCAAACCTGTGTTAAACAGCCATTCAATGGAGTAACAGAAAATGGCTGCTTAGCGCATATGGCTGCTTAATAGAGGGAAAATATATAATAAAACAATATACAGCCAAACCTGTGTTAAACAGCCATCAAGGGAGTCACAGAAAATGGCTGCTTAACGCAGGTGGCTGCTTAATAGAGGGCAAACATATAATAAAACAATATACAGCCAAACCTGTGTTAAACAGCCATTCAATGGAGTCACAGAAAATGGCTGCTTAACGCAGGTGGCTGCTTAATAAAGGTCAAATATTTAATAAAACAACATATTGGGAATCTGGAAACTGGCTGCTTAATGGAGGTGACCACTAATACAGGTTTGACTGCATTTGTATTCCGGTGGATCAAGGTAAGCTCTGTTTTTGTTTGGTTATTTACTGTTGATACTTCGAACATCTGTTGTTCAATATTTATGTATAGCCCATAATGTTGGAACGGGCCTTTGTTTTGTATACAACCATTTGTATGTCTACCATAACACTTTATTCAAACTAAGCTAAATATTATTTTATGATTTGATTCGTATTGAAAAGGGTTACGTGTAAGAATACCACAACGTGACAATGCAAACATATCCCACATATCTATATTCGCTTTAAGCATCAGTACACATCCAGTACCTTATATACTAACGTATTATACTAGAGGACTTAGAACAGACGGATATGTAGTCCAGTGGTAACACGCTGGACTGATAATCCAGGGATCGCAGGTTCGATCCCCCGTCTGACCCTAATAAAATTAACAGTCTTTCAGACGGGACGTTAAACCGAGGTCTCGTGTCGGTGCTTTACACCGTGCACCTAAAAGAACCAGAGGAGATTCTGGAATGGGTCTATGTCTGTATCATTGCACTATCCTCCAAAATCTAAAATAACTAATCTCTTCAGGAGGCGTCGCTCATATGGGCAACCGGTAGCGACGATACATAAACGTAAAAACAGAGGACTTAGAAAACGCACACTTCAGATAAATGTGTTTTTACATGAAAAACTATATAAATACATACAGTACACATCCAGTACCTTATATAATAACGTATTATACTAGAATGAATGAATGGTGTTTTACGGCGCATCGACATCTAAGGTCATGTAGCGCGCATTAAAGTTATGTTTATTGTCGAGTGTATGAAATAAAATTCTATATAAGTATATGCATTACGTAAACATTAATACTAAGAAGTTATAAAGAGGTAAGATTAATTACAGGTAATATATGAATGAATGATTACTACAAAGGCATGATTAACAATTGATATCACAGCTTATTATAAATTCCTATTGCCTTGATAAATACTAGAGGACATAGAAAACGCACAATTCGGATAAACGTGTTTTTACATGAAAAACTATATAAATACATACAGTACACACCCAGTATCTTTTATAATAACGTATTATACTAGAGGACATAGAAAACGCACACTTCGGATAAGTGTGTTTTTACATGAAAAACTATATATTATTTAAATACATAGGTTTAAACATTTGGGAATATTTGTTAGTTTGTAATAGTTGTTCAGTTTGTGTTTTGTAAAGAAGATGTGATATATCTTTGATGGAATCCTTCGTATTTAGTTGTCATGTAATAATAATCATATACTGTAGGTGTGCGTTTTCTATGTCCTCTAGTATATAATGTAGGTGTGCGTTTTCTATGTCCTCTAGTATATAATGTAGGTGTGCGTTTTCTATGTCCTCTAGTATATAATGTAGGTGTGCGTTTTCTATGTCCTCTAGTATATAATGTAGGTGTGCGTTTTCTATGTCCTCTAGTATATAATGTAGGTGTGCGTTTTCTATGTCCTCTAGTATATAATGTAGGTGTGCGTTTTCTATGTCCTCTAGTATATAATGTAGGTGTGCGTTTTCTATGTCCTCTAGTATATAATGTAGGTGTGCGTTTTCTATGTCCTCTAGTATATAATGTAGGTGTGCGTTTTCTATGTCCTCTAGTATATAATGTAGGTGTGCGTTTTCTATGTCCTCTAGTATATAATGTAGGTGTGCGTTTTCTATGTCCTCTAGTATATAATGTAGGTGTTCGTTTTCTATGTCCTCTAGTATATAATGTAGGTGTGCGTTTTCTATGTCCTCTAGTATATAATGTAGGTGTTCGTTTTCTATGTCCTCTAGTATATAATGTAGGTGTGCGTTTTCTATATCCTCTAGTATATAATGTAGGTGTTCGTTTTCTATGTCCTCTAGT
Organism: Archivesica marissinica; assembly: GCA_014843695.1. Taxonomy (NCBI): domain Eukaryota; kingdom Metazoa; phylum Mollusca; class Bivalvia; order Venerida; family Vesicomyidae; genus Archivesica; species Archivesica marissinica. Next base: position 40,953,139 of record CM026394.1, read on the forward strand.
ACATAATGTAGGTGTTCGTTTTCTATGTCATATAGTATATAATGTAGGTGTGCGTTTTCTATGTCCTGTAGTATATAATGTAGGTGTGCGTTTTCTATGTCCTGTAGTATATTTGTGTTATTTCCATTTCACAAATTTCATGGTCAAGACATGTCAGGTCAAAGTCGATTCTGTATTGCCTTCTCAATGCGAGATATACAATGACTATTGTGTAGCAATTATCCGGTAGGAATTTGAATATAAAATAACTATTTCTATTGGTGGAAAGTGTTATTTTAGTTTTCAATTATGTACAGCAACATATGACATTAATGCAAAATAAAGGATAAAAATTGAAGGTTTTATCGAACTTTTCAACTTGGATGGACTTTTTGCAGTTTATTTCGCTGGTTGAGAACGTTACAGTTTGGAATGCATTTGTAATTTGTAGACACATATAGCAAACCCATATTTCTGGATAGCATGCAGTTTATACGGAGTTGAGTGACGCAGTTATAGTTGCTGGCGTCCTAGCGGGGTACGTGTAGCACGTTACGTGTAGCACGGTGCGTGTAGCGGGGTGCGACGCGAAGCACGGTGCGTGTAGCGGGGTGCGACGCGAAGCACGGTGCGTGTAGCGGGGTGCGACGCGAAGCACGGTGCGTGTAGCGGGGTGCGACGCGAAAGCACGGTGTGTGTAGCGGGGTGCGACGCGAAGCACGGTACGTGTAGCGGAGTGCTTGTAGAGGGGCCAGCGGGGTACGTGTAGCACGTTGCTTTCTCATGGTACGTTTAGCACGGTACGGTACGTGTAGCACGGTACGGTACGTGTAGCACGGTACTGTATGTTTAGCACGGTACAGTATTTTTAGTACGGTACAGTACGTGTAGCGGTGATCGTGTAACGCTGTACGTGTAGCACATGGTACGGTACGTGTAGCACGGTACTGTACGTGTAACACGGTACGGTACGTGTAGCGAGGATCGTGTAGCGCACGGTACGGTACGTGTAGCGCACGGTACGGTACGTGTAGCGCACGGTACGTGTAGTAATGACTTTACGAGAACTATTTAAGCAAATCTCTGACGAGGATGGTAACATCACGGCTGAAAAATTACGTCAATTTTCTAAGGACATGGGAATGGAAATACCCGACGAACAAATCATGGAGATGCTAAAAGCTGTTGAACACAGCGTGAAAGGAGAGGATCCATTTAAAGGTACGTGTTTGTGTTTTACGTTTATTTATCGTCGCTACCGGTTCCCCATATGAGCGACGCCTCCTGAAGAGATTAGTCAGGTTAGATGTTTGGAGGATAGTGAAATAATACAGACAAAGACCCATTCCAGAGTCTCCTCTGGTTCTTTTACTTGCATGGTGTAAAACACCGACACGAGATTTCGGTTTAAATTCCTATCTAACGGTAAGTGTTTTCTAAAACAGATATATTGTGAGCGCACAACTAAGAGCCACTGTCCAAGACTGTCGACAATTAACATGACGCGAGCTGTCAATCGCACAGCCAGACAACTGGTCGCGATGATCGGTGTTAGAAACATGACGCCGGTGAGACTATAGCTCCCCCCACTAGTCACGTGGTCAGGATTTTCTAACACTAATAATATCGACAAATTGATTTACTTAACGCACGGTAAGACTAAATGTTATATGGGGAGTGACTTGTTTATTTGAGGACTGGCGTTTTATATAGTGACTGACTTGCTATTTGGTGACTGACTTGCTATATGGGGACTGACTTGCTATATGGGGACTGACTTGCTATATGGGGACTGACTTGTTATATGAGAACTGACTTGCTATATGAGAACTGACTTGTTATATGGGGACTGACTTGCTATATGAGAACTGACTTGTTATATGGGGACTGACTTGCTATATGAGGACTGACTTGCTATATGAGGACTGACTTGCTATATGAGGACTGACTTGCTATATGAGGACTGACTTGCTATTTGGTGACTGACTTGCTATATGAGGACTGACTTGCTATATGAGGACTGACTTGCTATATGGGGACTGACTTGCTATATGAGGACTGACTTGCTATATGGGACTGACTTGCTTTATGGGGACTGACTTGCTATATGAGGACTGACTTGCTATATGGGGACTGACTTGTTATATGAGGACTGACTTGCTATATGAGGACTGACTTGCTATATGGGGACTGACTTGCTATATGAGGACTGACTTGCTATATGGGGACTGACTTGCTATATGAGGACTGACTTGCTATATGGGGACTGACTTGCTATTTGGTGACTGACTTGCTATATGAGGACTGACTTGCTATATGGGGACTGACTTGCTATATGAGGACTGACTTGCTATATGGGGACTGACTTGCTATATGAGGACTGACTTGCTATTTGGTGACTGACTTGCTATATGGGGACTGACTTGCTATATGGGGACTGACTTGCTATATGAGGACTGACTTGTTATATGAGGACTGACTTGCTATATGAGAACTGACTTGTTATATGGGGACTGACTTGCTATATGAGGACTGACTTGTTATATGAGGACTGACTTGCTATATGAGGACTGACTTGCTATATGGGGACTGCCTTGCTATATGAGGACTGACTTGCTATATGAGGACTGACTTGATATATGGTGACTGACTTGCTATATGAGGACTGACTTGCTATATGAGGACTGACTTGTTATTTGGTGACTGACTTGCTATATGGGGATTGACTTGCTATATGGGGACTGACTTGCTATATGGTGACTGACTTGCTATATGAGGACTGACTTGCTATATGAGGACTGACTTGCTATATGATGACTGACTTGTTATATGAGGACTGACTTGTTATATGAGGACTGACTTGCTATATGGTGACTGACTTGCTATATGAGGACTGACTTGTTATTTGGTGACTGACTTGCTATATGGGGACTGACTTGCTATATGAGGACTGACTTGCTATATGAGGACTGACTTGCTATATGGGGACTGACTTGCTATATGAGAACTGACTTGTTATATGAGGACTGACTTGCTATATGAGGACTGACTTGTTATATGGGGACTGACTTGCTATATGAGAACTGACTTGTTATATGAGGACTGACTTGCTATATGGGGACTGACTTGCTATATGAGGACTGACTTGCTATATGGGGACTGACTTGCTATATGGGGACTGACTTGCTATATGAGGACTGACTTGCTATATGAGGACTGACTTGTTATATGAGGACTGACTTGCTATTTGGTGACTGACTTACTATATGGGGACTGACTTGCTATTTGGTGACTGACTTGTTATATGAGGACTGACTTGTTATATGAGGACTGACTTGCTATTTGGGGACTGACTTGCTATATGGGGACTGACTTACTATATGAGGACTGACTTGTTATATGAGGACTGACTTGCTATATTGTGACTGACTTGCTATATGAGGACTGACTTGTTATATGAGGACTGACTTGCTATTTGGTGACTGACTTGCTATATGGGAACTGACTTGCTATTTGGGGACTGACTTGCTATATGGGGACTGACTTGCTATTTGGTGACTGACTTGCTATATGGGGACTGACTTGCTATATGGGGACTGACTTGCTATATGAGGACTGACTTGTTATATGAGGACTGACTTGCTATTTGGTGACTGACTTGCTATATGGGGACTGACTTGCTATATGGGGACTGACTTGCTATATGGGGACTGACTTGCTATTTGTTGACTGACTTGCTATATGAGGACTGACTTGCTATATGGGGACTGACTTGCTATATGAGGACTGACTTGCTATTTGGTGACTGACTTGCTATATGAGGACTGACTTGCTATATGGGGACTGACTTGCTATTTGGTGACTGACTTGCTAAATGGGGACTGACTTGCTATATGGGGACTGACTTGCTATTTGGTGACTGACTTGTTATATGGGGACTGACTTGCTATATGGGGACTGACTTGCTATTTGGTGACTGACTTGCTATTTGGTGACTGACTTGCTATTTGGTGACTGACTTGCTATATGAGGACTGACTTGCTATATGGGGACTGACTTGCTATTTGGTGACTGACTTGCTATTTGGTGACTGACTTGCTATTTGGTGACTGACTTGCTATTTGGTGACTGACTTGCTATATGAGGACTGACTTGCTAATGGGGACTGACTTGCTATAGGGACTGACTTGCTATTTGGTGACTGACTTGTTATATGGGGACTGACTTGCTATATGGGGACTGACTTACTATTTGGTGACTGACTTGCTATTTGGTGACTGACTTGCTATTTGGTGACTGACTTGCTATTTGGTGACTGACTTGCTATATGAGGACTGACTTGCTATATGGGGACTGACTTGCTATTTGGTGACTGACTTGCTATTTGGTGACTGACTTGCTATATGGGGACTGACTTGCTATGTGAGAACTGACTTGCTATTTGGTGACTGACTTGCTATATGGGGACTGACTTGCTATGTGAGAACTGACTTGCTATTTGGTGACTGACTTGCTATATGGGGACTGACTTGCTATGTGAGAACTGACTTGCTATTTGGTGACTGACTTGCTATATGGGGACTGACTTGCTATGTGAGAACTGACTTGCTATTTGGTGACTGACTTGCTATATGGGGACTGACTTGCTATGTGAGAACTGACTTGCTATTTGGTGACTGACTTGCTATATGGGGACTGACTTGCTATGTGAGAACTGACTTGCTATTTGGTGACTGACTTGCTATATGGGGACTGACTTGCTATGTGAGAACTGACTTGCTATTTGGTGACTGACTTGCTATATGGGGACTGACTTGCTATGTGAGAACTGACTTGCTATTTGGTGACTGACTTGCTATATGGGGACTGACTTGCTATGTGAGAACTGACTTGCTATTTGGTGACTGACTTGCTATATGGGGACTGACTTGCTATGTGAGAACTGACTTGCTATTTGGTGACTGACTTGCTATATGACTTGTTTTTATGCTTCAGGGCTGATTGGAATGATTCAGCAGTTTAACCAAGAATTTCCAATGTTGGTAAGAAGGTTTCACTATTTAATTGTCAACAACTGTATCAAATCCTAGTATCTATTTCTTGTATGCGTTCCAATGAATGATAGAGTTTCTGTTCTGTTCGTAGCCTTATCCGGCCTCAGTGAAAGAAAACTCCATCTTCCACCGCTTGAAACAGTGTTCTCTGTCATTTCCTGAGTTTCGTATTCCTCCGCGGTTGCATGTACTTTGTCTTGTCCGATTAGCGCAGTGGTTAGCGCGCTCGCTTCTCACCAATGCAACCCGGGTTCGATCCTCGGACCGGGAAGTATGTGAGATGGAACGGTGGTCGCCAGATCGGGTGGTTTTTCTCCGGGTACTCCGGTTTCCTCCCACACGAATTACCACATTCAGTTTACGCTTTCATCCGCGCCAACGAGAGTGATTAATATAAGTTGTTAAAAGTTGCTTCGCAAGCCTATGGTTCATCAAACTGTTCTTAAAAATGGTTTTGAACCCGAAACCACAAGTTTATGTGGTCTTTATTACAAAAGAAAACAGTTAATTGCACATGTGATGTGAGGAGAAGAATTATATAAGACCCTGTCTTTCATTCAAATCCTTTTTCTGTATTTTGATTATGTGTGGTGTATGCATTGTTCAATATGTATGTATTATATTGGGAAATAAAATATGTTTAAACTAAGTGATGTGAAACACTATAATTAACTCTTTCACCGCCAATGTCGCATAAAAGCGACTTTGTAAAAAAGTAGAGTACCCGATCGGACAGAACAGAACATGCCGTCTGATCAGGCTATATGCTGATTGCTCTTCAGACAGTGGAGCTGAAGCACCTGTCCGAATAGCAAACAACATAGATCCTGATCAGACGCGGCGTTACGCCGCGGCTGATCTGGATCTATGTTGTTTGCACATGCTCTGAATTTATTCGGCGCTGAAAGAGTTAATGAAATTTAAGGTATCATTTTTAATATATCAACCTCGAAGAAACGTTATTAGTTTAAGTTTAAACTTTTATTTATTTTACAACGATTGCGAAGCAAGTTTTAACAACTTATATTAATCACTCTCGTTGGCTCGGATGAAAGCGTAAATGTGGTCATTCGTGTGGGAGGAAACCGGAGTACCCGTAGAAAACCCACATGTCCGATCTTTAACGTTATTAAAAGTTAGTTAAAACGGTTCGTTTACAAGTCACTGAACCAGTAACCGTAACGGATTTTAAACAAAGGAACAGTTATACTGCATATTGTAATCTGAAATATAAATAACCATAGAGTCGTTTGCTAAACTTGTCTCTTTCTAACTTTGTAATAATATTTCAAGAAACTGTCTTTTCGGTCATCATGTATGTATATATAACGATGTTCATACGCGTACGTTGTATATAATATAAGAGCTGTTATTTTACGACGATTGTAATAGGGAAGTGTTATATTGGAATTTTGTATTGCAGAATGTTGGACAATGGGGTAAATGTGTTTTAATGTTATTCTGAAAATTCTATAAATTAATTCGTAATTGTAAAGTGCTATATTGGAATTTTGTATTGCAGAATGTTGGACAATGGGGTAAATGTGTTTTAATGTTATTCTGAAAATTCTATAAATTAATTCGTAATTGTAAAGTGCTATATTGGAATTTTGTATTGCAAAATGTTGGACAATGGGGTAAATGTGTTTTAATGTTATTCTGAAAATTCTATAAATGAATTCGTAATTGTAAAGTGCTATATTGGAATTTTGTATTGCAGAATGTTGGACAATGGCGTAAATGTGTTTTAATGTTATTCTGAAAATTCTATAAATTAATTCGTAATTGTAAAGTGCTATATTGGAATTTTGTATTGCAAAATGTTGGACAATGGGGTAAATGTGTTTTAATGTTATTCTGAAAATTCTATAAATGAATTCGTAATTGTAAAGTGCTATATTGGAATTTTGTATTGCAGAATGTTGGACAATGGCGTAAATGTGTTTTAATGTTATTCTGAAAATTCTATAAATTAATTCGTAATTGTAAAGTGCTATATTGGAATTTTGTATTGCAAAATGTTGGACAATGGGGTAAATGTGTTTTAATGTTATTCTGAAAATTCTATAAA
>CM026394.1:40961242-41017195 GCA_014843695.1 Archivesica marissinica
ATAGTACAAACACATGTGTGCAATATACAGATATAATACAAACATGTGTGCAATATACAGATATAATACAAACACATGTGTGCAATATACAGATATAATACAAACACATGTGTGCAATATACAGATATAGTACAAACACATGTGTGCAATATACAGATATAATACAAACACATGTGTGCAATATACAGATATAATACAAACACATGTGTGCAATATACAGATATAATACAAACACATGTGTGCAATATACAGATATAATACAAACAATGTGTGCAATATACAGATATAATACAAACACATGTGTGCAATATACAGATATAATACAAACATATGTGTGCAATATACAGATATAATACAAACATGTGTGCAATATACAGATATAGTACAAACATGTGTGCAATATACAGATATAATACAAACATGTGTGCAATATACAGATATAGTACAAACATATGTGTGCAATATACAGATATAATACAAACATGTGTGCAATATACAGATATAATACAAACATGTGTGCAATATACAGATATAATACAAACATGTGTGCAATATACAGATATAATACAAACATGTGTGCAATATACAGATATAATACAAACATGTGTGCAATATACAGATATAGTACAAACATGTGTGCAATATACAGATATAATACAAACATGTGTGCAATATACAGATATAATACAAACACATGTGTGCAATATACAGATATAATACAAACATGTGTGCAATATACAGATATAATACAAACACATGTGTGCAATATACAGATATAATACAAACATGTGTGCAATATACAGATATAATACAAACACATGTGTGCAATATACAGATATAGTACAAACACATGTGTGCAATATACAGATATAATACAAACACATGTGTGCAATATACAGATATAATACAAACACATGTGTGCAATATACAGATATAATACAAACATATGTGTGCAATATACAGATATAATACAAACATATGTGTGCAATATACAGATATAATACAAACAATGTGTGCAATATACAGATATAATACAAACACATGTGTGCAATATACAGATATAATACAAACACATGTGTGCAATATACAGATATAATACAAACATGTGTGCAATATACAGATATAGTACAAACACATGTGTGCAATATACAGATATAATACAAACACATGTGTGCAATATACAGATATAATACAAACACATGTGTGCAATATACAGATATAATACAAACACATGTGTGCAATATACAGATATAATACAAACACATGTGTGCAATATACAGATATAATACAAACATATGTGTGCAATATACAGATATAATACAAACACATGTGTGCAATATACAGATATAGTACAAACATGTGTGCAATATACAGATATAGTACAAACAATGTGTGCAATATACAGATATAGTACAAACATGTGTGCAATATACAGATATAATACAAACATATGTGTGCAATATACAGATATAATACAAACACATGTGTGCAATATACAGATATAATACAAACATGTGTGCAATATACAGATATAATACAAACATGTGTGCAATATACAGATATAATACAAACACATGTGTGCAATATACAGATATAGTACAAACACATGTGTGCAATATACAGATATAATACAAACATGTGTGCAATATACAGATATAATACAAACATGTGTGCAATATACAGATATAGTACAAACACATGTGTGCAATATACAGATATAATACAAACATGTGTGCAATATACAGATATAATACAAACATGTGTGCAATATACAGATATAATACAAACATGTGTGCAATATACAGATATAATACAAACATGTGTGCAATATACAGATATAATACAAACATGTGTGCAATATACAGATATAATACAAACACATGTGTGCAATATACAGATATAATACAAACACATGTGTGCAATATACAGATATAATACAAACACATGTGTGCAATATACAGATATAATACAAACACATGTGTGCAATATACAGATATAATACAAACATGTGTGCAATATACAGATATAGTACAAACACATGTGTGCAATATACAGATATAATACAAACATGTGTGCAATATACAGATATAGTACAAACACATGTGTGCAATATACAGATATAATACAAACACATGTGTGCAATATACAGATATAATACAAACATGTGTGCAATATACAGATATAATACAAACATGTGTGCAATATACAGATATAATACAAACATGTGTGCAATATACAGATATAATACAAACACATGTGTGCAATATACAGATATAATACAAACACATGTGTGCAATATACAGATATAATACAAACATATGTGTGCAATATACAGATATAATACAAACACATGTGTGCAATATACAGATATAATACAAACACATGTGTGCAATATACAGATATAATACAAACACATGTGTGCAATATACAGATATAATACAAACATGTGTGCAATATACAGATATAATACAAACATGTGTGCAATATACAGATATAATACAAACATGTGTGCAATATACAGATATAGTACAAACACATGTGTGCAATATACAGATATAATACAAACATGTGTGCAATATACAGATATAATACAAACATGTGTGCAATATACAGATATAATACAAACATGTGTGCAATATACAGATATAATACAAACATGTGTGCAATATACAGATATAATACAAACATGTGTGCAATATACAGATATAATACAAACACATGTGTGCAATATACAGATATAATACAAACATATGTGTGCAATATACAGATATAATACAAACATATGTGTGCAATATACAGATATAATACAAACATATGTGTGCAATATACAGATATAATACAAACATGTGTGCAATATACAGATATAGTACAAACACATGTGTGCAATATACAGATATAATACAAACACATGTGTGCAATATACAGATATAATACAAACACATGTGTGCAATATACAGATATAGTACAAACATGTGTGCAATATACAGATATAATACAAACATGTGTGCAATATACAGATATAGTACAAACATGTGTGCAATATACAGATATAGTACAAACATGTGTGCAATATACAGATATAGTACAAACATGTGTGCAATATACAGATATAATACAAACATATGTGCAATATACAGATATAATACAAACATGTGTGCAATATACAGATATAGTACAAACATGTGTGCAATATACAGATATAGTACAAACATATGTGTGCAATATACAGATATAATACAAACATGTGTGCAATATACAGATACAATACAAACATGTGTGCAATATACAGATATAGTACAAACATGTGTGCAATATACAGATATAGTACAAACATGTGTGCAATATACAGATATAGTACAAACATGTGTGCAATATACAGATATAGTACAAACATGTGTGCAATATACAGATATAATACAAACATATGTGCAATATACAGATATAATACAAACATGTGTGCAATATACAGATATAGTACAAACATGTGTGCAATATACAGATATAGTACAAAAGTGTGCAATATACAGATAAATACAAACATGTGTGCAATATACAGATAATACAAACATATGTGTGCAATATACAGATATAATACAAACATGTGTGCAATATACAGATATAATACAAACATATGTGCAATATACAGATATAATACAAACATGTGTGCAATATACAGATATAGTACAAACATATGTGCAATATACAGATATAGTACAAACATGTGTGCAATATACAGATATAGTACAAACATATGTGCAATATACAGATATAGTACAAACATGTGTGCAATATACAGATATAATACAAACATATGTGCAATATACAGATACAATACAAACATGTGTGCAATATACAGATATAGTACAAACATGTGTGCAATATACAGATATAGTACAAACATATGTGTGCAATATACAGATATAATACAAACATGTGTGCAATATACAGATATAATACAAACATATGTGCAATATACAGATACAATACAAACATGTGTGCAATATACAGATATAGTACAAACATATGTGCAATATACAGATATAGTACAAACATGTGTGCAATATACAGATATAGTACAAACATATGTGCAATATACAGATATAGTACAAACATGTGTGCAATATACAGATATAGTACAAACATGTGTGCAATATACAGATATAATACAAACATATGTGTGCAATATACAGATATAGTACAAACATGTGTGCAATATACAGATATAGTACAAACACATGTGTGCAATATACAGATATAGTACAAACACATGTGTGTAATATACAGATATAATACAAACATATGTGTGCAATATACAGATATAATACAAACATATGTGTGCAATATACAGATATAATACAAACATATGTGTGCAATATACAGATATAATACAAACATATGTGTGCAATATACAGATATAATACAAACATGTGTGCAATATACAGATATAGTACAAACACATGTGTGCAATATACAGATATAATACAAACACATGTGTGCAATATACAGATACAATACAAACACATGTGTGCAATATACAGATATAATACAAACACATGTGTGCAATATACAGATATAGTACAAACACATGTGTGCAATATACAGATATAATACAAACACATGTGTGCAATATACAGATATAGTACAAACACATGTGTGCAATATACAGATATAATACAAACACATGTGTGCAATATACAGATATAATACAAACACATGTGTGCAATATACAGATATAGTACAAACACATGTGTGCAATATACAGATACAATACAAACACATGTGTGCAATATACAGATATAATACAAACACATGTGTGCAATATACAGATATAATACAAACACATGTGTGCAATATACAGATATAGTACAAACACATGTGTGCAATATACAGATATAGTACAAACATGTGTGCAATATACAGATATAGTACAAACATGTGTGCAATATACAGATATAATACAAACATGTGTGCAATATACAGATATAATACAAACACATGTGTGCAATATACAGATATAGTACAAACACATGTGTGCAATATACAGATATAATACAAACACATGTGTGCAATATACAGATATAGTACAAACACATGTGTGCAATATACAGATATAGTACAAACATGTGTGCAATATACAGATATAGTACAAACATGTGTGCAATATACAGATATAATACAAACATGTGTGCAATATACAGATATAATACAAACATGTGTGCAATATACAGATATAATACAAACATATGTGTGCAATATACAGATATAATACAAACATGTGTGCAATATACAGATATAATACAAACATGTGTGCAATATACAGATATAATACAAACATGTGTGCAATATACAGATATAATACAAACATGTGTGCAATATACAGATATAGTACAAACATGTGTGCAATATACAGATATAATACAAACATGTGTGCAATATACAGATATAGTACAAACATGTGTGCAATATACAGATATAATACAAACATGTGTGCAATATACAGATATAGTACAAACACATGTGTGCAATATACAGATATAATACAAACATATGTGTGCAATATACAGATATAATACAAACATGTGTGCAATATACAGATATAGTACAAACAAGTGTGCAATATACAGATATAATACAAACATATGTGTGCAATATACAGATATAATACAAACACATGTGTGCAATATACAGATATAATACAAACACATGTGTGCAATATACAGATATAATACAAACACATGTGTGCAATATACAGATATAGTACAAACACATGTGTGCAATATACAGATATAATACAAACAATGTGTGCAATATACAGATATAATACAAACACATGTGTGCAATATACAGATATAATACAAACACATGTGTGCAATATACAGATATAATACAAACACATGTGTGCAATATACAGATATAATACAAACACATGTGTGCAATATACAGATATAATACAAACAATGTGTGCAATATACAGATATAATACAAACACATGTGTGCAATATACAGATATAATACAAACATGTGTGCAATATACAGATATAATACAAACATGTGTGCAATATACAGATATAATACAAACATGTGTGCAATATACAGATATAATACAAACAATGTGTGCAATATACAGATATAATACAAACATGTGTGCAATATACAGATATAGTACAAACATGTGTGCAATATACAGATATAGTACAAACACATGTGTGCAATATACAGATATAATACAAACACATGTGTGCAATATACAGATATAATACAAACATGTGTGCAATATACAGATATAATACAAACATGTGTGCAATATACAGATATAATACAAACATATGTGTGCAATATACAGATATAATACAAACACATGTGTGCAATATACAGATATAATACAAACACATGTGTGCAATATACAGATATAGTACAAACACATGTGTGCAATATACAGATACAATACAAACATATGTGTGCAATATACAGATACAATACAAACACATGTGTGCAATATACAGATACAATACAAACACATGTGTGCAATATACAGATATAATACAAACACATGTGTGCAAACCAGCTTCTCTAAACAAAGAGAAATCAGTACAATGAACCCCGTAAGTCCTCTAAACAAACGGAAATCAGTACAATGAACCCCGTAAGGCCTCTAAACAAAGAGAAATCAGTACAATGAACCCCGTAAGGCCTCTAAACAAACAGAAATCAGTACAATGAACCCCGTAAGGCCTCTAAACAAAGAGAAATCAGTACAATGAACCCCGTAAGGCCTCTAAACAAAGAGAAATCAGTACAATGAACCCCGTAAGGCCTCTAAACAAACAGAAATCAGTACAATGAACCCCGTAAGGCCTCTAAACAAACAGAAATCAGTACAATGAACCCCGTAAGGCCTCTAATCAAACAGAAATCAGTACAATGAACCCCCTCTAAACAGAACGGCTTCCGGATCAGTAGAAATGTTTATATATTTGTGGGAATCAAGTGGTATTATTTAACCCTTTCCCTCATGGAAGCACCTCTTGACGCCATTACCAATACCAAATACATTGACAATGTAGTACCTCTTGACGCCATTATCAATACGACGTACATTAACAATGTAGTACCTCTTAACGCCATTATCAATACGACATACATTGACAATGTAGTAGCCAAACCATAATAAAGGCCAGAATCTCTATGTAGACCCAGTAATATCTATGGAGGTGGGGTAGATATGACGACTACTTATCCACTGCATGATAGCTAAATGACTGTCGTTTGTATGGAGATATAATAGTATATTAACCTAAATCTCTATGTAGACCCAGTAATATCTATGGAGGTGGGGTAGATATGACGACTACTTATCCACTGCATGATAGCTAAATGACTGTCGTTTGTATGGAGATATAATAGTATATTAACCTAAATCTCTATGTAGACCCAGTAATATCTATGGAGGTGGGGTAGATATGACGACTACTTATCCACTGCATGATAGCTAAATGACTGTCGTTTGTATGGAGATATAATAGTATATTAACCTAAATCTCTATGAAGGAAAGGGTTAATGTATGCACATATTTGTCTGATGAGTAAATAAAAATCACCTTTGCAAATAACATAGATCCAGATCAGCCACGATGTGGCGTGTCTGATCAGGATCTATGTTGTTTGCTATTCAGACAAATGTCTCAGCTCCACTCTCCGAATAGCAAACAGCGTAGAGCCTGATCAGATGACCTGAGCCAGCTCTATGTTGTTTGCAAAAATGATTTGATCTAATTACAGCACTTACATTAACCCATTCAACCCCAAGTAACTGACATGGACTGGTCCATGATATTTTTAGACCAATAAATGAATAAGAAAATTACCTTTGGACCAGTTCATTTTTCAAAATGGGTAATTTTATCTAAAAATAGTAATAATTATTACTGGCAAAAAAGTGCAGAGCCTGATGAGACGGCTCGTCACGAGCCGGCTCATCTGGATCTACACTTTTCATAAGCCTATTTAGAGGCCTGTGGGGTTGAAAGGGTTAAACCAAGCGAAAAATTGTACAGTTTCGTTCGAAAGACATTTTAGCGCAACACAAAAATTGACTTTAATTACATTGGCATACACCGAGATTGAAACTTGCATCACCACAACAACATTGCCTTGCAATAACATATCTGACACCTCTATAGTAGCAACAAGCAGATGCTTAGTACAATAACAACACGAACGTTTTACACAAACGTTTTACGGTAAAATGTTTTCATGTGGTGATATATTTCAATTGCTTATCACAGCTGAACCTGGAAACATATGGCATACAATATGCATCATTTAATATCAGTATTCAAAACCTTTTTCCAATCAATAGAACTTAAAAATAGTGTTATACTGTACTTTCTCGCCTATAACACGGGACATTTATCACCAGATTATTGTCTCAAAGTGGCTTCCCGTCTTATAAGCGAGTGACACAAAATTTAAAAAGGATGTAGCAAAAGTATAGACTCTCATATCTCTACCTGTAAAATGAATTTTGTCAATATCATTTTAGCAAAGCAAATTTATTGTTGTGCATCAGTGCATTTTTTGACATAATTTACAGTTCTTTTACAGTACAATTTCTTTGACCAAAGTCGTCTTATAGTCAAGTAAATACGGTAGTCTATTTTTAGTTTGGCCCCTCTTTGTACCTCCCGTTTCTCTGTAACAAATATCAGAAATTGTATTAATGTGCGTACAATATTAAAATTGCTCGCATATAATACACGACACTCGCATATAATACATGACACTCGCATATAATACACGACACTCGCATATAATACACGACACTCGCATATAATACATGACACTCGCATATAATACACAACACTCGCATATAATACATGACACTCGCATATAGTACACGACACTCGCATATAATACACGAAACTCGCATATAATACATGACACTCACATATAATACACGACACTCGCATATAATACACGACACTCGTATATAATACACGACACTCGCATATAATACACAACACTCATATATAATACACAACACTACCATATAATACACGACACTCGCATATAATACACGACACTCATATATAATACACGACACTCGCATATAATACACGACACTCGCATATAATACATGACACTCGCATATAATACACGACACTCGCATATAATACACGACACTCGCATATAATACATGACACTCGCATATAATACATGACACTCGCATATAATACACGACACTCGCATATAATACATGACACTCACATATAATACACAACACTCATATATAATACACGACACTCGCATATAATACATGACACTCGCATATAATACATGACACTCGCATATAATACACGACACTCGCATATAATACACGACACTCGCATATAATACACGACACTCGCATATAATTCACGACACTCGCATATAATACACGAAACTCGCATATAATACACGACACTCGCATATAATACACGACACTCGTATATAATACACGAAACTCGCATATAATACACGACACTCGCATATAATACACGACACTCGCATATAATACACGACACTCGCATATAATACACAACACTCGCATATAATACACGACACTCGCATATAATACACGACACTCGCATATAATACATGACACTCGCATATAATACACGACACTCGCATATAATACATGACACTCGTATATAATACACGACACTCGCATATAATACATGACACTCGCATATAATACACGACACTCACATATAATACATGACACTCGCATATAATACACGACACTCGTATATAATACACGAAACTCACATATAATACACAACACTCGCATATAATACATGACACTCGCATATAATACACGACACTCGCATATAATACATGACTCGCATATAATACACGACACTCGTATATAATACACGAAACTCGCATATAATACATGACACTCGCATATAATACACGACACTCGCATATAATACACAACACTCGCATATAATACATATAATACACGACACTCATATATAATACACGAAACTCGCATATAATACATGACACTCGCATATAATACACGATACTCACATATAATACACGACACTCGCATATAATACATGACGCTCGCATATAATACATGACACTCGTATATAATACACGAAACTCGCATATAATACACAACACTCGCATATAATACATGACACTCGCATATAATACACGACACTCGTATATAATACACGAAACTCACATATAATACATGACACTCGCATATAATACACGACACTCGCATATAATACACGACACTCGCATATAATACATGACACTCGTATATAATACACGACACTCGCATATAATACATGACACTCGCATATAATACACGACACTCGCATATAATACATGACACTCGCATATAATACACGACACTCGCATATAATACACGACACTCGCATATAATACACGACACTCGCATATAATACACGACACTCGCATATAATACACGACACTCACATATAATACATGACACTCGCATATAATACATGACACTCATATATAATACACGACACTCGCATATAATACATGACACTCGCATATAATACATGACACTCGCATATAATACATGACACTCGCATATAATACATGACACTCGTATATATACACGACACTCGCATATAATACATGACACTCGCATATAATACACGACACTCGCATATAATACATGACACTCGCATACAATACACGACACTCGCATATAATACATGACACTCGCATATAATACACGAAACTCGCATATAATACACAACACTCGCATATAATACATGACACTCGCATATAATACATGACACTCGCATATAATACATGACACTCGCATATAATACATGACACTCGCATATAATACACGACACTCGCATATAATACATGACACTCGTATATAATACACGACACTCGCATATAATACACAACACTCGCATATAATACATGACACTCGCATATAATACACGACACTCGCATATAATACATGACACTCGCATATAATACACGACACTCGCATATAATACATGACACTCGCATATAATACACGACACTCGCATATAATACACGACACTCGCATATAATACACGACACTCGCATATAATACACGACACTCGCATATAATACACGACACTCGCATATAATACAAGACACTCGCATATAATACATGACACTCGCATATAATACATGACACTCGCATATAATACATGACACTCGCATATAATACATGACACTCGCATATAATACACTACACTCGTATATAATACACGACACTCGTATATAATACATGACACTCGCATATAATACATGACACTCGCATATAGTACACGACACTCGCCTATAATACACGACACTTGGATATAATACATGACACTCGCATATAATACACGACACTCGTATATAATACACGACACTCGCATATAATACATGACACTCGCATATAATACATGACACTCGCATATAATACACGACACTCGCATATAATACATGACACTCGTATATAATACACGACACTCGCATATAATACACGACACTCGTATATAATACACGACACTCATATATAATACACGACACTCGCATATAATACATGACACTCGCATATAATACATGACACTCGCATACATTGACATTTCGTTTTCTGATCATGAGTACACATTTAAAGAGAATGTACATTGTGTGTTTCAACAATTGTACGAGTCCGTTACATGTATTTGCAATTAACATTCAATACACATTAACCCTTTCAACACCACAGACCTCTAAATAGGCTTACAAAAAGTGTAGATCCAGATGAGCCGGCTCGTGACGAGCCGTCTCATCAGGATCTGCACTTTTTGCCAGTGATATGACTATTTTTAGACATAATTACCCATTTTGATAAATGAACTTGTCCAAATGTGATTTTCTGATTCATTTATTGGTTTATGAATATCATGGACCAGTCCATGTGAGTTACTGGTGCGGGCCGTTGTCCTGGTGCGGGCCGTTGTCTAATGTTGTTAAAACTTGTGGCCCAAACCATTTGCATGTTCATATTATGTATTATATCTGTTTATGCATGACATATATAATAATGATTTGCAATAAAATATGATTAAACTAAAATATAATTATGCTTTATTCTTTCTCCTAAAATGATACACCACGCAATATAACGTTTGACTTTGATGTGATAATATAAATGTATACATAGTTAAAGGCCTGCAGTTTGACCCCGTCCAATTGTAAAGATTTATACTTTACTACCTGTTCCATGTGATTAGTGGCTTGTATCAACAATGTAGCAGTACATTCAGTATAATTTGGCGTATGTAGGTATTTTCTAACGGTTAATATGCACGATCACTCTGTGAGCTGAGAATTAGTCAAATTGAGGCCCTGACAATTTAAGTAAACGTATATTATTGATTGTAAAGAAAATTGATAGTTATGAGTATTCAAACTACATAATCCAGATCAGCCCAGGGACATAGATTACATGTTATGTAGGTGCCTCATCAGCCGTAGCGTAATCACTGAGACTGATAATTTGTATGCATGTATATAATATATGTGTATGGGCCGGAGGCCTTGAATTACGAATAAACTGTTAAACTGATCAGGATCTATGTTGTTTGTAAGGTCGGAGTTTCGTCACTTTCATATTCTGTTCTGTCACTTTCATGTATCATCTGGTTTAAAAAGGCCGCCAGATTAAGTGTGAAAATAATGCCTGTTTATACCTTGCCCAAATGTTGGATTTGAACTGGAGCGTACAACGGAGTCTTGTATTATTCTTGACTTGCACTGTCTCATTCCATTGACATATTGCCAAATTTGAGCGTATAGTGTAGTGAAGAGCAGAGAAGGTTCCGATACGTTTGTCATGGAAAACATTCAAGCTGTTGTTGAATGATTCCATGCTACTAGTGTCCATGTGGTAGATATAATTTTGCGCTTCCTTATAAACATAGCATTTTCTAACACATGACAGCAACAGTTCTACAGCTGAGTGTCCACTGTGCTTGTGTTCCCCTTGCATAATAAATGAACAGAACAAACAACTTTGGTGGCCTGCTAATAATCGTCCACCGCATAATCTAAATTCACATGAGAGAAAACTTCTATACAGGAGGTTTTGGGCAATGCTATATAATTGTGGCGCATGTAAAGATGTCAGATATATAGAGAGAAAAGTAGCGGCTAGAAGAGGAGACTGTACTTGGCATAAGAGGGAACTGATGCCTGAATGTGTGGTACAGCAATGCAGGAACTGGCTGCCTAACCCGCGCAACCAGCCTTATTTGGGCCATAAGTGGAGTTGAATTGTTTATACCAGTTGTAAGTACTATAAAAATACAGAACTTCAATTTCAGCAATTTATAACCTCTGATATGTACGTGGGTCATAATAGATATAAGTGGTGCTCATGTATTAGATGTATACCATGCAGGGCCTCGCATGTGGCAAATACGATGTGCGTCGACCGTCAGATTTGTACCGCTATTCCTCGTGTGTTTAGTGCGTCGACCGTCAGATTTGTACCGCTATTCCTCGTGTGTTTACGGTCAAATATAGGTCAACCTGCAGATGAGGCACCTACATAACATGTAATCTATGTCCCTGGGCTGATCTGGATTATGTAGTTTGAATACTCATAACTATCAATTTTCTTTACAATCAATAATATACGTTTACTTAAATTGTCAGGGCCTCATTTTGACTAATTCTCAGCTCACAGAGTGATCGTGCATATTAACCGTTAGAAAGTACCTACATACGCCAAATTATACTGAATGTACTGCTACATTGTTGATACAAGCCACTAATCACATGGAACAGGTAGTAAAGTATAAATCTTTACAATTGGACGGGGTCAAACTGCAGGCCTTTAAGTATTTATTTTTCAATATTTAAACATTTCGGGGGGGGGGGGTAAATTAGGTATGGGGCGTAAAAAAGGGAATATACGATATTTTGGATAGGCCAATTTACTAATGTTGCAAGAACTAGTGACCCGACTCATTTGCTTTTGCTGTTTGTAAAATCTCTATATTTATTTATGTATATCTATTATATAAATAGCAATAAACTTCATTTAGTGCCAGTATTTTCCAGGAAAAATGAATTTGTGCAATCAATTTAAAAGGTTTGTGTTTCAGTACATGCGCCAACAAGACAATTTCTCAGTACAGTGATGTACCGTATTTACACAATTATCGTACAGAGAATTTTAATCTCAATTTGTGTGTGAAATATTTCAGGGCTTCAGCTACACCACAAAACAAGGAGAAGTTTTAAGGTAGATGATTGAGAGGTTAAAAGTAGACAAGGGAGAAGTTTACGGTTGACGAGGGAGAAGTCTAAGGTAGACAAGGGAGAAGCTAAAGGTTGACAAGGGAGAAGTTTAAGGTTGACAAGGGAGAAGTTTACGGTAGACATGAGAGAAGTTTAAGGTTGACAAGGGAGAAGTTTACGGTAGACAAGGGAGAAGTTTAAGGTTGACAAGGGAGAAGTTTACGGTAGACAAGGGAGAAGTTTAAGGTTGACACGGGAGAAGTTTAAGGTTGACAAGGGAGAAGTTTAAGGTAGACATGGGAGAAGCTTAAGGTTGACAAGGGAGAAGCTATAGGTTTTAAGGTTGACAAGGGATAAGTCTAAGGTAGACAAGGGAGAATTTTAATATATATATTACTAGTTCACTTTTTGGAACAATAAACATATAGATATATATACATCTTACAATAGAACATTTCTTAGCCACAGCTTAACACTTTCTCCCATAGATACACTTCTATGTGTGAATTAATAAATTCATCAACAGCCATTTCTATGTGGGAAAGGGTAAAAATGCTGAATATAACTATTACTGTTTGTATATATTTTTGATTTAATTATCTGAATAACTACGGTAAATGGATATATTACTATTGTATATATTTAAATACCATATAATCTCAAATAAACTAAGCAGTAGACAAATGAACCCAAAAATGAATCTGAATAATGTGCTAAGCTATTTAAATAACAAATCTAATCTTAAACCAATTCACAGCAGTAACTTCCCAGAATTATGTACAGATGGCTTTTTTTAATAGAGGGGGATGTCCTAGGATAGAGGTACGAGATCGTTGGTGGCTTGTGGATAACATTTCAAGTTCCTGTGGTATGTGGTAATGGGTAAAATGCTGAATATAACTATTACTGTTTGTATATATTTTTGATTAAATTATCTGAATAACTACGGTAAATGGATATATTACTATTGTATATATTTAAATACCATATAATCTCAAATAAACTAAGCAGTAGACAAATGAACCCAAAAATGAATCTGAATTATGTGCTAAGCTATTTAAATAACAAATCTTAAATCTTAAACCAATTCACAGCAGTAACTTCCCACAATTATGTACAGATGGGCGATGTTACGAGTGTATATACAAGTACAATAGATGTAAACACATGCATGCAACGTGCACGATGAACGGGCAACAGTATCAGCAGAACGCACCACTCCATAATCTACATTAACCACACAAAACAAAACACGCCATCAGGAAACGCTCGAAATTCTATACAGAAACACTTGATATTTCAACAGTACCGTACATACTCGCATATAAGACGACGACTTCCTACTTTGGTCCTGAAATCTGTGGGTTTTGGCACTCGCATATAAGACGGGTCGATAAAATGGACACCAGACACCAGTATAAATTTCATGTTTGGCCAGTGGAAGTTGAAGAAATTGTCAGTGTCAAAGTGCTTTCTTTTTTAAAACGTGTGTGTTTTACGTTTATTTATCGTCGCTACCGGCATTTTAGATTTTGGAGGATAGTGCAATGATACAGACAGAGGCTCGTTACAGAATCTCCTCTAGTTCTTTTACGTGCACGGTGTAAAGCAATTTAAAATTAGAAAAATATATTTGTTTTTACAATTGTCATACAAAATTGTGTCCAAATAAATATATGGTCATAATGTGTATTTTAACTGTTAAACTATTGTGTTCAATTGTATTAAATGATAACATATAATGACGCAATTGCAAGCCCTTCCAGTTTGTCAATTTTTCACTCATTTACTTTTGGCAAAATGACAGCCTGGGGAAACTTGATTTCTGACGTAGCACCACCTACATTACACCCATGTTTTCTAGGGGTGTTGATTGAACAACGCAAACTCTTATCTGCAAGATACGATCGCTAAAAATAGAAACAGATTTTTATTTTCGGAAATCACCGGTTATACACGATCATTTCAGAAAATACACGAATTCTCCATTAGCCTCATTTACATAATTGTGTCAACTCAATACGGCCCAATTAATGGTCTCTGTGTTAAAATATTTTTATATGACTGATCAGGCAAAATATATCAACGCCTGTTCCCAGGCTAATGCAAGCCATGCAAGCTATGATACTTTTTTTCTAAAAGTGACTCTATCATCAGTTATACACATGATTCTTGCTTGCTGAAACTAAACACAAAGTAAATCTTAAACAGAAGCCATGCATACACAATCTAGAACAATTTACATAGTTTCCTCCCCTTGCCCATGAAAATTACTTGGCGTATGAAGGAGCTTTTCGACACAGTCGATTTTAAATACATCATTGCATTTTTAAAAGAATCACATCTTTTCCATAAATTGTAACGTTTTACTGGTTTATTTACAGTTTTACATAACTTGGTGTATGAAGGTGCTTTTCGACACAGTCGATTTTAAATACATCATTGCATTTTTAAAAGAATCACATCTTTTTCATAAATTGTAACGTTTTACTGGTTTATATACAGTTTTACAACTGACGTTTTTTGTCATTACCGGTACATTTTTACAGCTTGGTAAATTTTGTTGCAATTGGCCCTTCGTTATTACAATTTTACTACATGTATACAGTATGTTATCTACATATATTTTTAACTATCTTGTATACAATATATTTAACCCGGCACGATATAGCCTGAACTGTGCTGAAGCGCCGTTAAACCAAATACTCACTCACTCACTCACTCACTCACTCACTCACTCGGTGTATCATGGATCACCTTTACTGTCGGTTACGACGGTTAATTTATACAAATTTATTTTAATTTATACAAATTACAATTGTGCCCTTTTAGGCAAGGCATTTAAATTCCACGTTGCCTCTCCCTCGTGGCGATAGATTCCATCAGGAATGAGGTCGTGAGCGTGATTAATATAAGCTGTAAGAACTTGTTTCGCAATCGAGCTAACATAAATTTGTATAAACTAAAATAAATGTTAACAGTAAGCAAATTGAGAAAAAAAAACATTCTTCCTCACAACAACGCCGCTTGTATTTAACACCATTTGCAAACTATGAATGATGCAAAACTGCAAAATTTCAATTCCCTCTTGTTAGATTATATACGGTATACTATATTTCGGGTTTTACGCCTGCATCAGCACCATTTCGGGCTATATCGCCGGCAGGCAGTTTACTTAGCAACACCTTTCCTGGGCAGGCTCCAGCGGCTAACCAGTACTTGGGTGCACCAACCTCCGTAAGAAACTGCCAACTTTTTCATATAAATGAGACACGGCCTGAGCGGGGCTCGAACCCTTGATCATCAGTGATGATAGGTTACAGTGGTATACAAGTCAGCGACCTTAACCACTCGACCACGGAGGCGGACTAGATTATATATGGTTACGTTAGTGTATGACTATGATGTATTTAGAACATCAGTTTTCTTGTTGGTTTTTGCTAAATAATGCATACCTGGTACCTGGCATTTCTTGGTACCTGGCATTCCCTGGTACCTGGCCTTCTTGGTACTAATGTGGTAAAAGGGTAAGGTAAGATGTAACGCATTTGTAACAATATGTACCCAACCCGTATACAGATATAACGTGCATACAATCCCATTTATGAACTATTCAATACCAAGGTCGCACGATACATGACTCCGTACAGTAAACAGTACTTAATGGTGCATTAAATTCCTAACAATTTAACTTACGTGTTAGTTTACATTTATTTTATTTCAACATTTACCCGGTATGTACACTATAATATTATACACATTGGATGAATAGGTTTTCAACTGTAAATCATTTAACATAAATCGCTATAAATTTATCTCCAAATAATATCATGTAGGTCATAGTTAAGAAATCAATGGTGCCTAAAACATGTTAATATACCAGATACATGTATATAAATTATCAGCTTCTAAATTCGCCGGTCTCCCGACCAGGACCGAATTTTAATAAATGACCCGCACTGTTTATGAACAAATTTTACAATAAAAGCCTTGTTTTAAATATATGATAAAAAACCCGATTGTACATATTTCTATGTGGGAATGTCGGTGGGGGGTGGGGGGGGGGAGGGAATTGCCAAAATTATTAGAATGACATTACGGGGGGGGGGGGGGGGGGTCCTACCCGATTTTAGAAGCCCTGTAAATTATATATTTTGCTGCAAAAAAGAAAAGGTCAAAATGTACAGTAGTAATTAAAAGGTCAACGAAAGAGGTGAACATACAGGGCAAATTCTAGTTCAGAATTTTTGAGAGGTTAGAAAGCGTGTGATTGATTCCATGGTATTTAATAAATATCAACTTATGGTTAAAAAGATACAATATGACCATTAACCCGCTACATGATAGCGGAAGATAAAATCACTTTTGCAAACATTAACCCGCTACATGATAGCGGAAGATAAAATCACTTTTGCAAACATTAACCCGCTACATGATAGCGGAAGATAAAATCACTTTTGCAAACAGCATAGAGCCAGATCTGATCATGCTCTTATGCTGTTTGCTATTAAAATATTGGAACAAAAACACTTGGTTGAATAGCAAAGAACATAGATCCTGATCAGACGTGGCATTAGATTTATGTTGTTTGCAAATGTGATTTGATTTACTCAGCAGGCAAAGGGTTAAATACAACACTTGAATAGAAGCAGTGCTTTATAGTTGCCAGTGTAGAGGGGCGACTTGGGCGATATAGTCGCCCTAGGGAGCCTGACTTAGCCCCTGAGGGCCCCACTTCTCCCTAAAAAAAAATTTAAAAAAAGGTTTTAATTTTTTTTTTCATACCAAATTTTGTGCACTGTCCCATTTATAAAGCACTCATTATATTGAAATAAATTTAATGGTCATACTGTGTATTTTAAACCCTCTTTTGTTGTTATTTATTAAATAACACTATTCAAGGATGCAATCGCGCGCTTCCTCACTTCCCCCCATCATTTTGATCTAGAATGAGCACTGCAGAAGACATTTTGACCCGAGTCAATCGTCGGCCCTGCAATTTCTAAATTATCTGGATGCTGTCTGTCCGGGATGGCAAAGATTAGAATGTTACTTCAAAATAACAACTATTCACGAGTCTCCGAAAATGACATTTATCGCACATAACATGAAAAAAACAAAAATAACCAAATTACATACATCTATAGGTCGCATAATTATTGCTGTGTAATCTCATATGCATCATACCGTCGTATAATCTTGCAGAAGTCCGATCCTTTAAACCAATCATATTGCATTCTTAACCCACATGACCAACTCTCTCCCTTTTCGATTGCATATTTGACATTTTCATTTACAGTATATTCCCAGCCATAAGTCAGGGCCCACGCTGGCAATCGCCAGAGTAGCCATTGGCTAAAATATGCCAAAATTGGCTAATAAAAACTCAGTTTGGCGAAAAATCTGTAAAATTTTCGCATATTGGAAATTCCCCGAGTCTATTTATGGAAAATTACAAGTGTCAAAGTAAAAGCGTGTAATGTGTCTCGGACTGGTTTACCAAAATGTCCACGCTTCTCATGCATCTATAAATAGCACTGATCTCGCTAGCCTTCGTAAGTTGACCTATTTCTCATCTAGAAATATGACGAAAGTACTAGGTCTACTACTAATGGACAACAAAACAAGCCAAAAAGAAATTTGAAAAAACTTTATTTATGTTTGCTTCTTTGTTTTTAATTGATTTAATATAACCATTTGATTAGACGAGTATTTATATCATGAACCAATGAAAAGCTGATAAGCAAACTTCAGAAATTATTGTTGTGCATCAGTGTATTGTTTTATGACTAGATATATTTATCAACTAGATATCTCAAATTAACCCCAGTTTCATTCAAAAAGAAAGCCCACAAAATACCGTGGAAGGATCCAGCTTAAAATTAGCATTTTCAAGCTAAAATTTGATCCTCGACTAATCATTGGCCGAGATAGACTTGTAGTGGGAAATATTACTGTACTGCAAAGGTTTTTTTTCCAGAAAAATTTGCACTTAACCCATTCAACACCAAGTAACTCACATGGACTGGTCCATGATATTCATAAACCAATAAATGAATCAGAAAATCACATTTGGACAAGTTCATTTATCAAAATGGGTAATTATGTCTAAAAATAGTCATATCACTGGCAAAAAGTGCAGATCCTGATGAGACGGCTCGTCACGAGCCAGCTCATTTGGATCTACACTTTTTGTAAGCCTATTTAGAGGTCTGTGGTGTTGAAAGGGTTAATGAATTTTTTGAATGGTGTAGAAATATCGGAGCACAATATATGTACATTTCATTATGTCAGTGCAGGAACACCATAAACCATCTGCATGACGAAGGGTTACAAATAACAAAGCATTTATATTACATGTATCCACTGGATTGCAGTGGAAAGTACAAATATACGAACCAAGAAATGAGAACGAACTTCCATATTTCTACAATAAATCAAGCTTAATTGTAAATTTATATTATTTACATGTTTCGACAATGATGTCTTCGTCAAAATATACAAATAAACAATTTCAAGAACGTAATCATATATCGTCTCCGTTAGGACGCGAACGTTAACATGACAGGAAGTGCCATAAAGTCGAGCACTGCTGGAGCCGTTACGATTGTGCCCTTAGGCAAGCAAGGCATTTAAATTCCACATTGTCTCTTCTCTCTCCCTCGTGGCGATGGATTCCACCAGGAATGAGGTCTCGAGAGTGATTAATATAAGTTGTAAGAACTTGTTTCGCAATCGAGCTAAATTAAGTTTGTATAAACTAAAGTCATACGAATATAAATCGTAGTACGTAATGTTATATGTCACATGTTATATTACAATATCAGTCTGTCGCATGGTACATGGATTAACTCTTTCAACACCAAGTAACTGACATGGATTGGTGCATGCTATTTTTAGACCAATAAATTAATAAGAAAATTACCTTTGGACCAGTTCATTTATCAAAATGGGTAATTTTATCTAAAAATAGTAATAATTATTACTGGCAAAAAAGTGCAGATCCTGATGAGACGGCTCGTTACGAGCCGGCTCATCTGGATCTACACTTTTCATAAGCCTATTTAGAGGCCTGTGGGGTTGAAAGGGTTAATTACTGATTGTAAATATAGTGTACGTTCTGAAGCTGGACAAAAAATTTGGAACATATCATTGTAGGTATGTGTGGGTATGTGTGGTGTGGGTATGTGTGGCTGAACCACAAGATATTGGCAGGGCTCACTCTATGTCAGAACTTTTGGGAGAAGTGAGAAAGTGCGCGATTGCATCTCTAAATGATGCTATTTAATATAATTCAACAAAATAGAGTTAAAATACACAATATGACCATTAAGTAGACCATCTGAATAGAAGCAGTGCTCCATACAACTTGTGAAACAGTGTACACCATAGGGCAATCCGATATAGCAAATTGTCTTTACTGAAGAAGATAGATACACTGGAAAACCAATATTGATTGAAATGTAACTGAAGACGGATTCAACTAATTAAACTTGTTGTAATGATTTTCTCATAGTAAAAATAATTTCTTGTATCGGTTTGCAATAGGTTTTATTTTTTAAAGCACTCACTAATGATATATTCTCAGATACACAATACAAACGATATATTCTCAGATACACGATTTGATAACATTAACAATTAAGGATAACGATATTTACAGGAACATCTAGGCCTTGATAAGCTACTACCAGCAGTAAGTATGTAAGCAACAATACAATATGAAATGATAACTTTGTCTAAGCACAGACAGGCTTTTGAAGTCCCAACAATACAATGTGAAATGAGATCTTTGTCTAAGCACAGGCTTTTGAAGTCCCAACAATACAATGTGAAATGAGAACTTTGTCTAAGCACAGGCTTTTGAAGTCCCAACAATACAATATGAAATGAGAACTTTGTCTAAGCACAGGCTTTTGAAGTACCAACAATACAATGTGAAATGAGAACTTTGTCTAAGCACAGGCTTTTGAAGTCCCAACAATACAATGTGAAATGAGAACTTTGTCTAAGCACAGACAGGCTTTTGAAGTCCCAACAATACAATGTGAAATGAGAACTTTGTCTAAGCACAGGTTTTTGAAGTCCCAACAATACAATATGAAATGAGAACTGTGTCTAAGCACATGCTTTACAATACAATGTGAAATGAGAACTTTGTCTAAGCACAGGCTTTTGAAGGCCCAACAATACAATGTGAAATGAGAACTTTGTCTAAGCACAGACTTTTGAAGTCCCAACAATACAATGAATGGGACAGCTGGTTCAGTCTACACTTGTTCAAAATGTGGTTGGATGCCGTTCAGACTGGTTTGGTTCCTTTCAGGCATACACTTGGCAGACAGACCATCTTTATCCCCAGCATATACAGTATATAAATAATGGTCTTAACAGCAATTAGTGATCAGATTTATATAGACTGTGGCAAATTTTAGATGCCAGACTGCCTAATGATAAAATATGTAGAAGTACATATTGATAATGAACATTAGATACAAATAGAAACATTGAACATTGTTTGGCATATTACTAGGAATATTGAGCTTACAAAACACAGAAACATAATCAACCATAAACCATTCTCAGTTTTGTCCTGATTCAAATACAATTAATTTATCATTAATGAGAAGTATTAAATGTCAAAAATGAAAATTCAGCCATTGGTTGGCTTAACCCATTCAACACCAAGTAACTGACATGGACTGGTGCATCATATTTTTAGACCAATAAATTAATAAGAAAATTACATTTGGACCAGTTCATTCATCAAAATGGGTAATTTTGTCTAAAAATAGTAATATTACTGGCAAAAAGTGCAGATCCTGATGAGACAGCTAGTCACGAGTCGGCTCATTTGGATCTACACTTTTTGTAAGCCTATTTAGAGGTCTGTAGTGTTGAAAGGGTTAAACATACCGATACATATATACCATACACACCACCGTGTTCCACGCTGCATCCAGACTGAAGTGTTATTACTAACAGCGTGCTAAAGGTTAAACTTCTCTCCCAAATTTGACCTATTTACAGCCCTTTTCATACCCTTAATTTTCACTTGGGACACAATTTTTCAATGCAACTTGAAGATTACTTACCGACTAGTTTGCAGAAAATGCATTATGTGGGATTAGTGCAAAACTGTTGTATCTGCCTTTAACTATCCGCAGCTACGACAGTTTTGTGCTAAGCCAATGATTATATATGACTGACTCACTTTATAGTTTCCTGACAAACTGTGTACAAATTTGGTTAATAAGCATATAGACAAAGACATGGCAGGATGCCAACACTCAAAGCACTTTCAAGTACCAGCCATACTCGCCTATAAGACGCTCTCACCTATAAGACCACCCCCCTACTTTGACCCTGATATCTGTGGGTTTTGGCATGCACTCACATTATAAGACGGGTTGATAAAATGGACTCCAGACAATGTATAAATTGCATGTTTGGCAGGTTCGATCCCCCTTCTGACCCTAATAAAATGAACAGTCTTTCAGATGGGGTCATTAAACCGAGGTCTCGTGTCGGTGCTTTACACTGTGCATGTAAAAGAACCAGAGGAAACTCTGGAATGGGTCTCTGTCTGTGTCATTGCACTATCCTCCAAAATCTAAAATGACTAATCTCTTCAGGAGGCGTCGCTCATATGGACAACCGGTAGCGACGATAAATAAACGTAAAACAAAACACATGCTGAAGATAAGTTGAAGAAATGGTCAGTGTCCGAGTTGTTTCTTTTCTAGAATGTAATTACCGTATACCATTTAACACATTAAAAAAAATTCAGCACTCGCTTATAAGACGGGAAGCCACTTTGACGGATTTAAAGTGATTTCTTTTCTAAAACGTAACTATGGATACCATTTAAAACATTAAAAAAAATGTTTTTTTAATTTTATTTATTTTTAGCACTCATAAGACGGGAAGCCACTTTGAGGCCATAATCTGGCGGTCAAAAAACTCTTCTTATAGGAGAGTATGGATGGTATTATGTGGACAGTGAACGCATCCTGTAAGGATTCACACACTCAAAGCACTTCCATATAGTAATGTGGTCGACCCAGTCCAAACTTGTTATGTAGAATGGGCACAGTCCAGCTGATTACAATACCAACAGCCATGTACGTTATAAACCTATACGCAATTTGTATTCTCGGATGATGGCGGTCGGCCTTCTCCAGACCAAATAAATAGGATAGAAACTTCACGGAGAACGTCTGTACAACCGTCTTCACCAACGCTACAGTTATCACGCCAATCATAAATCGGAGAACTCCGCAGGCGATGATTTTCAAACTTGGTATATCGACTTCTAACAAATCTTCTAGAGGAACTGCCTGCGACATTCCGTTGAAATAGTTACACCACTGTCCCATGAGGCATCCGGTCAACGAAGCAATGACCTTGACACAATCCGGTCGCGTCTGGTTCCCGATTTCTGGAGCCGGATATAGGACAGTCGAGAAGGCCATGCATAGCAGGAATAAAAGGATTGGTGAGGCCGGACTGGTTTGAATGAACCAGTCGATTTCTTCCTTGAAGGGAATAACAAACCCTGATACGACTAGAGATATCAGACAGCCCACAATCACATCCTGAAAGCATACACAATAAAACAGTTTAAAACTTTAGTATACAACGATTGCGAAACAAGCTTTAACAACTAATATTAATCACTCTCGTTGGCGCGGATGAAAGCGTAAAAGTGGTCATTCGTGAGCGTGGGAGAGGAAACCGGATTAGCCGGAGAAAACCCACCTGTCCGATCTGGGACCCGACCACCGTACCATCTCACATACTTCCCGGTCTGAGGATCGAACCTGGGTTGCATTGGTGAGAATCGTGCGCGCTAACAACTGCGCTAATAGGACATATGTTAAGCAGCCAGCCAATGGAATCAAATAAAGTGGCTGCTTAGCACAGGTGACTTAATAGAAGTCAAAGGTATAATGAAACAGCATATTGGGAATCTATAAACTGGCTGCTTAATACAGGTTGGCTGCTTAATAGAGGTGGCCACTAACACAGGTTTGATTGCATGTACAAATATTTCCTGTCAGCACAGTTAACACTTTCCCTCATAGAAGCACCTCTCGACGCCATTACCAATACGACATACATTGACAATGTAGTAGCCAAACCAATGTTCATAATAAAGGCCAGAATCTCATGTAGTCCCAGTAATATCTATGGAGGTGGGATAGATATGGCGACTACTTATCCACTGCATGATAGCTAAATGGCTGTCGTTTGTATGCAGATATAATAATATATTAACCTAAATCTCATGTAGTCCCAGTAATAGCTATGGAGGTGGGATAGATATGGCGAATACTTATCCACTGCATGATAGCTGAATGGCTGTCATTTGTATGGAGATATAATAGTATATTAACCTAAATCTCTATGTAGTCCCAGTAATATCTATGGAGGTGGGATAGATATGGCGACTACTTATCCACTGCATGATAGCAAAATGGCTGTCGTTTATATGGAGATATAATAGTATATTAACTTAAATCTCTATGAAGGAAAGGGTTAAAATAGCCCACTATAATGATCTGATTATGATAAAATGAAGGGAAAAAAATTAAAACAAAAATAATTTTAGCCCTAGCTTAAAAGAAAGGAAGCAACCTTGAGGCCATAATCTGGTGGTAAAAGCAGGGTTCATTCTAGATCAGAATTTTTGGGAGAAGTGAGAAAGCGCATGATCGCGCATACTTCTGCAAAATAGGGTTAAAATGCACAGTACAACCATTAAATACAACATTTGAATAGAAGGAGTGCTTTATAGTGGGCCAGTGTATGTTACTAGACAAAATTTTGTTTGAAAATCATTTATTTTATTTTATGGAGAAGTGGGGCCCCCAGAGGGCGAAGTCAGGGTCCCTAGGGAGACAATTTCGCCCACATCGCCCTCTAGAATGATCCTTGGGTAAAAGACTCGTCGTATAGCGAGCCTGTACGGCATATCTGATCCTGCTATTAAACAGAATATTATGATAAAATGAAGAGAGAACAAATTAAAACAAAAATAATTTTAGCACTCGCTTAACCCATTTCATTCTGGATACCGTTCAAACAGTATTTGCAAAGAATATAGAGCCAGATCAACCGCCACGGAACGTTACGTCTGATCAGGCTCTATGGTGTTTGCTAGTCAGATGATCTTGCTAAGACACTTGGCTATATAGCAAACAACATAGATCCTGATCAGCACGCAGCGTCACGCTACGGCTGATCTGGATCTATGTTGTTTGCAAAAGCCTTTAAATATATCCAGAATGAAATGGGTTAAATCACAGGAAGCCACCTTGAGGGCATAATCTGGTGGTAAAAAGACTCGTCTTATAGGCGAGTCTGTACGGCATATCTAATCCTGCAATCAAACAGAATACTGCTTCAGCTGATCAAAAAGTCAATGAAAGGATTAGCTGATAAATGAAGGTGTTTAGTACAGGCGATATCATTACTTATTCAATGATTAATTCTTGTCTATATAGCAAATATCAATACATGTGGATGTCGCGATAACGCAGTGGTAACGCGTTCGCTTCAGGAGTGAAAGGCCTGGTGTTTGAGTCCCCGCTGGAGCCGTTACGATAGTGCCCTTTGGCAAAGCATTCAAATTCCACATTTCCTCTTCTGTCTCCTCCGTAGCGATGGATTCCATCAGGAATGAGGTCTCGAGAGTGATTAATATAAATTGTAAGAACTTGTTTCGCAAATCGAGCTAAAATAAGTTTGTATAAACTAACATCAATACCCTACATTACAATGATAACAACTAAACAATAGGATATCACTCACAGGGATGCACGCTGGGCTGACCGCTGGGACCACATCCCTTGACCGATTTATCCAAAATCGAATCACAACACCTTTCCTGGGTAGGCTCCAGCGGTTAACCAGTACTTGGTGGACCAACCTCCGTAAACTGTCAACTTTTTCATATAAAATGAGACATGACCGTAACCACTCGACCACGGAGGCGGATCAGTGAAGATAGGTTACAGTGGTATACAAGTCAGCGACCGTAACCACTCGACCACGGGGGCGGACCATCACAGAAGATAGGTTACAGTGGTATACAAGTCAGCGACCGTAACCACTCGACCACGGAGGTGGACCCCGTGACCATCAATGACCGTAATCACTCGACCACGGAGGCGGACCATCAGTGATGATAGGTTACAGTGGTATACAAGTCAGCGACCGTAACCATTCGACCACGGAGGCGGACCATCAGTGATGATAGGTTACAGTGGTATACAAGTCAGCGACCTTAACCACTCGACCACGGAGGCGGACCATCAGTGATGATAGGTTACAGTGGTATACAAGTCAGCGACCGTAATCACTCGACCACGGAGGCGGACCATCAATGAAGATAGGTTACAGTGGTATACAAGTCAGCGACCGTAATCACTCGACCACGGAGGCGGACCATCAATGAAGATAGGTTACAGTGGTATACAAGTCAGCGACCGTAATCACTCGACCACGGAGGCAGACCATCAATGAAGATAGGTTACAGTGGTATACAAGTCAGCGACCGTAATCACTCGACCACGGAGGCGGACCATCAATGAAGATAGGTTACAGTGGTATACAAGTCAGCGACCGTAATCACTCGACCACGGAGGCGGACCATCAATGAAGATAGGTTACAGTGGTATACAAGTCAGCGACCGTAATCACTCGACCACGGAGGCAGACCATCAATGAAGATAGGTTACAGTGGTATACAAGTCAGCGACCGTAATCACTCGACCACGGAGGCGGACCATCAATGAAGATAGGTTACAGTGGTATACAAGTCAGCGACCGTAATCACTCGACCACGGAGGTGGACTACTTATAGATGGATATGTCCGCAGGGATCAGTTTAGAGGGCGATGTGGGTGAAATTGTCGCCCTAGGGACCCTGACTTCGCCCTCTGGGGGCCCCACTTCTCCCTAAAAATAATAATATTTTTTGGTTTTTACGATTTTCAAACAAAATTTTGTCTAGTAAAATACACTGGCCCATTATAAAGCACTCCTTCTATTCAAATGTTGTATTTAATGGTTGTACTGTGCATTTTAACCCTATTTTGCAGAAGTATATTAAAGAACACCATTTAAGGAAACGATCACGCGCTTTCTCACTTCTCCCACAAATTCTGACCTAGAATGAACCCTGTGTCCCTCTTAACGTTTATACAAATTTATGTTAGCTCAATTGTGAATCAAGCTTTTGCCAAAATAGAATAGATTAATCACTCTCGAGACCTAATTTCTGATGGAATCCATCACCATGAGGGAGAGAGACGAGGCAATGTGGAATTTAACCATCATATTAATGCTCTATGAAACATTCATTGCCCCCCATTGTATCAAAACAACGGTCTGTTCAACTGGTTTTGGTCACCAGTCCGTGTTTTTGACCGACACCATCAATTAAATCAAACGTAAGTATAAAAGTCAGACAAGATTAGATACAATAATCAGCTATGTTATCAAATTTATTAGCGATATTCGCTCTAATGTTTCGTAATAATTCGTTCATACCCTAAATTGTGTACATTGTACATCCTGTGGTCGTAAACAATAAAAATAATACACGTTCTAGTTATCAGTCATTCTCATGAACTGAGAGCGAGCGACTACATACTTAGTAAGATTAGATGGCTACGAGGTAAACAATAGACACTAGTCAGTTACTGCCCCTGAATACGCCTAAAAGTAGATTGGTCCTCTTAACCCTTTCAACACCACAGACCTCTAAATAGGCTTACAAAAAGTGTAGATCCAGATGAGCCGGCTCATGACGAGCCGTCTCATCAGGATCTGCACTTTTTGCCAGTAATATTACTATTTTAAGACAAAATTACCCATTTTGATAAATGAACTGGTCCAAATGTAATTTTCTGATTAATTTATCGGTCTAAATATATCATGGACCAGTCCATGTGAGTTACTTGGTGTTGAATGGGTTAATTGGTTTCCTCTGTTTTTATCATTGCTTCGTTTGCACCATTCATTTTAATCCGTTTTCTCATCTTATAATTATTAAATTAATATTAATAAATCTCGACAGATATCCTACAGCAAATCCAATGGATACGTTATTGTAAAAATTGGTCTTGAATTCATTTTGATAAAATTAAATTTATCCTACCGCAACATCTGGTTAGACACCAACAGTAAAAACCAAGGAATGGATCAATAGTCAAACCGGTCTTAACCCATTCAACCCCAAGTAACTGATATGGACTAGTGCATGATATTATTAGACCAATAAATTAATAAGAACATTATCTTTGGACCAGTTCATTTATCAAAATGGGTAATTTTTTCTAAAAATAGTAATATTACTGGCAAAAAGTGCAGATCCTGATGAGACGGCTCGTCATGAGCCGGCTCATCTGGATCTACACTTTTTGTAAGTCTATTTAGAGGCCTGTAGTGTTGAAAGGGTTAAACAACCAATTAGGGAATCACAGAAAGTGGCTGCTTAAGACAGGTTAGACTATATATGAAGTGTGAAATATTGCATGCTTTTTTGTGGGATTTGAAACTACATGTACACGATGGTCGGTTGTGTTTAACTCTTTCACCACCACTGTCGCATAAAAGCGCCTTTGCAAAAAGCCGAGAACCCGATGAGACAGACGGAAGAGAACGTGCCGGCTGATCAGGCTATATGCTGATTGCTCGTCAGACAATGGAGCTGAATCACCTGTCCGAATAGCAAACAACATAGATCATGACCAGACAGAACGTGCCGACTGATCAGGCTATATGCTGATTGCTCGTCAGACAGTGGAGCTGAATCACCTGTCCGAATAGCAAACAACATAGATCCTGATTACGCCTCAGCTGATCTGGATCTGTGTTGTTTGCACAATTTACTGAAAGAGTTCAAGCAATTAGATATACTCACGAGTAGAGAGTGGACACCGAGGTACAAACGACTTCCACATGTCATTAGGCACCATGTCACAGCCAGACCCACAATCAGCACGGGTGACACCTGAAAGGAATGCGAAATATCTTGTAAATATCTTGTGAAGTGTTTATATATATATATATAATTCTAACACTACCCAGCTAATAACATACATACTTGTAGAGTAAAATCTACCTCGGGTTATTCTGCGATATACCTACCTTGAACTATGCTGCGCGCGCACCGTGTTTTGGCTATTCCATTTATACAATGCGTGTAAAGTTTTATGAATGAAAGTCATGTGATGTTTGTAAAAAAATACCGTGGGAATTCACGGAAGTGAGCTATTTTTAGAATCAGATAATCTCTTGTCCATCTTGATTTTCTGTTAAGTAACGTTTCAGTTACTATTCTGTACAGTTTTATTTGACAAAATAAATAAAATTATTGATCAGTTACAACTTTTGTTCATTTATGCACTAGATTGATATTTTCCATAAAAAATAACGTCATCACCCCTTACGCGGGAGGAAATTTCGAAAGCCAAATGCAGCGGTGTTTGAAGAAAATATTCCTTTAAAATTATTAGAAGTAAGTCGTGTTAGAATCGAAATAATAAGTATCAACCCTCGCTTGTCGTTCTTAAGCTTAGAAATATATCACTCAGGCCTTCGTGATATATTTCTACGCATAAGAACCTCAAACTCGTGTTATTCTGCGATATACCACAGTGGATACTTATTATTTCTTAAATATATCTTAACCCTTTGCCTGTTGAGTAAATAAAATCACATCTGCAAACAACATAGATCCAGATCAGCCATGGCCAAACTCCACGTCTTGATCAGGATCTATGTTGTTTGCTATTCAGCCAAGTGTTTTAGCAAACAGCATCTGATCTGGCTCTATGCTGTTTGCTATTCAGCCAAGTGTTTTATCAAACAGCATCTGATCTGGCTCTATGCTGTTTGCAAAAGTCATTTTATCAGCAGCTAGTGTGCAAAGGGTTAAGCAGCCAGCCAAGGGAACCACGGAAAGTGGCTGCTTAGCACAGGTGACGGCTTAATACTAGTAGAGGTCAAATGTGTCAAAAGCTCATTCACAGTTGTAGTTTGTCTTACCATTAACGTTATGTTACCAATACAAATAGAAAATATGCATACTTTAACCCTTTCAACACCACATGCCTCTAAATAGGCTTACAAAAAGTGTAGATCCAGATGAGCCGGCTCATGATGAGCCGTCTCATCAGGATCTGCACTTTTTGCTAGTGATATGACTATTTTTAGACATAATTACCCATTTTGATAAATGAACTTGTCCAAATGTGATTTTCTGATTCATTTATTGGTTTATGAATATCATGGACCAGTCCATGTGAGTTACTTGGTGTTGAATGGGTTAAAGCTTGATTTACAAATTATAAGGATTATTCTCTTAACCAATCAGAATTCTGATATGTGTTATTACGCGTGTGTACATATAAGAAAGTATGTGATGGCTGTATGAAACTGAATACAAGCAATGTCATGTGATCAAATGGATTATAAGATACCGTTACCTACAGGAACACAGACGGAAAACAATGATGAACATTACAACACTTCTTTCAATATTATTGAGTGAGTGAGTGAGTATTTGGTTTAACGGTGCTTCAGCACACTTCAGGCTATATCGCGCCGGGTTAAGTATATTGTATACAAGATAGTTAAAAATATATGTAGATAACGTACTGTATGTAGTAAAATTGTAATGAAAGGTCAAATGCAACCAAATTTATCAACATGTAAAAATGTAATGACAAAATACTTCAGTTGTAAAACTGTATATAAACCAGTAAAACGTTACATTTTATGGAAAAGATGTTTCTTTTAAAAATGCAACGATGTATTTAAAATCGACTGTGTCGAAAAGCTCCTTCATTGTCATAACTGTATAATATTTTTGACGAACGAGTGCTAAATCTACACAGTGAATTGTGTTCAACATTTATAGAGGAATGGCATGGTATACACCATGGTGGATCCTATCTTTTCAATAAAAATGAGTATGTGAAATGGGTCCAAGTCTTAGCCGTGACATTACTGTTTCCTCTCTATGGTTGGTGTGATAAACAGAAGATGCTTTACCAATGTTTGGTTTAATCAATTGCAGTTTATTGAATTGTATGTTATTCCAAGTGGTTTGCCATATTGAAGTAATGTAAGAAAGAATCGATTGTCTAGAATCAGTGTTAATGTCCACTAAAAGGTGTCAGAGTGCACCATTTCATGTCTAGGTTTAAAAACATTCGGGAGGAAGAAGGCCCCCAGACAACTCTAACGTGCTTAATTTAGTTCAAACAGGCTTGCATATAATTTTCAACTGGCTATGCCACTGACAGGTGACCATAGCACAGGTTTGATTGTACTTCAGGGCTGGAGTTAGAGGGACGGGGTGTGGGTGAAATAATATAGAAAATTATTTGCCTGTGTATTACTCATTCAACTGCGATAGGGTTCATTCTAGGTCAGAATTTTTGGGAGAAGTGAAAAAGCGTGCAACCGAATCCTTAAATGGTGTTATTTAATAAATTTCAATAAAATTATGGTTAACATTCACAGTATGACCATTAAATACAACATTTTAATAGGAGTGCTTTATAATGGGCCAGTGTATCTTACTGGACAAAATTTTGTATGAAAATTGTAAAAAGAAATTTAAAAAAACACTTTTTAGGGAGAAGTGGGGGTCGAGAAAAAGTCACTGGAATGTTACTCAGACTCCGTATCATTGCAAGGAACAGAAACAGAAACATCTCTGGGATGTTACTCAGACTCCGTATCATTGCAAGGAACAGAAACATCTCTGGAATGTTACTCAGACTCCGTATCATTGCAAGGAACAGAAACAGAAACATCTCTGGAATGTTACTTGGACTCCGTATCATTGCAAGGAACAGAAACATCTCTGGAATGTTACTCAGACTCCGTATCATTGCAAGGAACAGAAACATCTCTGGAATGTTACTCGGACTCTGTATCATTGCACGGAACAGAAACAGAAACATCTCTGGAATGTTACTCAGACTCTGTATCATTGCAAGGAACAGAAACAGAAACATCTCTGGAATGTTACTCAGACTCCGTATCATTGCAAGGAACAGAAACATCTCTGGAATGTTACTCAGACTCCGTATCATTGCAAGGAACAGAAACAGAAACATCTCTGGAATGTTACTCAGACTCCGTATCATTGCAAGGAACAGAAACAGAAACATCTCTGGAATGTTACTCGGACTCTGTATCATTACAAGGAACAGAAACATCTCTGGAATGTTACTCGGACTCCATATCATTGCAAGGAACAGAAACATCTCTGGAATGTTACTCAGACTCCGTATCATTGCACGGAACAGAAACATCTCTGGAATGTTACTCAGACTCCGTATCATTGCACGGAACAGAAACAGAAACATCTCTGGAATGTTACTCGGACTCTGTATCATTGCAAGGAACAGAAACAGAAACATCTCTGGAATGTTACTCAGACTCCGTATCATTGCAAGGAACAGAAACATCTCTGGAATGTTACTCGGACTCTGTATCATTGCAAGGAACAGAAACATCTCTGGAATGTTACTCAGACTCCGTATCATTGCAAGGAACAGAAACATCTCTGGAATGTTACTCAGACTCCGTATCATTGCAAGGAACAGAAACATCTCTGGAATGTTACTCAGACTCCGTATCATTGCAAGGAACAGAAACATCTCTGGAATGTTACTCAGACTCCGTATCATTGCAAGGAACAGAAACATCTCTGGAATGTTACTCAGACTCCGTATCATTGCAAGGAACAGAAACATCTCTGGAATGTTACTCAGACTCCGTATCATTGCAAGGAACAGAAACATCTCTGGAATGTTACTCAGACTCCGTATCATTGCAAGGAACAGAAACATCTCTGGAATGTTACTCAGACTCCGTATCATTGCAAGGAACAGAAACATCTCTGGAATGTTACTCAGACTCCGTATCATTGCAAGGAACAGAAACATCTCTGGAATGTTACTCAGACTCCGTATCATTGCAAGGAACAGAAACATCTCTGGAATGTTACTCAGACTCTGTATCATTGCAAAGTCCTCCAAATATGTAAAATGATTGATCTCCTCAGGAGAGGTTGCTCATGTGGGTGGTAACCATAACGATATAAATACAAAAATCCACATGTACACATTGATCATTGATTATTTTGTTATGATTTAGTATAATTGATGTCGTTAGCTATAGTCCTGTATAATTGATGTCGTTAGCTATAGTCCTGGCTAATTACAGCATAATTTACTACTACAACTAATCACTGACTGACAGGACACAAGATAACAGGAAAACATTGACAACACGGCCTACCTTAGTCTCCATCAAACTGTCTCGCATCATCACATCTCGGTCTCGCATCTCCCCTGCTTCAAACTGTCTCAGTTCTCCCTCCTTCAAGCTATATCAGTTCTCCCTCCTTCAAGCTGTCTCAGTTCTCCCTCCTTCAAACTGTCTCAGTTCTCCCTCCTTCAAGCTGTCTCAGTTCTCCCTCCTTCAAGCTGTCTCAGTTATCCCTGCTTCAAACAGTCTCATTTCTCCCTGCTTCAAACTGTCTCAGTTCTCCCTCCTTCAAGCTGTCTCAGTTATCCCTGCTTCAAACAGTCTCACTTCTCCCTGCTTCAAACTGTCTCACATCTCCCCTGCTTCAAACTGTCTCACATCTCCCCTGCTTCAAACTGTCTCACATCTCCCTGCTTCAAATTGTCTCAGTTCTCCCTCCTTCAAGCTGTCTCAGTTATCCTTGCTTCAAACTGTCTCACTTCTCCCTGCTTCAAACTGTCTCACATCTCCCCTGCTTCAAACTGTCTCAATTCTCCCCTGCTTCAAACTGTCTCACTTCTCCCTGCTTCAAACTGTCTCACATCCCCTGCTTCAAACTGTCTCACTTCTCCCTGCTTCAAACTGTCTCACTTCTCCCTGCTTCAAACTGTCTCACATCTCTTTCCTTCAAACTGTCTCACTTCTCCCTGCTTCAAACTCTCTCACTTCACCCCTGATTCAAACTGTCTCACTTCTCCCTGCTTCAAACTGTCTCACTTCACCCCTGCTTCAAACTGTCTCACTTCTCCCTCCTTCAAACTGTCTAACTTCTCCCTGCTTCAAACTGTCTTGCATCTCCCTGCTTCAAACTGTCTCGCATCTCCCTGCTTCAAACTGTCTCACTTCTCCCTCCTTAAAACTGTCTCACTTCTCCCTGCTTCAAACTGTCTCACTTCTCCCTGCATCAAACTGTCTCTCATCTCCCTGCTTCAAACCGCACTATAGTTTATACAAATATATTTTAGCTTGATTACGAAACAAGTTCTTGCAACTTATATTAATCACTCTCGACACCTCATTCCTGATGGAATCCAGCGCTACGAGGGAGAGAATAGAGGCAATGTGTCAATTAAATGCCTTGCCTATGGGTACATTCGTAACGGCTCCAGCGGCGCTCAAACTCCAGGCCTTTCACAACTGAAGCGAACGCGCTACCACTGTGCTACCGCGACTTCCACGAAGCACTATTCATACATGTATACACTTTTAAACCACATGTAAATAGACTTTATTGCACCG
Source organism: Archivesica marissinica (assembly GCA_014843695.1). Lineage (NCBI taxonomy): Eukaryota > Metazoa > Mollusca > Bivalvia > Venerida > Vesicomyidae > Archivesica > Archivesica marissinica. The sequence goes on from CM026394.1 coordinate 40,997,117, forward strand.
CCATCGCGACAGTACGAGTATTCACCAGATTGGTGTCAGTACCAGGGTTCAGTCTAGGTCAGAATTTTTGGGAGAAGTGAGAAAGCGTGTGATCGCTTCCTTAACCCTTTCAACACCACAGACCTCTAAATTGGCTTACAAAAAAGTGTAGATCCAGATGAGCCGGCTCGTGACGAGCCGTCTCATCAGGATCTGCACTTTTTTCAAGTAATATAACTATTTTTAGAATTATTTTTACCCATTTTGATAAATGAACTGATCCAAATGTAATTTTGTTATTAATTTATTGGTCTAAAAATATCATGGACCAGTCCATGTAAGTTACTTGGTGTTGAATGGGTTAAATGGTGTTCTTTAACCCATTCAACACCACAGACCTCTATATAGGCTTACAAAAAGTGTAGATCCAGATGAGCCGGCTCGTGACCGTCTCATCAGGATCTGCACTTTTTGCAAGTAGTATTACTAATTTTAGACAAAATTACCCATCTTGATAAATGAACTGGTCCGAATGTAATTTTCTTATTCATTTATTGGTCTAAGAATATCATGGACCAGTCCATGTCAGTTACTTGGTGTTGAGAATTAATATACTTCTGCAAAATAGGGTTAAAATGCACAGTACAACCATTAAATACAACATTTGAATAGAAGGAGTGCTTTATAATGGGCCAGTGTATCTTACTAGACAAAATTTTGTTTGAAAATCGTAAAAACCAAAAAATATTTTTTTTTGTGTTTTTTTTTTAGGGAGAAGTGGGGCCCCCAGAGGGCGAAGTCAGGGTCCCTAGGGCGACAATTTCGCCCTCATCGCCCTCTAGAATGATCCCTGCAGTACGATATTAGAAGAAGAAAATCGGCAATTTTCAAGCCAAAGTTGGACCCGCGACATATGGCCGAGAATATACAGTAGGGTATTTATAATAGCTGTTATTGATTGGTGAACTTGTCAGGTCACAGAATGTTGATGCCTTTCAATTAAATATTGATAACGCTGGCTAAACATTGCTAAAACATTACTGGTAGCGTGTGTATTGAGCTAAACAAATACGGGGGTAGAGACAAATTAATGAATATAATACCAACATAGAATCATAAAAACCACATTATACGTTTACCTAGAATGACCTACTGAATGCAGGAGATGAATGACCTACTGAATGCAGGAGATGAATGACCTACTGAATGCAGGAGATGAATGACCTACTGAATGCAGGAGATGAATGACCTACTGAATGCAGGAGATGAATGACCTACTGAATGCAGGAGATGAATGACCTACTGAATGCAGGAGATGAATGACCTACTGAATGCAGGAGATGAATGACCTACTGAATGCAGGAGATGATGGACACTCTCGAGATATCGAGAGGCGGGGAGGAAGCTAAAAAGAATCCAGCTGGTTTGAGAAAGGTCGGTGGTTCTACCTGGGTGTCTGTCCGTTACGGAAATAATGCTTGCTCCGAGGGGCACTTAGGGGGGAGGGGGGCCTTCCACCACCAATAATGGATATAGTAGTATCGTATATATGCATTGGACTCCCTTAATTTATACAAATTTATTTTAGCTCGATTGCGAAACAAGTTCTTATAACTTATATTAATCACTCTCGAGACCTCATTCCTGATGGAATCCATCGCCACGAGGGAGAGAAGAGGCAACGTGGAAAATAAATGCCTTGCCTAAGGACACAATCGTAACGGCTCCAGCGGGGTTCATACTCCAGACCTTTCACACCACTGTGCTATCACGACTTCCACGGATTTTTTTCAGAAAATTGGACTCCCTTGATAACTCATCGTTAGAGCAACCAATTAAAAGAGATGAAACAATTGTATAACATGGATTTCTTAAAAATGAGGATCAATGAGAGACATCTCTAATTTTCTATTATCTCCCTTGGCAGATAAAGTCAGATTTATTCCAAAATGTGAATAGGTCCATTTAGTTGGAATCCTTTGTTTTTACTGTTGTTCCCTAACCAGATGTTGCGGTATGATAAATGTGATTTTATCCAAATCGTGATAATTAACTGATAGCATTGTTTTACAAATAATTACCCATTGCATACGCTGTAAGAGATATGTCGAGATATAGTAATTTAATAATCATAAGAAGCGATAGTGAAATAAAATTGCTAGCATGTTGTGCAAAGGATACAACGATAAAAACAGAGGAAAACACTTAATAGGACCTATCTACTTTAGGATTATTCAGGGGCAGTAACTCACCGATGTCTCTCATTATCAGGGTTTCTAAAATTTTCAAAACCAAATTGGTCCAGGCCAAAAATCGACAGTCAGGACCAACCCCCCATGTCATTCTAATAGTTTTGTGACCCCCCCCCCCCCCATAGAAATATGTACAATCTGTGTTTTTTTGTCATCTTTAAAACAAGAGGCTTTTTATTGTAAAGTTTGTTTGTTTGATATTTGAACAGTGAAGTGTGGGTCATTCTTTAAAATCGAAAATCGCCGCGTACAACAGCCAGAGGTACCACGGCGTAAGGTGAGGCCGAGGGTCGAGTTGACGGAAATATGCTGATATAATCAAAATATTGAAAAGTGAAATAACTCATTATGCATGAATATTTTAAACGTAACAAACATACTTGATTCTTTCAGAAAAATTGAAAATATTTTGTAATCTTTGCTCAGCGAATATATATAACTACACACATTTAATATATGCATGTGGTATTAACCCTTTCCTTCATAGAGATTTAGGTTAATATATACTAGTATATCTTCATACAAACGACAGCCATTTAGCTATCATGTAGTGGATAAGCAGTCGCCATATCTACCCCACCTCCATAGATATTACTGGGACTACATAGAGATTTAGCTTAATATACTATTATATCTCCATACAAACGGCAGCCATTTAGCTATCATGCAGTGGATAAGTAGTCGCCATATCTATCCCACCTCCATAGATATTACTGGGACTTCATAGAGATTTAGGTTAATATACTATTATATCTCCATACAAACGACATCCATTTAGCTATCATGCAGTGGACAACTAGTCGCCATATCTATCCCACCTTCATAGATATAACTGGGACTACATAGAGATTTAGGTTAATATACTATTATATCTCCATACAAACGACAGCCATTTAGCTATCATGCAGTGGATAAGTAGTCGCCATATCTATCCCACCTCCATAGATATTACTGGGACTTCATAGAGATTTAGGTTAATATACTATTATATCTCCATACAAACGACAGCCATTTAGCTATCATGCAGTGGATAAGCAGTCGCCATATCTATCCCACCTCCATAGATATTACTGGAACTTCATAGAGATTTAGGTTAATATACTATTATATCTCCATACAAACGACAGCCATTTAGCTATCATGCAGTAGATAAGTAGTTGTCATATCTATCCCACCTCCATAGATATTACTGGGACTACATGAGATTCTGGCCTTTATTATGAACATTGGTTTGGATACTACCTTGTCCTTGTATGTCGTATTGGTAATAGCGTCAAGAGGTGCGTCTACGATGGAAAGGGTTATGAACATTGGTTTGGATACTACCTTGTCCTTGTATGTCGTATTGGTAATGTCGTCAAGAGGTGCGTCTATGAGGGAAAGGGTTAAATAATGAACTGAATACATTGTAAATTTTAAAAAAATAATTGAAAACTAATGTTTTACTATTGTTTTTTGTTCAGGTTATACGCCTGCATCAGCACCATTTTGGGCTATATCTCCGGCGGGCAGTTTACCTAACAACACCTTTCCTGGGCAGGCTCCAGCGGTTAAGCAGTACTTGTTGCACCAACCTCCGTAAGAAACTGCCACCTTTCTCATATAGATGATACAGGGCCTTAGCGGGGCTCGAACCCGTGACCATCAGTGATGATAGATTACAGTGGTATACAAGTCAGCGACAGTAACCACTGGACCACGGAAGCGGACTAATTCTCTCTCCCTCGTGGTGATGGATTCCATCAGGAATGAGGTCTCGAGAGTGATTAATATAAGTTGAAAGAACTTGTTTCGCAATCGAGCAAAAAATAAATTTGTATAAACTAAGCGGACTAATTATATATAAACAGTTTGTCTAAATAACTTATTTTAGCTAGATTGTGAAACAAGTTCTTACGAGATTAGATTAATCACACTCGAGACCTTGATCGTACCTGATCACACTCGAGACCTTGATCATACCTGATAACACTCGAGACCTTGATCATACCTGATAACACTCGAGACCTTGATCATACCTGATAACACTCGAGACCTTGATCATACCTGATCACACTCGAGACCTTGATCATACCTGATAACACTCGAGACCTTGATCATACCTGATAACACTCAATACCTTGATCATACCTGATCACACTCGAGACCTTGATCATACCTGATAACACTCGAGACCTTGATCATACCTGATAACACTCGAGACCTTGATCATACCTGATCACACTCGAGAACTTGATCGTACCTGATCACACTCGAGACCTTGATCGTACCTGATAACACTCGAAACCTTAATCGTACCTGATCACACTCGAGACCTTAATCATACCTGATAACACTCGAGACCTTAATCATACCTGATAACACTCAAGACCTTGATCGTACCTGATAACACTCGAGACCTTGATCATACCTGATAACACTCGAGACCTTGATCATACCTGATCAAATCCATCACCAGGAGGGAGAGAGATGACATAATGTGGATTTTTGCCCAAGGAAAACACTAGCATGGTTGTGATGGTGCTCAAACTCACAATGTACCGGCTACTAGACGGTATTAGCAATAATTACATGGTGATGTATTTGGGTCAAAGTCTCCATAATTTTCTTCGAAATGCAAAACAAAAAATTCATATCGGGACTCATTCTAGGATTTTTGGGAGAAGTGAGAAAGCTCGCTTTTAAATGGTGTTATTTAATATATTTCAACAAATTAGTGTTAAAATACACAACATGGTCATTAAATAGAACAGTTGAATAGAAGCTGTACTGTATAATGGACACATTTTTGTATGAAAATTGAAAACAAAAATATTTTTTTAGGGAAAAGTGGGGCCCCAGGGGGCAAAGGCCGTGTCCCCAGGGTGACTGTTTTGCCCAAGTCGACCTCTAGAATGAGCCCTGCATATGCAAAATTGATCCTGATCCTAAGGGTTGGCTAAATTAACCCTTTCAACACCACATACCTCTAAATAGGCTTACAAAAAGTGTAGATTCAGATGAGCCAGAAATATTACTATTTTTAGACAGAATTACCCATTTTGATAAATGAACTGGTCCAAATGTAATTTTCTGGTTAATTTAGTTGTTTAAAAAATATCATGCACAAGTCCATGTCAGTTACTTGGTGTTGGATGGGTTAAGCAAAACACTATTTATAAAGTTATCAATGATTTTGTGATATTCATCAACTATCTAAAGCTACAGGTATCTGTAACAATCAGAATGTTTACATTATATTTATTTTCTTAAGCAGATGTTATCTGATATTAGTACCTATAACAACTCTTCTAAGACATGTTATAGTCTAGATAATAACATCAGATAACATCTGCTTAAAGTGACACTACATCAGTGAAAACGCAAAGTTCTACAGAATGTAATTTCCTATTATATTGTATAATTGTTTTCCGAATATTTACCTCAAAATCTGAGTATTTCAACTAATAAATAACCGTCGTATACGACGTTTGTTGACATAACAAAATAATGTAAATTGGGTCAACATGCATGCGTAATGCAGTGTGTGTATCCTGAATAACACGATTTATGGTACAGATATACCGTTATATCTCACCCTTTGTGCCTGTGCGGATTTATGTTTTAGACTAATACGATTTAAAATATCTCTAAACGACAGTAGCACGTGCTTGATACAGACTCCAATAATAAACAAACATCAATTCAGGACCGTTATATGAAATTCATTATTGAGAGTGTTTATACAATAAAAACACTGTTTATGTATAGAATGTTAGTGTTCGAATTATTTCTGAAGAATTTATAGTAAAAATGCTATTTATATGTAAAAATGCATGTTTGGGGCTTTTTGCGATGTAATGTCGCTTTAAGAAAATGCATTGGTGATCTCCTTTTTATAAAATATAACATAAATCTCACCATTATACAAAGAATCTAACTCGTTGAAATTATAGGAATGAAATCAAACAATGGCTACAGTCAAACCTGTGTTAGTGGTCACCTCTATTAAGCAGCCAACCTGTATATACAGTCTAACCTGTGTTAGTGGTCACTTCTATTAAGAAGCCACCTGTGCTAAGCAGCCACTTTCTGTTATTCCCTTGGCTGGCTGCTTAAGACAGGTTTGACTGTATGTCACAAAAGAATTTGATAGAAATTCTGACTGTTACAGATACAAGGGATCATTCTAGAGGGCGATGTGGGCGAAATTGTCGCCCTAGGGACCCTGACTTGTTTTTACAATATTCAAACCAAATTTTTGTCTAGTAAGATACACTGGCCCATTATAACATTATAAAGCACTCCTTCTATTCAACTGTTGTATTTAATGGTTGTACTGTGCATTTTAACCCTATAGCTATTTTGCAGAAGTATATTAAAGAACACCATTTAAGGAAGCAATCATGGGCTTTCTCACTTCTCCCAAAAATTCTGACCTAGAATGAACCCTGCAGATAGTGTAGGTTATGATATACACACAGTTATCAGTTTGATACAGGAAAGATCAAATGTCATGTTACAATTCATCATAAGGTGAACAATTTAATCATATGATATACATAACATACCAAACATAAGTACAGACGGGTACGAACCCGTCAGTGACCATCAGTGATGATAGGTTACAGTGGTATACAAGTCAGCGACCTTAACCACTCGACCACGGAGGCAGACACAGATGGATTTGTGTTCCAGGGATTGCAGGTTCGATCTCCCGTTTCAAATGGGACTTTAAACCCAGGTGCTGTACACCATGCATGTAAAAGAACCAGAGACTCTGGAATGGGTCTCTGTCTGATTCATTGCACAATCCTCCAAAGTCTAAAATGACTAATCTTTGGGCAACCGGTAGCGACGATAAATAAACATAAAACACATGAAACAATTCATCTGACTTGTATACCACTGTAACAACCTATCGTCATTGACAATCACAGGTTCGAGACCTAAATGAAAAAGTTGGCAGTTTCTTACAGAGGTTGATGCACCAAGTACTGGTTAACAACTGGAGCCTGCCAAGGAAAGGTGTTGTATGGTAAACTGCCCATCGCTCAAGTGGGCGACCGGTAGCGACGTTAAATAAACTTAAATATAAAAAAATCATATTCTAGAAGGCGTCATGGGCATAATAGTATCCCTAGGGACCCTGACTTTGCCCCCTTCTCCCTGTGATCCTGACTTACGAAGAGTCCTGCATTTCATGGTAGTATTTTGGGCTCATACTGTATGTGAGAATTTATGGGAGAAGTGAGAAGGTGCGCACTTGCATCAATAAATGGTTTTATTCAATATAATTCAACAAGTTAGTGTTAAAATACCGTATATACCCGGCCATAAGTCGAGGGTTGAATTTTGTATTACAAATGCTGAATTTAAGCTGGATGTTTCCATAAGTCGAGGGTTGAATTTTGTATTACAAATACTGAATTTAAGCTGGATGTTTCCATGAGTCGAGGGTACGTTGGACTTATGACATTTGCTGAGGCAATGAGTTTTTATGATACTCAGAGCTCAATTTGAGATTAACTCCATTAATAATCATACAAAAATGCACTGATGGACAACAATAACGTAGGAAGTTTGTTGAATCAGCTTTTCTATGGTTTATAATGTAAATAATTGTTATATTAAAAAAACAACAAAAAAACAAACAGACATAAAAAGAAATAATCACCTTGTTTGGCTTTTTTCTCATCGATAAGTCGACCTACTGTACTTTCATCATAATTCCGGATGAGAAAAGGGTCGACTTATGGTCGGGAATATACGGTACCCAATATGACCATTAAATGGAATCAGTGCTTAACAATGGGGCCAGTGTATGTTACTGGACAACATTTTGTAAGAAAAATGTAAAACAAATAAAATATAAATTTCAATTAATATTTTTAGAGAGAGGCAGGGTCCCTAGGGATGAAGACACCCTCTAGAATTAGCCTTGATGATCAAGGCCATGTTAGTACAAACAGAGAAAAGCTGCCGATTAACTTCGGTTCAACACTTGGTTTCAGCTGTGTAAAAATTGAAAGACAGGAGGATGTATTGGCGATTAGCGCAGTGGTTAGCACGCTCGCTTCTCACCAATGCAACCCAGGTTAGATCCTCGGATCGGGAAGTATGTGAGATGGTACGGTGGTCGCCAGATCAGACAGGTGGGTTTTCTCCGGTTTCCTCCCACACAAATGACCACATTTATGCTTTCATCAGCGCCAACAAGAGTAATTAATATAAGTTGTTAGAACTTGCTTCGCAATTGTTGTAAAATAAATAAAGCTTAAACTTTAAACAGGATGTATTTACATGCTGTATATTTTCCTCATGAATCCGACACCCAACCTACAGTTTACAGCAGTCAGAGGCAGCCGATAATGATCTGAAGTCAACGACCGTAACCACTCGGTCACTAGAAATGTACATGTGACCAATTTACTGCACAATGCTGAGAATAAATAAGAGAAATAAGTGGTTCAGGACTGTTAACCCTTTATAAATATCTCCACTTAATATAAACACAAGTAGGATTAGAGTACACTAACCCCTTCCCCCTCTTGCCGGGTCTATAAAATTCTAATAAGATCCCCCCAGAATTTGTGATGAAATTCAAACCGAAATAAATGATTGCAAAATTACACTCTCTGTAAAATACCGTATTAATTCTAATAAAATCCCCACAAGTTTATTAGAATCATGGCCAGCTCCAGAGTTTGGGATGAAATTGCAGGTTCAAACCGAAATACATGTACTGGTATACAAACTTTTCAAACACAAACAGCATCTTCCCTCATATCCGCATTTGTATAAATATTACTGGACAAATTGTTTTATGAAAATTGAAAAAAATATATATATTTTAGGGAGACAACGAAGTCTGAGGGTCCCTAGGGCTACTATTTTGCCAAAGTCGCCATCGAGAATAAGCCCTGATTAAACAACATTATGATTTTGTAATGTTTCTTTATAATGTATATCTCTGGCTTCGGAGAAAGAATAAAATAAATGTTTGATAATCAAATTTCTTAAAGCGACACTATTATATGAAATCATTTTTTCCAAATATTACTTCAAACACTGATAATTTGAACTAATACACAAGCATCGTATACGACGCACTTAGAATAGACTCCAATAATAAACAAACACCAATTCATGAGCGTGGCTGACCATTACATGAAATTCTACTTTCATTTTAGTGAATACATGTATGTAGACCGAAAAACACCAAAATATTGATTGAAAGTTAGTGTTCGAAATATTTCAGAGTAATTTATAGTACAGGGTTCATTTTAGGTCAGAATTTTTGGGAGAAGTGGGAAATTGCGCGATCGCGTCCTTAAATGGTGTTATTTAATCAATTTCAACAAAATATGGTTAAAATGCACAGATAGACCATTAAATACAACATTTGAATAGAAGGAGTGCTTTATAATGGGCCAGTGTAACTTACATTGTACTGGCCAAAACTTTGTATGAACAAATTATTTAGGGAGAAGTGGGGCCCCCAGATGGGCGAAGTCAGGGTCCCTAGGACGACTATTTCGCCCACATCGCCCTCTAAAATAAACCTGATAGTAATGCAAATTATACATAAAAATGCATTTTTATTGGGCTTTTTCCAATGTAATGTCGCTTTAAGAGAGATACGTATTAGCGATTATAAAACTGTTATGACATTATTAAAAGAATTTGAATTATTTTATGACCACTAATCTTCAGGATCAATGGTGTTTATTGTGAAATATCACATTCATATTACCGTATTTAGCTATGTATAGTGCGCTATCGTGTATAATGCTTGAAAAACTTGAGTTCCGATGTATACTGTGCACGTGAAAAACGCAATTTTCCAAGTCAAAATTTAACATTTCTCAAGAATCGCTAAAAATTGTGCTCCGTGATCTTTACAACTTATATTAATCACTCGAGATATACCTCATCGAGTAACGGTAACGCACTCAGGCACACCTGCTCAAATTTCTCGACACGTTCTCAAACATGTCAGCAGATGCTCAAACTTCTCAACACGTGTAGCCTACCAAATTAACTGGGACCCATTGTGAAAGGTTTGTCGAAATTTTTCGAATTTTTTTTTTTATGCAATGCATTGTACATTGTACGACAAAGTATGCGAAAAGTACGGGAAATATTACCTACGATAAAACCATGTGATGTTATCAAATCGCCATTTTTTTATGCATTTACTAATTTCAATTAAATTCTTCCAAGTTTGCCAAAATAAACGAAATATATGCTAATTTTGTGGTCTTATTCATTTGATTTATTTATATAGACTATCGGCAACTGGTTTTAATAGCTAGTTTATAACGATTGTCGAATGTAACAACTTATAGAATGACTGTGGGCCGTTCGGGTCGAATTTCAGTTTTTTCACGAAATATTGGTCAATTTTGGTCCGGAAAAAAATGTCCTGATGTCTGGTACTGGTGTATAATGCGCAGTAGATAAAATGGATGAGGATTTCAGTAATAAATGTGCGCACTATACATAGCTAAATACGGTAATAGCATTATGTCGGATAATAGATCGAAAGTCTCATAGTATATTCAAGAGATTTAAAGCCCCATAATGCATTTGTCCACCTCCGTGGTTACGGTCGTTGACTTTTATACCACTGTAACTTATAATCACTGATGGTCACGGGTTCAAGAGCGTGTTTCTTTTTTTGAAAAAGTTGGCAGTATCTTACAGAGGTTGGCGCACAAAGTACTGATTAACCGCTGGAGCCTGTCCAGGAAAGGTGTTGTTAGGTAAACTGCCTGTCGCTCAAATGGACAACCGGTAGCGACGTTAAATAGACTTAAATTTAAAAAAAAATTATGAGCTTACTTAGAATGTGCTCAATACCAAGTTATGAGCCGATAATTAGGTGATTAGATATTGTGAATTGTCTTATATTTTCATGTTTAAATAATAAATTATTACTGTAAAAAATAAAATTCGGAAAATAAAAACGAATGAATATGCTTTTGTGAAATTACCATTTTTAAATACCTCCCTTTATGGATATTTTTTAACAAAATCAGCAATAACTGTAAATGGTGGTTTATGTTTAAACTTGATTTATTTTACAACGATTGCGAAGTTGGCGCGGATGAAAGCATAAATGTGGTCATTCGTGTGGGAGGAAACCGGAGTACCCAGAGAAAACACACTTGTCTGATCTGGCGACCATCGTACCAACTCACATACTTCCCGGTCCGAGGATCGAACCCAGGTTGCATTGGTGAGAAGCGAGAACGCTAACCACTGCACTAATTGGACAATGTTAGATAATAGATCTAAAGTATCATGGCATAATTAAAAGTGATTTAAGGAAGCTGACTGTGTTACCATGGTAAGTCTCTTTTTGAGTTTTGTTGGATATCAGTTGGAAGGGTTTATAAGAGGCTTTATTTTTTTCTCCCAATATTCAACTGGAAAATGTGGAAGTCGTGATAGCGCAGCAGTAGTAGAGCATACGTTTCAGATGCGAAAGGTCCCGAGTTCGCGTCCGGCTGTAGCCGTTGCGATTGTGCCCTTAGGCAAGGCATTTAAATTCCACATTGCCTCTTCTCTCGCCCTTGTGGCGATGGATTCAATCAGGAATGAGGTCTCGAGAGTGATTAATATAAGTTGTAAGAACTCGTTTCGCAATCGAACTAAAATAAATTTGCATAAACTACCGTAACTGGAAAATTGAAACAACGAAAAGTCAAAATACATATCAGGGCTCATTCTAGAGGGCTCACATGGCGAAATAGTCGCCCTAGAGCCCCAACTTCACCCCCCAGTTCTGCCTAAAAATAAATTGAAAAACATTAGGAATTGACAATTTTCATACACAATTTTGCTATTGTAAAGCATATCTTCTATTCAAACGTGTATTTTAACTGACTATTGTGTATGAATTGCATTAAAGAATACCATATATATATTGTAAGGATGCAATCACAAACTTTCTCACTTCTCCCACAGATTCTGACAGGATGAGCCCAGCATATGCTTCTATTTGTATCCTTACGGTATAACACTCTGAACTTCTATTTGTATCATTACGGTATAACACTCTGAACTCCTATTTGAATCATTATGGTATAACACTCTGAACTGCTATTTCAATCATTACGGTATAACACTCTGAACTCCTATTTGTATCATTACGGTATAACACTCTGAACTTCTATTTGAATAATTACGGTATAACACTCTGAACTTCTATTTGAATAATTACGATATAACACTCTGAACTTCTATTTGAATCATTACGGTATAACACTCTGAACTTCTATTTGTATCATTACGGTATAACACTCTGAACTTCTATTTAAATCATTACGGTATAACACTCTGAACTCCTATTTGTATCATTACGGTATAACACTCTGAACTTCTATTTGTATCATTACGGTATAACACTCGGAACTATGTTAGCATGCTTCTATTTGTATCATTACGGTATAACACTCTGAAATTCTATTTGTATCATTACGGTATAACACTCTGAAATTCTATTTGTATCATTACGGTATAACACTCTGAAATTCTATTTGAATCATTACGGTATAACACTCTGAACTTCTATTTGTATCATTACAGTAGAACACTCTGAACTTCTATTTGAATAATTACGGTATAACACTCTGAACTATGTCAGCATGCTTCTATTTGAATCATTACGGTATAACACTCAGAACAATATTATCATCCTGGCATACATGTAGGATGCGAACTATGATCAATTGATCATGCAAGGAAATGTACAATCATGTGAGAGGAGATGTTCGGTTTTTCCCAAGGGCCAAATTTACCCTTGCTGCTAACACACGATATATTTAGCTATTGTCTCTCGATCAGTAAGTGAATAACAACCAATATTGATGACTAGTGTGTCTCGGTGAACCAAGTTCTATATATTGATCATAAGACGGTCTCAAACCATAAAGTTTAGGCGAACCAAGTTCTATATATTAATCATAAGCCAGTCTCAAACCATAAAGTTTAGGCGAACCAAGTTCTATATATTGATCATAAGACGGTCTCAAACCATAAAGTTTAGGCGAACCAAGTTCTATATATTAATCATAAGCCAGTCTCAAACCATAAAGTTTAGGCGAACCAAGTTCTATATATTGATCATAAGACGGTCTCAAACCATAAAGTTTAGGCGAACCAAGTTCTATATATTGATCATAAGGCGGTCTGAAACCATAAAGTTTAGGCGAACCAAGTTCTATATATTGATCATAAGGCGGTCTGAAACCATAAAGTTTAGTCACCTTACAATGTACATGTAGGCTAAGTTATTCGTTATCTTCTGTGTTCCCCAGGAGGTTGCAGAATTATTTGAATATTTAAAGGGACACTACATCGTATGAAGTATAAATAGCAGATTTAATGTCCACGCAACAATGATACTACACATTATTCCATATTAAAACACTCTTGTGACGTCGTACCTTTGTACTTGTGGTGTCATGACGTCGTACCTTTGTACTTGCATTGTCGTGACGTCATACCTTTGTACTTGTGGTGTCATGACGTCATACCTTGGTACTTGCGGTGCCGTGACATCATACCTTTGTACTTGCAGTGTCATGATGTCATACCCTTGTACTTGTGGTGTCATGACGTCATACCTTTGTACTTGCGGTGTAGTGACACAATTCCTATGTACTTGTGGTGTCGTGACATCAAACCTTTGTACTTGCGGTGCCGTGACGTCACACCTTTGTACTTGCAGTCCATTATTATTAATAGTCCATTATTATTAATATTGGACTGGTGTCAAAAGCCTAGAGTATTATATTAAATCCTATGCGTAAATGTACGTAATTAACATTTTTAATTAGTAGGATCTTGTTATATAATAATAAGTGTGTGTTTTATACATGTAAGCCTCAAACGGATCCAATATTTAAAATATTGGTACTGTCTTTGGCACTATGCGCCTCATACAGTCCAATATTTTACATATTGGATCGTTTTTGGCTTATATCCTATATATATATAATACACATAACATATACATAATTTGAATAAATATTTTACGTCAGTAAACATAACAAGGTGAAAGTGAATGAATGACTTTCCTGAAACGGTTAGTTTATACAAATTTATTTTAGCTCGATTGCGAAACAAGTTATTTCAACTTATATAAATCACTCTCGAGACCTCATTCCTGACGGAATCCATCGCCACGAGAGAGAGAGAAGAGGCAACGTGGAATTTAAATGCCTTGCCTAAGGGCACAATCGTAACGGCTCCAGTGGGGCTCAAACTCATGAACCTTTCGCACCTGAAGCGAACGCGCATCCACTGCACTATCACGACTTCCACTGAAACGGTTTGCCACGCCCTGCGTACATTCCGAACAATCAGAACAAACATCCAAGACGGCTGTTTCAACAAACATGTTCCGTTTGCGTGAGCATTAGTTTGAACTTTATTTATCGAGTGGTTACGGTCGCTGACTTGTATACCACTGTAATCTATCATCACTGATGGTCCGTCTCCGTGGTCGAGTGGTTACGGTCGCTGACTCGTATACCACTGTAACCTATCACAAGGTTTATTCTAGGGAGAAGTGAGAAAGCACGTGATCGCTTCTTTAAATGGTGTTCTTTAATATACTTCTGCAAAATAGGGTTAAAATGCACAGTACAACCATTAAATACAACATTTTAATAGAAGGAGTGCTTTATAATGGACCAGTGTATCTTATTAGACACATTTTTGTTTGAAAATCGTAAAAACCAAAAAAAATTATTTTTTTTAGGGAGAAGTGGGGCCCCCAGTGGGCGAAGTCAGGGTTCCTAGGGCGACAATTTTGTCCACATCGCCCTCTAGAATGATCCCTGCTATCATCACTGATGGTCCGTCTCCGTGGTCGAGTGGCTATGGTCACTGACTTGTATACCACTGTAACCTATCACTGATGGTCACTGGTTTGAGCCCCGCTGAGACCGTTTCTCTTTATATGAAAAAGTTGGCAGTTTCTTTAAATATTAAACGTTATTTATTTTACAACGATTGCGAAGCAAGTTTTAACAACTTATATTAATCACTCTCATTGGCGTGGATGAAAGCGTAAATTTGGTCATTCGTGTGGGAGGAAACCGGAGTACCCGGAGAAAACTCATCTGTCCGATCTGGCGACCACCGTACCATTTCACATACTTCCCGGTCCGAGGATCGAACCCGGGTTGCATTGGTGAGAAGCTAGCGTGTTAATCGGAGAGCCAAATTAACTTTGCTCCCTTACATTATACTTCCCATTTTAAATGTCTAACTTAACTTAAGTATTCAAGGACAATTCAAGGACTTCACTCACTTTGCTCCCTTACATTATACTTCCCACTTTAAATGTCTAACTTAGCTTAAGTATTCAAGGACAATTCAAGGACAATTCAAGGACTTTGCTTTAAGTACTCAATGACAATTCAAGGGCACACTTTCCGCTTACATTATACTTCCTATTTTAAGTATTGAAGAATGGTAATTGAACAGTCTCGAGTATTTTAAGTATTGAACAGTCTCGAGTGTGCCGGTCTCTCCCGTAGCATCAAGCCGTCAATGATCCTGTAGAATGCATGATGATTGAGCTTATTTACCCTCGCCGCCGGCGAACCATATGGATGCATGTCTGACACTCCATCTGACCTATCACAGTTAAGTTGAGGCATAATATTGCACATGGATTTGACAGTTCACTGATCCCAGCGAGGACGTACGACGGTATATAATGAAGGCCCTGGGTGCTTAATTATTGGAATTCAATAGATACAAGAAAATAATGTTGCTAATCACCAAAGTTGCTGGGGAAACAACATAGTTTACGCTGTGACTGGTTGATCTTATTCCATGTTTGGCAGTTGTTGCTGAACACAGTGATCACCATTCTGTTATTGCTCTGGTGAATTGATATTGATTTGCTGCTTCTAAGCTTATACAAATTTATTTTAGCTCAATTGCTAAACAAGTTCTGGCAAATGTTGCTGAATACAGTAATCACCATTCTGTTATTGCTATGGTGAAATGAAATAGTTACCAATACGACATACATTGACAATGTAGTAGCCAAAGCAATGTTCATAATAAAGGCCAGAATCTCATATAGTCCCAGTAATATCTATGGAGGTGGGATATATATGGCGACTACTTATCAATTAACCCTTTCCCTCATAGAAGCACCTCTTGATGCCATTACCAATATGACATACATTGATAATGTAGTAGCCAAACCAATGTTCAAACACCCTTTCCCTCATAGAAGCACCTCTTGACGCCATTACCAATACGACATACATTGATAATGTAGTAGCCAAACCAATGTTCAAAAACCCTTTCCCTTATAGAAGCACCTCTTGACGCCATTACCAATACGACATACATTGATAATGTAGCAGCCAAACCAATGTTCAAAAACCCTTTCCCTCATAGATGCACCTCTTGACGCCATTACCAATACGACATACATTGACAATGTAGCAGCCAAACCAATGTTCATAAACCCTTTCCCTCATAGAAGCACCTCTTGACGCCATTACCAATACGACATACATTGACAATGTAGTACCTAAACCAATGTTCATAAAAGCTTTCCCTCATAACGCCATTACCAATACGACATACATTGACAATGTAGCAGCCAAACCAATGTTCATAAACCCTTTCCCTCATAGAAGCACCTATTGACGCCATTACCAATACGACATACATTGACAATGTAGTAGCCAAACCAATGTTCATAATAAAGGCCAGAATCTCATGTAGTCCCAGTAATATATACGGAGGTGGGATAGATATAGCGACTATTTATCCACTGCATGATAGCTAAATGTCGTTTGTATGGAGATATAAAGTATATTAACCTAAATTCTATGTAGACCCAGTAATATCTATGGAGGTGGGATAGATATGGGACTACTTAACCACTGCATGATAGCTAAATGGCTGCGTTGTATGGAAATATAATAGTATATTAACCTAAATCTCTATGTAGTCCCAGTAACATCTATGGAGGTGGGATAGATATGGCGACTACTTATCCACTGCATGATAGCTAAATGGCTGTCGTTTGTATGGAAATATAATAGTATATTAACCTAAATCTCTATGAAGGAAAAGGTTAATACAAATTTATTTTAGCTTGATTGCGAAACAAATTCTTACAACTTAAGTTATATTAGCCATAATGACTACTGCATTACCACACACTAAACTTAAAGCAATTTCTACTAGCCAAAAATAAATTGACTTTGGGCTATTAAGTCGATACAAATTTATTTTAGGTCAATTGCGAAACAAGTTCATACAATTTATATTAATCACTCTAGAGACCTCATTCCTGATGGAATTCATCGCCACGAGGGAGAGAGAAGAGGGGGCTATGTGGAATTTAATGTGTTGCTTGTTAGATATGTACTAGCTGTAGTACATTATAGTACAGTGCATGTGGGATGTCGTTGACCTACAGATTACCTAATTTGGGGGGCTTTTATAGCGGAATGACAGGGCAGTCCGCCCTGCCCCCTTTTTTTAACCCCGCCCATGTGCCTATTTTTTAAAAAATGAGAGACATCGGTCAGTTACTTCCCCTGAATACTCTCTAACAGTATGTAGGTCCTCTTAATGAGAGACATCGGTCAGTTACTTCCCCTGAATACTCTCTAACAGTATGTAGGTCCTCTTAATGAGAGACATCGGTCAGTTACTTCCCCTGAATACTCTCTAACAGTATGTCTACAGGTCCTCTTAATGAGAGACATCGGTCAGTTACTTCCCCTGAATACTCTCTAACAATATGTTGGTCCTCTTAATGAGAGACATCGGTCAGTTACTTCCCCTGAATTCTCTCTAACAATATGTTGGTCCTCTTAATGAGAGACATCGGTCAGTTACTTCCCCTGAATACTCTCTAACAGTATGTAGGTCCTCTTAATGAGAGACATCGGTCAGTTACTTCCCCTGAATACTCTCTAACAGTATGTTGGTCCTCTTAATGAGAGACATCGGTCAGTTACTTCCCCTGAATACTCTCTAACAATATGTTGGTCCTCTTAATGAGAGACATCGGTCAGTTACTTCCCCTGAATACTCTCTAACAATATGTTGGTCCTCTTAATGAGAGACATCGGTCAGTTACTTCCCCTGAATTCTCTCTAACAATATGTTCCCAAAAACACCAACCCCCAACCCAACAAGGTCCTCTTAATGAGAGACATCGGTCAGTTACTTCCCCTGAATACTCTCTAACAGTATGTAGGTCCTCTTAATGAGAGACATCGGTCAGTTACTTCCCCTGAATACTCTCTAACAGTATGTTGGTCCTCTTAATGAGAGACATCGGTCAGTTACTTCCCCTGAATACTCTCTAACAATATGTTGGTCCTCTTAATGAGAGACATCGGTCAGTTACTTCCCCTGAATACTCTCTAACAATATGTTGGTCCTCTTAATGAGAGACATCGGTCAGTTACTTCCCCTGAATACTCTCTAACAATATGTTGGTCCTCTTAATGAGAGACATCGGTCAGTTACTTCCCCTGAATACTCTCTAACAATATGTTGGTCCTCTTAATGAGAGACATCGGTCAGTTACTTCCCCTGAATACTCTCTAACAATATGTTGGTCCTCTTAATGAGAGACATCGGTCAGTTACTTCCCCTGAATACTCTCTAACAATATGTTGGTCCTCTTAATGAGAGACATCGGTCAGTTACTTCCCCTGAATACTCTCTAACAATATGTTGGTCCTCTTAATGAGAGACATCGGTCAGTTACTTCCCCTGAATACTCTCTAACAGTATGTAGGTCCTCTTAAGTGGTTTCCTCTGTTTTTATCGTTGTTTCATTTGCACAACATGTTGAACGTGCTATCAATTTTCTTTCACTTTATCATCTTGTAATTATTATGTTACTATATCCCGACAGATATCCTACAAGTATATCCAATTGGTAAAAAATCGGTATTTTTTTATCAATTAATTAACATGATTTGGATAAAAATCACATTTATCATAACGCAACATCCGGTTAAAGCAGCATTACATTGTATGAAATAAAAGATATTTGAAAAATTCAAATTTTACGTATGGGTAGCAATGCTGCTACACATTCTACATTATACTTTGTATACTTATGTTCAATTGGTAAACAATGTTTTTTTGCGATAAAACAAACTCGAAACCGAAAGTAGGACTTTCCGAGTCGATCGGTCACACATTTGTTTACATCCAGAACGCATCGTTCGCACTTGTTTACATTCAGAATGCATCGACCCCATTTGCCCCACGTTGTCTTTTTTAATTAAATTACTTGATATGTTTATTCATACCTCTGTTGGCGTCTTTTAGGGACATGTCTACATCCCCGCGAGGGGTTCGGCATTAGAGGAAGATAGATAGATAGTCTTTCATGTTCAAAATATATATGTTGTTTTCTACATCCTCTGTTGTTTCACGCGCACGCGCGCTGTGCGTGTTTACATTTTGTGTGTTGATAAACAAATTCGCATATACGACGGTTTATATTTATTGGAATTTTATCGTTTCTGAGCGACTATTTCGATTTTTGTAAACACACACACATTAGTATTTATATTTTACCCAAAACATCCTTTATTATGATGTAATGCTGCTTTAACCCATTCAGCCCCAAGTAACTGACATGGACTGGTGCGTGATATTTTCAGACCAATAAATTAATAAGAAAATTACCTTTGGACCAGTTCATTTATCAAAATGGGTAATTTTATCTAAAAATAGTAATAATTATTACTGGAAAAAAAGTGCAGATCCTGATGAGACGGCTCGTCACGAGCCGGCTCATCTGGATCTACACTTTTCATAAGCCTATTTAGAGGCCTGT
>CM026394.1:41018195-41023195 GCA_014843695.1 Archivesica marissinica
GGGGTTGAAAGGGTTAAGGGAATAACTGTAAAAACAAAGGACCGCTACAGATTTAGGGATAAATCGGACGTTATCTACACAGGGAGGTAATAGAAGAGCCAACGAGGTCCCTCATTCGCAGAAAATTGAATCGGCATGTAACTTATATCTCTGTATTTATTACGTTTGCCATCATCACTTGCCTACCAGGGTTGATGGGATTTATAAAGTCAATAATTGCCAATAACTGGATCAATACCACTAGGCCATCCTAAAAATATTTTTGTTTGGCATAATCCAATCGACAAGCAAACCCAAATTTGTTTGACCAGATATCCTATTGATTTGAGTTTTTTATGAGTGCCATTGGTCGGGGACAGGTGGGGGGTCAGGTGAGGGATCGGTGACAGGTGGGGGACAGGTGGGAGGTCGGGGACAGGAGGGGGGTCGGGGACAGGAGGGGGGTCGGGGACAGGAGAGGGGTCGGGGACAGGTGGGGGACAGGTGAGGGACAGGTGGGGGATCATGGACAAGTGGGGGGTTGGGGGACAGGTGGGGGGGGGGGTCGAGGACAGGTGGGTAGTCGGGGACAGGTGGGGGACAGGCTTTAGATACTGAAGAACCTAGTTAGAAACCGGACTTAAAACACCATCGTGACGTCATACCTTTTACTTGCAGTCTATTATTATTAATATTGGACTGGTGTCAAAATGCCAAAATGAGTATTTTATTAAATATTACGCATACATGTACGGAATTAACAATTTAATTAATAGGATCTTGTTATATAAGTGTGTGTTTTAAAAAAAATATTAGCACTCATTTATAAGACAGGAAGTCACTTTGAGGTCATAATCTCTGGTGATAAAAAAGTTGCCTTATAGGCGAGTAGAGTATGGACAATATATTAAAATTTGACAATTGATTTTTAAGTTTTATGTTCATTTTCATGTACAGTCAAACCTGTGTTAGTGGTCACCTCTATTAAGCAGCCAACCTGTATTCATTAATTAACAGCCAGTTTCCAGATTCCCAATATGTTGTTTTTTGTGTGTTTTTTTTATTGTTTTTTATTCCTCATAATGTCATAGTATTATTAACATAATTGTTGTTTTATTATTCATTTGACCTCTATTAAGCAGCCACCTGTGCTAAGCAGCCACTTTCTGAGATTCCCTTGGCTGGCTGCTTAAGACAGGTTTAACTGTATATTTTGTCTAGACATGTCTTATACATGTTATCTATAGGAGGTACAAGCATGACTCTTTCCTGTTATTAAGACCACATAATTATTGCAACGTCCCAAATGACTCGAGACCATTATTTCTGCCATGAACACTGTTTCCGCCATTGGAAAGCTATACCACATTATATCAGTCCCAGGGCTCAAGTTACAGGAAAAATTGGGAGAACTACATGTACATTGTAGTCTAGGTTATAACCAGTCAAAACCGGTCAATACTGGACTGTAACTATGCCAAATACAAACTAGGGCCAGATAAGTGGTCTAGGTTATAACCAGTCAAAACCGGTCAATACTCGACTGTAACTATGCCAAATACAAAGTAGGGCCAGATAAGTGGTCTAGGT
Source organism: Archivesica marissinica (assembly GCA_014843695.1). Classification (NCBI taxonomy): domain Eukaryota; kingdom Metazoa; phylum Mollusca; class Bivalvia; order Venerida; family Vesicomyidae; genus Archivesica; species Archivesica marissinica. The sequence continues at coordinate 41,019,765 of CM026394.1, forward strand.
TAAAACCAGTCAAAACCGGTCAATACTGGACTGTAACTATGCCAAATACAAACTAGGGCCAGATAAGTGGTCTAGGTTAAAACCAGTCAAAACCGGTCAATACTCGACTGTAACTATGCCAAATACAAAGTAGGGCCAGATAAGTGGTCTAGGTTAAAACCATTCAAAACTACTGGATTGAAGGGTCAGATAAGTGGTCTAGGTTAAAACCAGTCAAAACTGGATTGAAGGGCCAGACAAATGGTCTAGGTTAAAACCAGTCAAAACTGGATTGAAGGGCCAGACAAGTGGTCTAGGTTAAAACCAGTCAAAACTGAATATGGTAATTAAATGATTTTATGAAACTTGTTGCCGGTATAATGCATCACGGTTTGTTGATCGGTTTACAGCTTTCTACAAAATTTGGAATGAATGATTTCCACATCGGGAGAAACATGGTTTCCCCACACCTCTGCACCATAATTTAGAATTGGCATGACTAGTGAGTCAAATAAATTTATTTTTTGTTTAATTGGTAAATCTAGTTGGTTTAAACATATTTATTCGTTCATTATGTACAGTACATATCTATTGTATAGCTATACAAACGAAAATGGATTTAATCGGAAGCTTAACCCATTCAACCCCAAGTAACTGACATGGACTGGTGCATGATATTTTTAGACCAATAAATGAATAAGAAAATTACCTTTGGACCAGTTCATTGATAAAAATGGGTAATTTTATCTAAAAATAGTAATAATTATTACTGGCAAAAAGTGCAGATCCTGATGAGACGGCTCGTCATGAGCCGGCTCATCTGGATCTACACTTTTCATAAGCCTATTTAGAGGCCTGTGGGGTTGAAAGGGTTAAAGCTTATTGTGATTATCTCCAGTTGATTATATAAAATAAATAGATTATGGAGTGAAAGGGATGTGTGCTGGGATACACGTTGTTGAGTTCGATTCCAGATATCTAAAGGACTTAACTACTTTGATCCGTCTGTTATAAAGGTAGAAATCATGTATGATGTAACAACCCTTTTCAAAGATCATTATTTTATTTTTATTAGCATTAAGGTGTAGCCCATATTCATTACAATATTTTTCTATATCATTTAATATAGCTTGAAAGGAGGCTGGGTTATGAGAAAAAACAACTGCACCATCTGCAAATAGTAGCATGAATACCTGCAAGCCATCGGTATTAGGGATTTCATCTACGTTACCAGGGTTCAGTTTAGAGGGCGATGTGGGCGAAATTGTCGCCCTAGGGACCCTGACTTCGCCCTCTGGGGGCCCCACTTCTCCCTAAAATATTTTTGAAAATTCAAACAAAATTTTGTCTAGTAAGATACACTGGCCCATTATAAAGCACTCCTTCTATTCAAATGTTGTATTTAATGGTTGTACTGTGCATTTTAACCCTATTTTGCAGAAGTATATTAAAGAACACCATTTAAGGAAGCGATCACGCGCTTTCTCACTTCTCCCAAAAATTCTGACCTAGAATGAACCCTGCGTTACTGTTAATATTGTTTAAAATGTCATTTAGGAAAAATAAACATAATATACTACTAACAGGGTCACCTTACTTCACCCCAATATTGGATGTTATAGGTTAGTTTAAACAATATTTTATTTCTTTAAATATACAGTGATTCGTTTACATAGAATGTACATTATGTAGGATTGAGCAGAAAGCAACTTGCTTATATGGTTACCTCTTTCCTCATGTTATAGGTTGCGATTTGGAATTTTTGTAATGTATTGTTGATTTGACAGTTGAACTTGAATACATGGACTTAAGGGCTGCAATGAATCTAGTGCTAACATTAGTGCTAACGTCAGCAGTCAACAATTTGTGCCATAGGAGTATTCTATGAATTCGGTCGAACATTTTCTCCCAGTCTAAAAATGCAACGTTAACGTATAGTTTCTTCTAGCTTGCTAAAGTTTTAGATATTAGTGCATGTAGCACTGCCACATAAACACAATCAGCTGTTGTTCTAGTCCTGCGAAAACCATACTGGTTGTCAGTCAATTTATCATGTTTATTCGACCAGTTTGTCAATCGTGTAACTAGTAACTTCGAGTATATTTTGGATAATATATTATTAAGAGTGATTCCTCTAAAACAATTTGGCTTCATGGGATCAACCCATAACCCTTTCCTTGATAATGTAGTACCTAAACCAATGTTCATAAAAGCTTTCCCTCATAACGCCATTACCAATACGACATACAATCATACATTGACAATGTAGCAGCCAAACCAATGTTCATAAACCCTTTCCCTCATAGAAGCACCTCTTGACACCATTACCAATACCACATACATTTATAATGTAGTAGCCAAACCAATGTTCATAATAAAGGTCAAAATTTCTATGAAGTCCCAGTAATATCTATGGAGGTGGGATAGATATGGTGACTATGTATCCACTGCAGGATAGCTAAATGGCTGTCGTTTGTATGGAGATATAATAGTATATTAACCTAAATCTGATGTAGCCCCAGTAATATCTATGGAGGTGGGATAGATATGGCGACTACGAAGGCCTGAGTGATATATTTCTAAGCATAAGAACGATAAACGAGGGTTATTCTGCGATATACCATGGTTGATACTTATTATTTCGATTCTAACACGACTTACTTCTAATAATTTTAGACGAGAATCAAAGGAGTATTTTCTTCAAACGCGGTGCTACTCCGCTGCATTTGGCTTTCGAAATGTCCTGCCGCATAAGGGGTGATGACGTTATTTTTTATGGAAAATATCAATCTAGTGCATAAATGAACAAAAGTTGTAACTGATCAATAATTTTATTTATTTTGTCAAATAAAATTGTACAGAATAGTAACTGAAATGTTACTTAACAGAAAAACAAGACGGACAAGAGATTATCTGATTCTAAAAATAGCTCACTTCCGCGAATTCCCACGGTAGTATTTACAAACATCACATGACTTTCATTCATAAAACTTTACATACATTATATAAATGGAATAGCCAAAACACGGTGCGCACGCAGCATAGTTCAAGGTAGGTATATCGCAGAATAACCCGAGGTAGATTTTATTCAGGGTCCCTAGGGCGACAATTTCGCCCACATCGCCCTCTAAAATGATCCCTGATACATGTACAACTCAATAATTTTATACATCTATATAATAATTTTATACATCTATATAATAATTTTATACATCTATATAATAATTTTATACATCTATATAATAATTTTATACATCTATATAATTATACAAGGTACATAAATCACAATTCCAATCAGATGCTACTCTTTAGTAGCGTACCACAATATTGACGGTGCATAAAAATAAGATATTTTATCACCACCCACGTGCTGACCACCTTTGGTGTTATACACTCAACTCATAAATGATGTTTTGGCCGGACGCACCACGACTAAAATGAGAAAAACGTGT
>CM026394.1:41028195-41089850 GCA_014843695.1 Archivesica marissinica
TGCTGATGCAGGCGTAAAACCCGAAATATAACATATAACATTAAATATTGTCCATTTTAGTAATGTCATACAAATGACGTAAATTATGTTCATGTTCCACTGTAACTGCAAATATCTTTTATAATGATACACCCCCCCCAGCTCAGGGCGATGAATATTATATATTTTTAAAAAAATGATGTTCCTGTAAAAGAGTTTGTTTAATCCATAATTATATACTTATATTAGTTTTACCAATTAAGTCATTGATTTACTAGATTGGTTTAAACAGTATTTATTCCAATAAATTTACATGTATAACACAATAAAAATGTTACAAATTACATACATTGTGAATGGTTTGGATTGGAAAACAAGTTTTCAGATTTATATTTACTAGATTAATATTATTTATGGCTAACACGCACATTTTTCTTACCCACATAACTTAGTTATGTTTTAGCATTTGAGCGACGCCTCCTGAAGAGGTTAGTAATTTTATAATTTGGAGTACATATAGTGCAATGATACAGAGACCAATTACAGAGTCCCATCTGAAAGACTGTTCATATTATATGGTCAGACGGGGGGTCGAACCTGCGATCCCTGGATTCGTAGTTCAACGTGTTGTCCACTGGACTATCGACCTGTCTTTAAATATACCAGAATACTGAAAGTAATTGACCCTATGACAATGTGACTGGTGACTATAATATCATATTATGTTCCGCGAGATTTTGCAGCATAATTATGCAAGCTAGATATTTCTAAATTGTATTTACTCTCTTCAGTCATGTCTATTGGAGAAACAGAAGCTTTCCACGGGTCATCAGTGATGGTACCAGTGTTGGGAAAGTGGTTGATGTGATGGGTTAAATGTGTGTCCATAGTTCCTTCCATACTCTCGGAGATGGTACAAGTGTTGAGAGAGTGGTTGAAGACGATGGTGAGGATAGGTACAATGTGTTTGACTGTTCCTTCAATACTCTCGGAGATGGTACAAGTGTTGAGAGAGTGGTTGACGATGATGGTAAGGATAGGTACAATGTGTGTTTGACTGTTCGTTCAATACTCTCGGAGTGATACTCTCTGGATCCGGGGATTTTATAGAGGATTCAGAGAACATTTGGAGCCATTAGTAGTGGTTATGACTTCAGCAGCAACTGGGTAATCCGTATTTTGAGTGTAGCCTCCATTCTTTAATAATTGTTGTTCGGAGTATGGTGTGTCTTTGGTGAAAACTAACTGGAAATGATGTGCTGATGTTAGTTGTTGCCTTCGGATCTAAGCATATTTGACATTGGCTCCCTAGTCCAGTTATTGTAGTGTTATTTCTTCTTGTGCTTAATGAAGGCACAGACACACGTGGTAGAGTTGCATGTATCAGTATGCTGTGTGGTTCAATAAAGCTTGGTCTCTTATGCAATGAAATTTATGACCACATAACGAATGAATTAATTTATCAAATGCCTTGCTAAAATCTACAAATAAAGTAACAAGCGTGCTTATTTTTACCCGTATTGTTTGATAAATCAATAGTCTATTAATTGAATCACAGAGGAACTCTCATGATGAAAATCCGTGTTGAAGATGGTAGTGAGTAAGAGTACGCAGGATTCAATATAATTAAAATTGAGGTTTTATGGTTCCTTGTGTTGTTGTCTTATGTAGATTCAAATTGTTAGCAGTTTTATCTTAGCCGTTACATGTAATGTTAATTTGTGGACCAGATCTGCCCTGCATGTACTTCTCAGATTGTATTTCATCATATAAGACATATCGACTCTCTGAAAATGTCAACAATTTCACGCTAGTGGTCAATGACTAATTATGAGCATTATAAGGCAGTGATTGTGTGATCAATCCCCGGTAGCTGCTGACTTTCAGACTAGCACCTGTAAGTAACATTCGAGGATGACCCAAATTTGCGACGACGATAAATGAATGTACATCAAAAGGGACATCAACAGAAAACTGTGTGCAATGTGCTTCATGGCTAGACAGAAAACAGATTGTTGTCGTTTTCCTGCATATGTATGTATCCAAACTGCTATGCAGTAATTTGAATCTGGTCGTTTGATGCCGAGTACAACGAGGTGGAAACTTCTAAAACTCGGTAGTATCCGAGTACACTGCACAGCCAGTACACAATTCTTATACAGGAACTGTAAAGAACCTCATGACATAGTCGACAACTCTGGAGTAGAATATGTCAGGCATTAACTGGACAGGTAAAACGCACGGCGCTGTTTCAGGAAATTGGTGACTTCTGTATCTTGCATTATCCTCCAAATAATAATGGAGCTGTTGCCCTGAAATTATGTAGTCGATGACACATTTGAAATGTTAAATGTTTAAAAAGAAAAGAACAAGTTCAAGATAAAAATATCTCCATTTATTTTTCGTGTTTTTTGACACTTGTTATGGCTAAACTTATTACATTTGCATTGTGTATGTGTAACAGAAGACTGGAGGGTTAAAAGAGTTACAATACACGTAACAGCTAATACACTTAAACACAGTAAGACAGTTTTATGTTTACACCCAGACTATGTAGTTGTATGCATACACCCTTGGTGGTGTAGTTTTTTTTATATATCCACAAAATTCAGTTTTCTACTCCAAATTAAAAATCCAAGTAGATAAAATGACAATATTGTGCTAGAAATTTAATTGTTTCCAAAATTGTTAACATGATATTTCAAATTGTATGGCTTGTATACTTCATTGGAAAACATCAATGAAAGTCATTTTATGCAACAGTCTTCAAACAAGACTACTCCAAATATTGATCATACTATCGGATGTTCTTAAATATTGCCTAGATTTATAAAAAATACAACGAAACTGAACAAAAGTAGGAAAGCTTAAAGTAAACAAAGGGATACACTAAAGGTATACAAGGAAGCAGTTTTAAAGTATACAAGTGAGAAATTTAAGGTATACAAAGTGCAGGTTTAATGTATATTTAAGGTATACACGGTAGAGGTTTTAATGTATACAAGTTAGAAATTTAAGGCATACAAGTCAGAAGCTGAAGGGTTACAAGGGAGAAGTTTGCTGACTCAGTCAAGGGTCCTATATATGTTCTATATAAAAACGTCTCCCTGAGCTGCCCACTAGCTCCAATCCTGTCTATGCAGTGAGGAGCAAGAAATGCTACACATTCAGTAATACTGTTATAAACCTTATTAACTAGTGTTCGTTCCGAGCCAAATTCTCATCCTCTCATACATGGAAAGCATGCAAGCCAACCATTTCTAGAGCCAATGGGGTGATACCTCTCGTTCCAAAGGGAAACACTTAAAATATGTATGTAGAACAACGAAGGAAGTCCGGTTTCTGGAGAAGACTTCTGTATTTTGGTGAAATTTCATTGAAACAAAATTTGGAACATCTCAAAGGGTCAAACCCACCTGAAATGCCAATACTTCATTTGTATTGGAAATATTTTTATAAGGCTACCATAAAATGCAGACCATGTCATGTGACATGTTTTGAGTGTTTTCTGAATAATATAGAATGTTGATGATAAACCCAGACAGCTCTATTGAAGTAGAGCCGAGACGAGCTACAGGTATGCACTTCTACTGGAAGATAATGGGAACATTATCTGGACCATAAAGAGTTTAAATACAGTACATTTTACATATCAATATGTTTTTGAGTGCCTTTGAAGTCATGGCTGGCGAACAGAGAAAATTTGACTCGATCCAACACTCCAACTACAAAAATAGCCCAGCTGTACAAGTGTCAAAAATTACTTCTAAAATAAACAAATGCATGTAGCACATTATGTTTTAACAATTATAGTACATGCCCATAACATTACATCTGTTTGGAACGACAAATCTCGTAACGGTCATAAATTAATCACTCAATCAACCAAATTTTCCAAAAATAATTTACATTTTGGTTTTCTTTTTACTCATTAAATCTCATAAAGGAAGAATGAAAATATCTAGCGAATAATTTATAACTTACAAAATGCTATACAATTATAATATCCCAGTATATCAGTAAGAGATATGTTATGCCAAACACATGATTAAAACAGATAAAAATCAGTTCTATTAACATACAGAAAAATTAAACACAAAAACAGTATTGTACACATCTGTATTTAATAGCCAGCAACAACGTCGTGCACATATTCTATTCACAGCATTATATATATATATTTATATATATATACAATATTTGGATACATTTCCTTTTAAAATGTAATAAGTTGCAATAAAATTAAAACCAGACACATTCATGATTTTCTAGAGGATTTACATCCTCGATACGATGGCATTCTCACTCACGCAAGTTCCTTTCCATCAACCGTGTGCATCATAAATAGTAGTGATAAAGAATACACAATAAATAGTAATGATGACATTATAGATACAGCTGTCGGTGATGATAATGACAATGTAGTGGAGAGGCAAGAGACATACATTTCTTTTATACTTTCCAATGAATGATAATGATAAGACATTTCTCAGTGAAAGAAAACTTACATCTTACACCGCTTTAAAACAGTGAAAGATGGCATTTTCTCTGCCCCTGTTGCGTTTCATATTCCTGCATGGTTACGTGTATTTCTGCACGGTTACGTGTAATTTTGTATTTTAGCTACTTTCTGACAATCATGAACAGTTAATTATTACGTAATATATTCTAATGGATTTATTTTATCTGTAGTTTTTAATTATTTTTTTTACAGCAAACAGAAACTAACTTGAAAATTATACAGGAACTATTTCTTATTACGGACATTCATACTAACAGAAGTGGTTGTGCAGTTGCGCCACGTAATACAATGAGGCTCCAGACAGGGGCAGTTAAAATGAATATCATTTGAAAACTAATATTATATTAGCCAGAGTCATTGGAAATCCTAAAAGAAACAGAACATTTGTGTTTATAAGTAAAGATAAGATTTCATTTCATTGAGTGATCACCAAAATTTGTATAAACACAAATATCCTCTACGTCACTATTTGTCTCTGCATAGTTGTTCCTTCGTTTATTAATACACAGCATTATATGTGGCATAGAATGTCCCAAATATTTCTTCCGCCAAAACATTGATTTGATAAACACATTTGATAACAGCTATTGCTTATCTAGCTAGCTACGGAGGTAGACTTGGGGATTTTCAGTACAGTATCAAAATATCATGCTCATTACTCTACACATTTCTGGATCCAGAACGTATATAGCTCGCTAAACAGGCAGTTTGCTGTGTTTATTACTAGTTCAAGAATTAAATTCTTCTAATTGTGAGACAACTATGCACAAGCATCAGTCATCTTCTCCAATGACATAACACAAAAATCTTCCAAAACTTAATAATCTTAAACTCTTCGAACCCCACAAGGTCTGCAGCATATAATACTATAACCCTGACATTCTGAGCAGCAAAAGTATATACAGGGTTTATGTTGGATGCATTACCATATCTGGAGATGGTGGTGGTAGGGTTGGTGGTGGTAGGGTTGGTGGTGGTGTTGTTGGTGGTGATGTGTTGGTGGTGATGTGTTGGTGGTGTTGATGTGTTGGTGGTGATAATGTGTTGGTGGTGATGTGTTGGTGGTGATGTGTTGGTGGTGTTGTTGGTGATGTGTTGGTGGTGATGTGTTGGTGGTGATGTGTTGGTGATGTGTTGGTGGTGTTGTTGGTGATGTGTTGGTGGTGTTGTTGGTGATGTGTTGGTGGTGATGTGTTGGTGGTGTTGTTGGAGGTGATGTGTTGGTGGTGATAATGTGTTGGTGGTGATGTGTTGGATATAGTATGGAATTCCCTGAATATCGGGGATTAGGGTTCAAAGAGTTAAGAATTCTCTTTCAATAAATCTTAGCCTGTCAGAGGACACTTGTTGATCATTTAAGGAACTATGGTTGATTTATGTGAATGCTTAGGGGGCTTTCTAGCACAATTAAATAAGGCTTATATGGCAAGAAGAAAGAACAAACATTCTGGATCCATTTCATACAGACATAAGTAGCATCACATCTTATAGATTGAGGACAAGAAAACTGAGCTCGCTGACTAGAAACAGCGCGCCAAGCTACACAAGTGAGTTCCAATCTCACTTGCACTTAACGGGTAGGTACGACTGGTTGATTCTGAGATTTGGCACCCTGTTCAATGAATCAGAATGCTTGATAGTGAGAGATTTGGGGATTCTGCTCAACTAATCACAACACTTGATAGAGAGATTTTGACATTGTGCCGAACCAATCAGAATATTTGAGACAGAGATTGAGATAAGTTTTAGTTTGAGTCAGTGATGAGACTTGGAAATTCTAGTCTACATTCTGATAGAAAATTGAACATGAAATTTCTGGGTCCCTAAGTACAGCAAGGAAACAACACCCAAAATGCGGATCTATATACTACAGTACCCTATGACGTAGAAAATGACTAGATTCCAGATTGTTTAGTGGTAGTGTTACATTCAAACATGTCATTCTTACACAAACACCTCCTTTCGCTCGCATTTACCGCCAGACATTTACCGCCAGACCAACAAAGCAGAAGTCAAAACATTTTTCCACAAGGTTTAAGGTTTGTTATATGTTATATTTCGGGCCTGCATCAGCACCATTTTGGGCTATATCGCCGGCGCGCAGTTTAGCTAACAACATCTTTCCTGGGCAGGCTCCAGCGGTTAACCAGTACTTGGGTGCACCAACCTCCGTAACAAACTGCCAACTTTTTCATATAAATGAGACACGGTCTGAGCGAGGATTAATGTTTGACTACCCACCTATAGCTGGTATTGACAATTCTAACAGAGAACATTGCATTGAAACATTAGTGTGATTAAAAATTAACAACTGCTATTGTATCTGTACCCTATCCATTTGTTAAACTTACAAGCACAAAAACGTTGTCATAAATCCAGACTGTGGACTACATTTCAGGCTTCCTGCTGTCGGTCGCCAATGGCCAAAAAACAAAAACTTGCATTAAATTTTGTGAATTGGCGAAAATATTTGGCCCATCTTTTTTCTCTCCAATTTTTATTTTTGGCACATGTTTTGTCAAATACATGGCTTCAAATATTTATCTGAACTATATGGCTCTTGGTTGGCTCCAGGTTTTTCAAATTGGTTCAAGATTTTTTTCCCAATTGATAACAGAAGAGGTGCAGATAAAAATTCAGACATAGGTAACCCTGACAATGCTGCAAAAAATGACCCAATTTATGTACATACAATGTACTGTTGGACCAACACCATAGTGATATAGCAACATTCATGTGATCATTGTAGGAATAAGACCTCATGTGTGTGTTCCTGTGGGCCAAGAAGGGCAGGCACATGGGTAAAACCAACAGACCTTTTTTTATTTACAGAAAGTAGTCTATTGGGGGGGGGGGGGGGGGAAATGGCCGATAAATTGTTAATATAAATACACATGTACATGTACAGTTATATATAATACATGCAAACAAGTCTTTTGTGGCAAGTTTTTCCAAGCTAAAACTTAACAAAAGTATGCAGTCCACAGTCTTTACAAGTAAAATACACACAGGTCAAGCACACAATTTTTATGTTGCACAAAATGGTCCCCAAAGTATCAAGTGTCTGGTGCACTCAGAATGCTGGTTCAATTATTAGTAGGTACTAAATATGCAATAACTATGCATGCACCTTAAGTTAATTATGTGTGCATTTGTGAGTGTACTGGACATTTTGTACTTTTGGACCGTTTCGTACATCATATTCACACATGTACATAGCAACATCAGAATGGCCAACAACCAATCAGTACATAGCAACATCAGAATGGCCAACAACCAATCAGTACATATCAACATTTAAATGCCCAACAACCAATCAGAAAATGATGTTCAGAACACACTGCACCATGATATTATATAAGTTAGAAAACTAGCACACATATATTAGTTATGTTATGTTATATTTCGGGTTTTACGCCTGCATCAGCACCATTTTGGGCTATATCGCCGGCGGGCAGTGTACCTAACAACACCTTTCCTGGGCAGGCTCCAACGGTTAACCAGTACTTGGGTGCACCAACCTCCGTAAGAAACTGCCAACATTTTCATATAAATGAGACACGGCCTGAGCGGGGCTCGAACCCGTGACCATCAGTGATGATAGGTTACAGTGGTATACAAGTCAGCGACCTTAACCACTCGACCACGGAGGCGGACCACATATATTAGTAGCAAGAAAATGAAATGCAAACACAATGTACAATTACCATATTGCTGTACTTAAACGACCATCCCACACGATTCTCTGTCCCAGGCAAGTCTTTAAAGCGACACTACATCAGTGAAAACGCAAATTTCTACAAAATGTAATTTCCTATTATATTGTACATCCCCCCCCCAATATTTGCCTCAAAAACAGAGTATTTCAACTAATAGACAAACGTCGTATACGCGGTTTGTTGACATAACAAAACAATGTAAATAGGGCCAACACGATTTATGGTACAGATTTACCGTTATATCTCCTATGCACATTTATTTCTCTCGACTAATCTTAGTTAAATTATCTCTAAATGACAGTATCACACGTTCAGTATTGACTCCAATGACAAAGAAACATCAATTCAGGAGCGTGGATGACCGTGATATGAAATTCTAATTTCACTTTTGAAAGTTTGTAGACCAAAAGAACAACATTGTTTATTGATTCAATGTTAGTGTTCGAATGTATTCGGAAGAATTTTTAGTAGCAATGCATTTGTATACGTGAACAAAAATGCTGTTTTTTTGGTTTTCTGCATTCTAATGTCGTAATAAGCATATTTTTTGGAAAATAAATGTTGTCACTTCTCGTCAAATTATAACCTGGTTGAGATATTCCAAAGAGCGAATGAGAGAGAGTACTGTCTAATATTTCAATTTTTCAATATAATAATACACTCAGTTGTTCACAAATTAACTGAAAATTTGCGAAATCATTGCCTGTAAATTACCTCCCCTTACTGTAAAACACTAATTTCGCAAACACTTGATTTGTTTGAATTCGCGATTTTGTTTTCGGATATAACATCACATTCGGATACTTTTTTATTCACATTAATTTGCGGTCAACTAATTTAGCGAAATATAATTGCTCGCGAACAAATAGTGTTTTATAGCATCGATATTCACCATAATGTTTGTAAATGTATGTTTCCTAAGAGTTAACCCTTTACTCATAGAAGCACCTCTTGACGACATTACCAATACGACATACATTGACAATGTAGTAACCAAAGCAATGTTCATAAACCCTTTCCCTCATAGAACCACCTCTTGACGACATTACCAATACGACATACATTGACAATGTAGTAGTCAAACCAATGTTCATAATAAAGACCAGAATCTCATATAGTCCCAGTAATATCTATGGAGGTGGGATATATATGGCGACTACTTATCTATTAACCCTTTCCCTCATAGAAACACACCTTGACGCCATTACCAATATGACATACATTGACAATGTAGTAGCCACACCAATGTTCATAAACCCTTTCCCTCATAGAAGCACCTCTTGACGCCATTACCAATACGACATACATTGACAATGTAGTAGCCAAACCAATGTTCATAATAAAGGCCAGAATCCACTATCGCTTCTTATTAGTATTATATTACTATATCTCAACAGATCTCCTACAGTATATGCAATGGGTATTTGTAAAAGAATTTTATCAGTTAATTATCATGAATTTGATAAAATCACATTTATCATACCGCAACAACTGGTTAGGGAACAACAGTAAAAACAAAGGATTCTAACTAAAAGGACCTATTCACATTTTGGAATAAATCAGACTTTATTTGCCAAGGGAGGTAATAGAAAATTAGAGATGTCTCTCATTGCAATGTTTACAATTTATACAATGTTTTTAGCTCAATTGTGAAACAAGCTCACACAGCATTTATTTAATCACTCACGAGACCTCGTTCCTGATGGCATCCAGCGCCATGAGGGAGAGAGAAGAGGCAACGTGGATGTAAAGTATCTCCCTAATGACACGATCACCGCTGGAGCCTGCCAGGAAAGGTGTTGTTAGGAAAGGTAAACAGCTCGTCGCTCATATTGGCAACCGGTAGCGACGATAAATAAAATTTTAAAAAAGTGGTATAGGCATTCAGTTCAGTTCCCAAACCAGTTGTTCACTTATACAGGTATTAAATTCAAAGCGACAAATGAATAATTTCGAGACAGTACGTTTATGCATATCTAAATGGAAATTATACACTAGTGTAACTACCGTCCCTATCTACTATATTACTGGGAAAATTGAGTATTTTTTTGCTTTCCTCCAGCAACGTTTAGAAACAACTAAGTACTATACATGTGTGTTGAAAGTTATTTTTTTGCTTTTTTCCAGCAACTTTTAGAAACAACTACTATACATGTAAAGGGTGTGTCGAAAGTTAATGATGGTGCTAGAACATTCTGAGGAAATAGTATTTTTATTGCTTGGATTATCTAACGATGAAAATGACTAAGTTCTACAGCTCAAATATTCTCAGCAAGAGCAAGAACCGTTAACCAAAGAAGTTCCTGCATTAGATCACTTGCATTTTTATACCATTTCTGATTGGTCAATCAGTTTGCATAGCAAGAATTAGGACAAATTGGTACTTTGATTACTGCAACAACACACAGAATCAGTGCCGGTTTGGTAATATAGATATAGCCTGGGATCGATATATTTTGCCTGGTCAGTCAAATAAATATATTTTAACACCAAGACCATTAATTTGGCCAGACCATTAATTGGGCCGTATTGAGTTTCTGATAATGTCATTTTGCAAGAAGATAAAAAGTGAAAAATCGACAGACTGGAACCCAGGCTAGCATAGATATATTATATATACCGGTATAGCTTTAATTTTCGAATTGAACTGCACGTTTAAATCAGAATTAACGTTTTACATACCCTTTACATTTACATGGGCACAAGCTGAAGACGTTTGCAACAACAGACTTGACATATTTATACCGTATTCTAAGGCAACTCTACAAACAAGCAACAAAACAGTTTATATTTAATCATCCGCTCCTTACAATATCTCAATGTGCAGCACATTCTAAGCAAACGCATATGGGGGTTTAAGCATAATTTTGAAGATCCACACACAAACATACCCCGACATTTTTTGGTATAAAATATTATTTGTAAATTATCTACCTTGATGGATATTTACCTATAAAAACATCAATAACTTTGTAAATAATAACACTAGGAAAACTTCGAAACCAGCAAAATTAGATCTCCCACTTCTAGAGATAGATGTGCCCGAACACATGTGCATTTCTAAAGTTAAATGTCTCTGGACCTACGCACTTCCCCAGCTCAATGTACCTGGACACACCCACTTCTAGCATTAAATGTACCTGGACACACCCACTTCTAGCATTAAATGTACCTGGACACACCCACTTCTAGCATTAAATGTACCTGGACACACCCACTTCTAGCATTAAATATGCCTGGCCACACCCACATATAGCAATAAATATGCCTGGCCACACCCACTTCTAGCATTAAATGTACCTGGACAACACTTCTAGCAATAAATATGCCTGGCCACACCCACATATAGCAATACATATGCCTGGCCACACCATCTTCTAGAGATCAACGTGCCTGGACAAATGGACACACCCACATATAGCATTAAATGTACCTGGACACACCCACATATAGCAATAAATGTACCTGGACACACCCACATATAGCAATAAATGTACCTGGACACACCCACATATAGCAATAAATGTACCTGGACACATCCACATCTAGCATTGAATGAGCATTGGATATTCACACATACAGTAATCAATGTCCCTGGATACAGACCCCTTAACCAGCTACTCTACCAAATGTCTCAATTATAAATACAGTTAAATATTCACATGTTCAGCAAACTAACAGATAGTCGACCGGTGTCCATATTTTGCATAACAACAAGGGAACCAACACTGGATGTGTCGGCAACTAACAGGAAAGTGTATCTAGCAAGACATTGGCATAAACATTGGCGTCAAATAATGGAGACAGGATAAGACACTGTGATACACTCGTAGCATTCAAAACCAAGTTAAAAACACACATGTTCAAGAAACACTATGGAGTGTAAATTACACGAAACATTTTAGAACATTAGTATTGGTGTAACAGTCAAATGGGGTCTATTCCGAGGAGAGTATCACAGGTGTAGCGGGAGCCTCATAGGTAGGGATCCACCCAATCACTGGACCGGCTATACTCTGTGATACACGAGTCTATTCCGAGGAGAGTACCACAGGTGTAGCGGGAGCCTCGTAGGTAGGGATCGACCCAATCACTGGACGACACTACACTCTGTGATACACTTCTTGGAAGTAGATTTTAGTATGATGTGTTCCATCTAACGATGTATCTATAGCATTGTGCATTTTAATTCTTAACCTTTATGTACTTTTCTTAACATTTTTGATAAACATTTTACAGTGATTTATTTTTATTAATATTTTTTTTATTCCTACCAAATTGTTGTCCTTAATGTTGACTATTGTAATGTATGTTGTAAACATGTCTTACTCTGCTAAATTAATGTTAAGCACTTTTGAATGTATAATTTCTGTATGAAAAGAGTGCTATACAATTCTGGTATAATACCGCAATAATGATAATAATAATAATAAGATCCACACGCACCGAACTTCTAAATCACAGACTTGGTAATAATGTTGGTAGGCTACAGTGTTTTCCTAATTTATGCATCCACCACGACAACCGATAAACATAGAAAAATAACCCAGCCTTATTACAGATACCCCACACATTTTCTGGTGTCACACGACATCCGCAACTGCTGATTATTAAGGCCAAATTCCTGTAAATTGCAGTATATTCCGGTAAATCGTGTCACGTATTCTCATGTTATATCTATTCTCCCAGGAGAAGGAAAAAGTCTGACTACACCCATATTCAGGGTTCCCTCTGTCTGAATGTCTGCGCCACTTCTGTCGCCAATTGAAAAACACTGGAGCCAATTAAAAAAAACTTGGAGCCAACTAATAGTCATATAGTTCATAAATGCATAAATTGAAGCCATGTATTTGACAAAAAAAATGTTGAGCCAAATATTTTCGCCAATTCACAAAATTTAGTGCCAATATTTATTTTTTGTCGCAATTGGCGCCCGACAGCGGGAACCCTGCCTATTTCTCTTTTTGTCTTTCGATATATTTGATTAATTAGGTTTTATCAGCATTTCAACACGACCACTATCAATCAGCTTTGCAATTACTATGGTTTCCACACGGTATACAAGCTACAAGTTCTGCCTTTGTCTGTATCACGACTTTGTTATCACTGTAAATCACATATAGTCGCCGCATCCAGACAGCGCTCATTCTAGAGAGTGACATGAACGAAGTAGTCACCCTAGGAACTGACTTCGCACCTGGGGGGGTCACATTTCTCCCTAAGAAAAAAACTTTTTTTTTTTTACAATTATTGTCCAGTTACAGATACATTGGCGCTAATCGGACAGCCTAAATACCATAAGATGATGCAATCATCCACTCTCTCACTTCTCCCAAACATTTGGGTCTAGCTTGAACCCTGTTCTGATATAAAGAAGTAGCATTCATATAGAATGAGAAAATTACATCATTCATATTTTTATCTAAATTGGAAGAGAAAAAAATATCAAAATATATATTGTAATAAATTACCAGGAATTAAACATCACTGGAGGATTAAAAAAAAAAAATTCAATATGCTTTTGAATAAACTATCATATTTCCCTTCGAAAAATCTAAATTTCGCTAAAATTACACAAAATATTCCACAAAATATTCCATTGTACATAATATCTAAATTTACTAGCATTTCGTGTCATAATAAAATTAAAGCACAATCTCTTTCCAAACCATAAAATGAAAAATCTGATATTTTATTAATTCAGCTAAACCTATCAAAAATTGTTTGCTTGCTCAAACTCGCAGTCAACTGCAATTATTCAGTACAGGGTTCGTTCTAGGTCAGAATTTTTGGGAAGAGTGTGAAAGCATGCGATCGCGTCATTTCATAAATTTCAAAATATGGTTAAAATGCACAGTATGACCATTAAATACAACATTTGAATAGACGAGTGCTTTATAATGGGCCAGTGTATCTTACCTGACAAATTTTGTATGAAAATTGTAAAACGAATTTGTTTGAAAATTGTAAAAAAAAAAGGAGTCATACCCGGGTCCAATACCATACCCGGGTCCAATAGCTTGTATTGTGATATACATCGACGTTCTATTTATATTGCTTGACAGGTATCGGGATTTAAGCTGGAACTTCCACCATGACAGATATCGGGATTTAAGCTGGAACTTCCAACCAGGAAGAAGTTTCGATGTATACGAGGGAGAAGATTGCTGACACAGACAAGTGTCCTCAACATAAAATTGATGATAAACTTCTCCAAAACTTTGTTTGTTTGTCGTTGTGTGTTTGGGTTATACACCTGCATCAGTACCATTTTGGGCTATATCGTCGACGGGCAGTTTACCTAACAACACCTTTTGCTGGGCAGGCTCCAGTGGTTAACAGTACTTGGTGCACCAACCTCTGTAAGATACTGCCAAATTTTTCATATAAATGAGCGGGGTTCGAACCAGTGACCATCAGTGATGATAGGTTAAAGTGGTGGTATACAAGTCAACCACGGAGTTGGACTCTCCTAGAATTCAAAATAGAGATAAGCGAGACAGGCAGCTCATAGAGACTATTTCTTCCACATTGACGTTTAGCTTTAACCCCACGTCGGGTTACGAGAACCAAACCCATTTTTGTATGTTTATTTGGGGCGTTTAATGTCGTACAATCGGATGAAGTCATACGGCAACTCTCCGGCTATTATTGGTGGAGGAAGACCCCTGTTTGCCCTTCCGTGCAGTATTGCAGACACGGACGGACACACAGGTAGAACCACTGACCTACTGCAAGCCAGCTGGATAGCTTCCTCACATGAAAGAATTTGACATCACCAGTGGGATTCAAGCCTACAGCGGTGAGGGGCAAGCAAACTGAAGTCAATGACCATAACCACGCGGCTACGGACCCCCCCACCCAAACCAATTTTTAAAGGGTTTGTAACTTGCTTCATTTCATATATATCCGTACCATCGAAGACCGTACATACATCGCTATCAAAACCCACTCTCTCAACATCTTCACAAAGTACATACACCAACTACACAAGCATCAGGAATGAAGACTTCCTTCCATTTGTACACATTTTATCAATCACAGAATGATTATTTTGTTATGTTTAATATCTCACAATTTCTAAGTCCTGTACAGAATTTATCCACAACATCAATATTTGCATTCAGAATGTGCGTCTTTCTTCTTCATGTTTTGATGGGTTGTTTTTTTTTTTGTATCCACACTTTTTCCGTTTCATTTTTTTTTAACCTTAAACTTCACATATCACACTATTCTATTGCTTAGATACACCTTTAAACTCGTATCCAGCCGTTTTATGACTTCATAAATTGCAGAACACAACTCTAAATCACGATGATCCGGACACCAACAAGAAGTATATAACACACCGTATCTATGGCGCAACAATTCAGTAACTGTTATATAATCACAGAAAATTATATCCCCTCCCGCTACAATTACATTGCAGTTATAAATTTGTTTTGCCAAAACGGACAAACTGTTTTGAATGGCCAACATCGTACCTCATATGTGTAAATCACAGATTTTTTTCTTCACCACGCTTGCTGTTCAGGCTATAACCGTTGTGTGTATTTCTTTTGAAAACGAGTAACGTAAAATTTCAAAATATCCTACAACACGGTAGTAAATACTATGTCATTTTGTCACCGAAAGAAAAGCTTGGAGATTGTACTGACAAGTTTGAACTAGACACACTCATGTTCACGGCATTTGCGGCTCCACTGGGCGTGGCACTATTCATCATATATTCGGCGTTTATGTGGCTGAAAAACATTTATACATTAATAAATATATTGTATTCCAAAACACAATTATACATTAATAAATATATTGTATTCCAAAACACAATCATGCATTAATAAATATATTGTATTCCAAAACACAATCATGCATTAATAAATATATTGTATTCCAAAACACAATTATACATTCATAAATATATTGTATTCCAAAACACAATCATGCATTAATAAATATATTGTATTCCAAAACACGATTATACATTAATAAATGTATTGTATTTCAAATCACAATTCATGCATTCACAAATATATTGTATTCCAAAAAACAATTATACATTAATAAATATATTGTATTCCAAAACACAATTATACATTAATAAATGTATTGTATTCCAAAACACAATTATACATTAATAAATGTATTGTACTCCAAAACACAACTATACATTAATAAATGTATTGTATTCCAAAACACAATTATACATTAATAAATGTATTGTACTCCAAAACACAACTATACATTAATAAATGTATTGTATTCCAAAACACAATTATACATTAATAAATGTATTGTACTCCAAAACACAACTATACATTAATAAATATATTGTACTCCAAAACACAATTATACATTAATAAATATATTGTATTCCAAAACACAATTATACATTCATAAATATATTGTATTCCAAAACACAATCATGCATTAATAAATGTATTGTATTCCACAACACAATTATACATTAATAAATGTATTGTACTCCAAAACACAATTATACATTAATAAATATATTGTATTCCAAAACACAATTATACATTCATAAATATATTGTATTGCAAAACACAATTATACATTAATAAATGTATTGTATTCCAAAACACAATTATACATTAATAAATGTATTGTACTCCAAAACACAATTATACATTCATAAATATATTGTATTCCAAAACACAATTATACATTAATAAATGTATTGTACTCCAAAACACAATTATACATTCATAAATATATTGTATTCCAAAACACAATTATACATTAATAAATGTATTGTATTCCAAAACACAATTATACATTAATAAATGTATTGTACTCCAAAACACAATTATACTGTAAATACATTCATACATATATTGTATTCCAAAACACAATTATACATTCATAAATATATTGTATTCCAAAACACAATTATACATTAATAAATATATTGTATTCCAAAACACAACTATACATTAATAAATATATTGTACTCCAAAACACAACTAGGAAGTCGTGATAATGCAGTGGTAGAGCGTTCGCTTCAGGTGCGAAAGGTCCGGAGTATGAGCCCCACTGGAGCCGTTACAATTGTGCCCTTAGGCAAGGCATTTAAATTCCACGTTGCCTCTTCTCTCTCCCTCGTGGCGATGGATTCCATCAGGAATGAGGTCTCGAGAGTGATTTATATAAGTTGAAATAACTTGTTTCGCAATCGAGCTAAAATAAATTTGTATACACTAAAACACAACTATACATTAATAAATATATTGTACTCCAAAACACAACTAGGAAGTCGTGATAGTGCAGTGGTAGCGCGTTCGCTTCAGGTGCGAAAGGTCCGGAGTATGAGCCCCACTGGAGCTGTTACAATTGTGCCCTTAGGCAAGGCATTTAAATTCCACGTTGCCTCTTCTCTCTCCCTCGTGGCGATGGATTCCATCAGGAATGAGGTCTCGAGAGTGATTTATATAAGTTGAAAAAACTTGTTTCGCAATCGAGCTAAAATAAATTTGTATACACTAAAACACAACTATACATTAATAAATATATTGTACTCCAAAACACAAGTATACATTCATAAATGTATTGTATTCCAAAACACAATTATACATTAATAAATATATTGTATTCCAAAACACAACTATACATTAATAAATATATTGTAATCCAAAACACAATTATACATTCATAAATATATTGTACTCCAAAACACAATTATACATTAATAAATATATTGTATTCCAAAACACAATTATACATTAATAAATGTATTGTATTCCAAAACACAAGTATACATTCATAAATATATTGTATTCCAAAACACAATTATACATTAATAAATGTATTGTACTCCAAAACACAACTATACATTAATAAATATATTGTATTCCAAAACACAATTATACATTCATAAATATATTGTATTGCAAAACACAATTATACATTAATAAATGTATTGTACTCCAAAACACAATTATACATTCATAAATATATTGTATTCCAAAACACAATTATACATTAATAAATGTATTGTACTCCAAAACACAATTATACATTCATAAATATATTGTATTCCAAAACACAATTATACATTAATAAATGTATTGTATTCCAAAACACAATTATACATTCATAAATATATTGTATTCCAAAACACAATTATACATTAATAAATGTATTGTACTCCAAAACACAATTATACTGTAAATACATTCATACATATATTGTATTCCAAAACACAATTATACATTCATAAATATATTGTATTCCAAAACACAATTATACATTCATAAATATATTGTATTGCAAAACACAATTATACATTAATAAATATATTGTACTCCAAAACACAACTAGGAAGTCGTGATAGTGCAGTGGTAGAGCGTTCGCTTCAGGTGCGAAAGGTCCGGAGTATGAGCCCCACTGGAGCCGTTACAATTGTGCCCTTAGGCAAGGCATTTAAATTCCACGTTGCCTCTTCTCTCTCCCTCGTGGCGATGGATTCCATCAGGAATGAGGTCTCGAGAGTAATTTATATAAGTTGAAATAACTTGTTTCGCAATCGAGCTAAAATAAATTTGTATACACTAAAACACAACTATACATTAATAAATATATTGTACTCCAAAACACAAGTATACATTCATAAATGTATTGTATTCCAAAACACAATTATACATTAATAAATATATTGTATTCCAAAACACAACTATACATTAATAAATATATTGTAATCCAAAACACAATTATACATTCATAAATATATTGTACTCCAAAACACAATTATACATTAATAAATATATTGTATTCCAAAACACAATTATACATTAATAAATGTATTGTATTCCAAAACACAAGTATACATTCATAAATATATTGTATTCCAAAACACAATTATACATTAATAAATGTATTGTACTCCAAAACACAACTATACATTAATAAATATATTGTACTCCAAAACACAATTATACATTAATAAATATATTGTATTCCAAAACACAATTATACATTCATAAATAATTGTATTCCAAAACACAATTATACATTCATAAATATATTGTATTGCAAAACACAATTATACATTAATAAATGTATTGTACTCCAAAACACAATTATACATTCATAAATATATTGTATTCCAAAACACAATTATACATTAATATATGTATTGTACTCCAAAACACAATTATACATTCATAAATATATTGTATTCCAAAACACAATTATACATATATTGTATTGCAAAACACAATTATACATTAATAAATGTATTGTACTCCAAAACACAATTATACATTCATAAATATATTGTATTCCAAAACACAATTATACATTAATAAATGTATTGTACTCCAAAACACAATTATACATTCATAAATATATTGTATTCCAAAACACAATAAACATTCATAAATAATTGTATTCAAAACACAATTATACATTCATAAATAGATTGTATTCAAAAAAACAATTATACATTAAAAATGTATTGTACTCAAAACACAATATACTGTAATACATGCAATACATATATTGTATTCCAAAACACAATTATACATTCATAAATATATGTATCCAAAACACAATATACATCATAAATAATTGTATTCCAAAACACAATTATACATAATAAATATATGTACTCCAAAAACAAACTAGGAAGTCGTGATAGCGCAGTGGAAGCGCGTTCGCTTCAGTGCGAAAGGTCCGGAGTACGAGCCCCCACTGGAGCCGTTACAATTGTGCCCTTAGCAAGGCATTTAAATTCCACGTTGCCTCTTCTCTCTCCCTCGTGGCGATGGATTCCATCAGGAATGAGGTCTCGAGAGTGATTTATATAAGTTGAAATAACTTGTTTCGCAATCGAGCTAAAATAAATTTGTATACACTAAAACACAACTATACATTAATAAATATATTGTACTCCAAAACACAATTATACATTAATAAATATATTGTATTCCAAAACACAACTATACATTAATAAATATACTGTATTCCAAAACACAATCATACATTAATAAATATATTGTATTCCAAAACAAAATTGGTTTTTATTTTAAATTTCTTTTAGCTCGATTGTAAAACAAGTTCTTACAACATTCCTGACCTCATTCCTGTTGAGAGAGAGAAGATACAATGTGGATTTACGTGCCTAGCCCAAGGGCACAATCATAACGGCTACAGCTGGGCGCAAACTCGAGGCCGTTTGCACCTGAAGCAAACGTGCTACCACTGCGTTATCACGACGTCCGCAAGACATGAACTGATTTTGAACATTTCAAAAGAAAGCCAGTAACTAATGTTGCTAGAACTTGGTTCCGGTGGGGTTCGAACTCCCAGCCTCTAGAGTGGCTCAGTCTATTGTCTTCGTACCACTTAATTTATTCAGATTTTATTGCATACATTGTATAGCGGTGGCTGCTTAATACAGGTTAAATGTTGTAACAAGTATCACAAATATTCCATAAATAAATGCTTTGTTGTTTATACAAATTTGTTAAGCTTGATTGCGAAACAAGTTCTTACAACTTATATTAATCACTCTCGACACCTCATTCCTGATGGAATGATCAATCCATCGCCATGAGGGAGAGAAGAGGCAGTGTGGAATTTTAATGCCTTGCCTATGGGAACAATCGTAACGGCTCCAGCGAGGTGCAAACACCAGGCCAATCACACCTGTAGCGAATGCGCTATCACGACTTCCACAATGCTTTGTGTGAATCATGCCTCTGCCAGTCACTTACCCTCCCTTAGACTTCATTGCAGCTGGTTTCAGGTAATCATCTGTGGCCAGCAGTAATACATCTGGTCGCATTTCCTTCTTATACTGTAGACATTTCCGGATGAAATTCTTAAAAACAAACATAAGAATAAGCCAAAGAATAATTTCCAGGTTTCGGGTAATACAGAGGGAAAATGGGCAGGGTGGGTCAGAAAAAGGGCAGGGTAGATCAGAAAAATGGCAGGGTGGGTCAGAAAAGGGGCTGGGTGGGTCAGAAAAAAGGCAGGGTGGGTCAGAAAAAGGGCAGGATGGGTCAGAAAAAGGGCAGAGTGGGTCAGAAAAAATGGCTGGGTGGGTCAGAAAAAGGGCAGGGCGAGTCAGAAAAAGGGGCTGGGTGGGTCAGAAAAAGGGCAGGGTGGGTCAGAAAAAAGGGCAGGGTGGGTCAAAAAGGGCTGGGTGTGTCAGAAAAGAGGCAGGGTGGGTCAGAAAAAGGGGCATGGTGGGTCATAAAAGGGGCAGGGTGGGTCAGAAAAGGGGCAGGGTGGGCCAGAAAAGATGCAGGGTGGGCCAGAAAAGGGGCAGGATGGGTCAGAAAAGAGGCAGGGTGCAATTTTACTAGCGATGATGTTCGAGGCAGGGTATTTTGGGGTTGGCCCCTAGAAAATTGTGCTAACTTACAGTGATTGATCAAAGAGGCGGTACATATTGGTGAAATGGAGGATAGGTTCCAAGTTTTATATGTCTACCCGCCTGAAGATAGATATAAAAAAGGTAAACAAAATAAAAAATATTTTTTTAAAAAAAGAAGCAAAAATGGTGGGCAAAATGGTGGGGCTAAATAGGACGCCCTGCCATTCCGCTCTAGAGAAATCCCTATATATATCTATTGCTTCCAACAAGATTACAAGCAGTCTACAAACCTTAGCTTCTGGTGTGACTGGGGGCTTTGATGGAAATAGAGAAATCCCTATATATATCTATTGCTTCCAACAAGATTACGAGCAGTCTACAAACCTTAGCTTCTGGTGTGACTGGGGGCTTTGATGGAAATAGAGAAATCCCTATATATATCTATTGCTTCCAACAAGATTACGAGCAGTCTACAAACCTTAGCTTCTGGTGTGACTGGGGGCTTTGATGGAAATAGAGAAATCCCTATATATATCTATTGCTTCCAACAAGATTACGAGCAGTCTACAAACCTTAGCTTCTGGTGTGACTGGGGGCTTTGATGGAAATAGAGAAATCCCTATATATATCTATTGCTTCCAACAAGACTACGAGCAGTCTACAAACCTTAGCTTCTGGTGTGACTGGCTTTGATGGAAATAGAGAAATCCCTATATATATCTATTGCTTCCAACAAGATTACGAGCAGTCTACAAACCTTAGCTTCTGGTGTGACTGGGGGCTTTGATGGAAATAGAGAAATCCCTATATATATCTATTGCTTCCAACAAGTTTACGAGCAGTCTACAAACCTTAGCTTCTGGTGTGACTGGGGGCTTTGATGGAAATAGAGAAATCCCTATATATATCTATTGCTTCCAACAAGATTACGAGCAGTCTACAAACCTTAGCTTCTGGTGTGACTGGCTTTGATGGAAATAGAGAAATCCCTATATATATCTATTGCTTCCAACAAGATTACGAGCAGTCTACAAACCTTAGCTTCTGGTGTGACTGGGGGCTTTGATGGAAATTCAACTTCTTTTGCATTCAATATTGTGTTTTCTTCTAATATAGCTGCCTGCGACAGGTTGTGACCAAATGGCTGGAACGAGATTAGAGAAACATTAAACGTCAATACAGTCAAACCTGCCTTAAGCAGCCAGCAAAGGGAATCACAGAAAGTGGCTGCTTAGCACAGGTGGCTGCTTAATAGAGGTCAAATGTATAATAAAACAGCAATTTGGGAATCTGGCAACTGGCTGCTTAATACAGGTTGGCTGCTTAATGGAGGCGACCACTAACACAGGTTTGACTGTATATACAGGTTGGCTGCTTAATGGAGGCAACCACTAACACAGGTTTGACTGTATATACAGGTTGACTGCTTAATGGAGGCGACCACTAACACAGGTTTGACTGTATATACAGGTTGACTGCTTAATGGAGGCGACCACTAACACAGGTTTGACTGTATATACAGGTTGACTGCTTAATGGAGGCGACCACTAACACAGGTTTGACTGTATATACAGGTTGACTGCTTAATGGAGGCGACCACTAACACAGGTTTGACTGTATATACAGGTTGACTGCTTAATGGAGGCGACCACTAACACAGGTTTGACTGTATATACAGGTTGACTGCTTAATGGAGGCGACCACTAACACAGGTTTGACTGTATATACAGGTTGACTGCTTAATGGAGGCGACCACTAACACAGGTTTGACTGTATATACAGGTTGACTGCTTAATGGAGGCGACCACTAACACAGGTTTGACTGTATATACAGGTTGACTGCTTAATGGAGGCGACCACTAACACAGGTTTGACTGTATATACAGGTTGACTGCTTAATGGAGGCGACCACTAACACAGGTTTGACTGTATATACAGGTTGACTGCTTAATGGAGGCGACCACTAACACAGGTTTGACTGTATATACAGGTTGACTGCTTAATGGAGGCGACCACTAACACAGGTTTGACTGTATATACAGGTTGGCTGCTTAATGGAGGCGACCACTAACACAGGTTTGACTGTATATACAGGTTGGCTGCTTAATGGAGGCGACCACTAACACAGGTTTGACTGTATATACAGGTTGGCTGCTTAATGGAGGCGACCACTAACACAGGTTTGACTGTATATACAGGTTGGCTGCTTAATGGAGGCGACCACTAACACAGGTTTGACTGTATATACAGGTTGGCTGCTTAATGGAGGCGACCACTAACACAGGTTTGACTGTATATACAGGTTGGCTGCTTAATGGAGGCGACCACTAACACAGGTTTGACTGTATATACAGGTTGGCTGCTTAATGGAGGCGACCACTAACACAGGTTTGACTGTATATACAGGTTGGCTGCTTAATGGAGGCGACCACTAACACAGGTTTGACTGTATATACAGGTTGGCTGCTTAATGGAGGCGACCACTAACACAGGTTTGACTGTATATACAGGTTGGCTGCTTAATGGAGGCAACCACTAACACAGGTTTGACTGTATATACAGGTTGGCTGCTTAATGGAGGTGACCACTAACACAGGTTTGACTGTATATACAGGTTGGCTGCTTAATGGAGGCGACCACTAACACAGGTTTGACTGTATATACAGGTTGGCTGCTTAATGGAGGCGACCACTAACACAGGTTTGACTGTATATACAGGTTGGCTGCTTAATGGAGGCAACCACTAACACAGGTTTGACTGTATATACAGGTTGGCTGCTTAATGGAGGCGACCACTAACACAGGTTTGACTGTATATACAGGTTGGCTGCTTAATGGAGGTGACCACTAACACAGGTTTGACTGTATATTTATTAGGTTTACATAGAAATTATTTTATTTTCCAAATATGCAACAATATATCACACAATGTGTAAACAATGCCTATGTAAGGCGTTTAACCCATTCAACCCCAAGTAACTGACATGGACTGGTGCGTGATATTTTCAGACCAATAAATTAATACGAAAATTACCTTTGGACCAGTTCATTTATCAAAATGGGTAATTTTATCTAAAAATAGTAATAATTATTACTGGCAAAAAAGTGCAGATCCTGATGAGACGGCTCGTCACGAGCCGGCTCATCTGGATCTACACTTTTCATAAGCCTATTTAGAGGCCTGTGGGGTTGTAAGGCTTTTAATATTTACATCGTATTGTGAGTGAAAGAAACCTAGATTAAAAATAAAGTCACAAGTATGGTTTGTTCTATAGAGCATATACCATATGTGGATAGTCGTGAGAGCGCTGTGGTAGCGCATTCCCGACCAGCTGTAGCCGTTACGCTTGTGCAAGGCATTTAAATTCCACATTGCCTCTTCTCTCTCCCTCGTGACGATGGATTCCATTAGGAAATGAGTTACGCTTGCCTTTAGGCAATGCATTTTTAATTCCACATTGCCTCTTCTCTCTCCCTCGTGACGATGGATTCCATTGGGAAATGAGTTACGCTTGCCTTTAGGCAATGCATTTTTAGTTCCACATTGTCTCTTCTCTCTCACTCGTGACGATGGATTCAAACAGGAATGAGGTCGCGAGAGTGATTAATATAGTTACATAAACTTGCTTCGCAATCGAGCTAAATTTGTACAAACTAAGCATATGCATTTATCTTTAGGTTAGCGTGTAAAATAAATTGGATGGAATGTGGTGCAGCTGATTTGGATCTATGTTGTTTGCTATTCAGACAAGTGCTTTAGCTCCATTAACCGCATAGCAAACAGCATAGAGCCTGATCAAAGGGAACATTCTGAAAGCGACTTTAGTCGTGACTGGCGGGGTAAGCTTGTATACTTACTTTTTTTCCATAGAGGCATTGGTAGAATATCACACCTACGGACCACACATCAACCTTGGAGGAGATTTTAGGCGGGTTCTTCCCCACCATAAAACATTCTGGAGGCAAGTACCTACAAACACATGACAACATCATATGAGGCCAAATAAAGAATCTGTGTACAGTTTCCCAACGTGGCGAAACAAAATTATTTCCACAATCCATCGATCGATTTAGAGACAAACAGCGACCTATTTTATCTTTTCCGATAAGGCGAAACGAAATTATTGCCACAATCCATCAATCGATTTAGAGACAAACAGCGACCTATTTTATCTTTTCCGATGTGGCGAAACAAAATTATTGCCACAATCCATCAATCGATTTAGAGACAAACAGCGACCTATTTTATCTTTTACGATGTGGCGAAACGAAATTATTTCCACAATCCATCAATCGATTTAGAGACAAACAGTGACCTATTTTATCAGCGGGGAACACCGATTTATCCTTTGCACAACTTCTGGGAGAACCCAGTTAAATAAATTGATAGAATTATACATTACTCAAGATGTTCTGAATCAAACAAATGGGCCCAGGATCCAAGGTCATAAAACTTATCTCAGTTCTCAAGCTCAAGTGATTCGATTGGTTGATTCTGAGATTTACACTCTGCTCAACCAATCAAAAGTTTGAGTATGAGTTTCAGATTGGAGAAAATGTTTAGTTTAATCATAGTTGACTGCTCAATTCATTTTACATATACATGTGAATACAAAACATGACAAACTAAATAAAGGCAAACGGGTCAGTCCACAAGTTCTAGCAACATTTAGACAATTAGTTACGGCCTTTCCCGTAAAAGGAATAGAACCTTCCAGGAGTGGATTCCGAGGGCACGAGCTTACGCGTATGAGAGTATCGTTGGCTTACCAGTAAGTCCCTGCCCCCTGTGATGTAAGGTCCATGCCATCTGGTGTCGCAGACTCGTCATCCATTATTTTACTAAGACCAAAGTCCGTAATCTTGATCTCCCCACTCACTGACGTCGATAACCATGAAGCTGCAATACACAATATATATTTCATTTTTTTATATTTTTTATTTTTGAGTTACCGTGGAGCAACCCGTTTATTTGTTTTTTCATATTTACATACACAGAAACAAAAACACAATTTCACCTTGTTACAGTTTAACATTTGATATACTCTTGAAGCACAGCTACAGAGTTCTAACATTATAGAGATATATCTGTTTATGTAAACATAGGAGGATGAGGAACAGAGTAGAATATAGAAGATAGCACACAAGTATAAAATATATACATTGTATACATTTAGATCACAGTTTATATACAGCAGAATAGAAAAGGAAAAGTAGAGAAGTGAAAATAGAAGACAATTCCAGCCACTCCATGCAAAAACATTGTCATATATTTCCTGCCGTCAGCATATCAATATATTTGCATATCTAGATATCTGTGATATCTGTGATATCAGCGTACACTTGAATTTCTTTAACCTAATTGTACATTGAAAGTAAACATCAGGGATCATTCTAGAGGGCGATGTGGGCGAAATTATTACCCTAGGGGACTCTGACTTCGCCCTCTGGGGGCCCCACTTCTCTCTTTTTGATTTTTACGATTTTCAAACAAAATGTTGTCTAGTAAGATACACTGGCCCATTATAAAGCTTCTATTCAAATGTTGTATTTAATGGTTGTACTGTGCATTTTAACCCTATTTTGCAGAAGTATATTAAAGAACACCATTTAAGGAAGCGATCACGCGCTTTCTCACTTCTCCCAAAAATTCTGACCTAGAATGAACCCTGAAACATCATACATGGAGTTAGTCATAAATATGGTGCACACAGTCCGGGACTCGAACACGGGCGGCCCTCGCTTACCATCTCACACATAGCAAATTCCAAAACGAGTTTCATAAAATATGGTATGAAATTATCACAAGTGTAAGATCCTTTTATCACATTACCATAGCGCGCTATTTTTAATAAATAATGTTGCTACTTCCATTTTGGCGCCACGCGTCAGCTCCAATTGCCATGACGTCACTACACAAAACAAATTAAAATAGAAACATGCATACTTATAAATTAAAAGGATTATTCTCTCAACCAATCAGAATCCTTCCAGGTGTTATTATGTGATAAAATGGATTATAAAATACACATTGTTACATATCCTTGCTGTACAGACGGATCTATAGTCCAGTGGTAACACGCTGGACTGGTAATCCAGGGATTGCAGGTTCGTTTCCCCGTCTGACCCTAATAAAATTAACAGTCTTTCAGATGGGACTGTTAACCGAGGTCTTGTGTCGGTGCTTTACACCGTGCACATTAAAGAACCAGAGGAGACTCTGGAATGGGTCTCTTGTCTGTATTATTGCACTATCCTCCAAAAATCTAAAATGACTAATCTCTTCAGGAGGCGTCGCTCATATGGGCAACCGTTAGCGACAATAAATAAACGTAAAACACACAAAATCCTTGCTGTGACAATTTGGTATTGTAAAGTTGCATGGATCGATGGATTCCAGGTATAGAAGTGTTCCAGTTCATAGACTCAGAGGTTGTAGCCATACAGGGATTGGATTTGACGTTCAAGATCAGAATGGCTCCAGTTCATGTATGAGTTTCTTCATCATAAGTGTTTCGGCTCAGATGCGTTTCGATTAAGATGGGTTCAAGCTCAGATTGGTTCCGGTTTAAGCATTTTCCGGTTCACACGCATTTCGGTTCAGATGCTTTTTGATTAAAATGGATTCAAGTTCAGATTGGTTCCAGTTTCAACATGTTCTGGTTTATCCACATTCTGATTCAGATGGGTGCTGCACGGCTTAGACGCATTCCGGTTAAGACAGGTTTCACCATTAATACTACTTACCTCCATTTTGGGCTGGATGCCCTAACAGAAGGTTACCGGGCTTCAGATCATAGTGGATCACAGGCGGCTTGATTTCATTGAGATACTTGAGGGCGCTAATCGTTTGACACACGATCGAGCGCGCCTCTTTCTCCGGAATACACTTGTTCTGCTTCAAATAGAAGTCCAAGTCATTTCCTTCACAATACTCTAACACAGTACAAAATCTGCAATAAACACAATTTGCTTAGTTTAAACAATATTTATTATTATTATCAGGGATCATTCTAGAGGGCGATGTGGCGAAATTGTCGCCCTAGGGGGGCCCCACTTCTCCCTAAAACAAAATTTAAAAATTTGTTTTTACGATTTTCAAACAAAATTTTGTCTAGTAAGATACACTGGCCCATTATAAAGAACTCCTTCCATTCAAATGTTGTATTTAATGGTACTGTGCATTTTAACCCTATTTTGCAGAAGTATATTAAAGAACACCATTTAAGGAAGCAATCACATGCTTTCTCACTTCTCCCAAAAATTCTGACCTAGAATGAACCCCGATTATTATTAGTTTATTCAAAATTGGGCAATATATAATTACATTACATATCGGTTGTGCCTTTAGGGGCATTTAAATTCCACATTGCCTCTTCTCTCTCCCTCGTGGCGATGGGTTCCATCAGGAATGCGGTCTCGAGAGTGATTAATACGAAACGTAAGAACTTGTTTCGCAATCGAGCTAAAATAAATTTGTGAACACTAATCTCAAACTCAGTATCAAGCCTCTGATTGGCTCAGCTAAGTGTAAATCTCAAAATCAACCAGTCAAATCACTTGTGCCCGAGTTTGAGATCTGAGAAAAGTTTTACAAACATGGCACCCCCGTGTATCCAGCCGAATTACGCAACACATGGTTAGTTTAAACAATATTTATTTCTTTGA
This sequence comes from Archivesica marissinica, assembly GCA_014843695.1. Classification (NCBI taxonomy): domain Eukaryota; kingdom Metazoa; phylum Mollusca; class Bivalvia; order Venerida; family Vesicomyidae; genus Archivesica; species Archivesica marissinica. The sequence goes on from CM026394.1 coordinate 41,057,429, forward strand.
ATAAACATAGTAAAGTATAAATAATATGTACATACATGTAGGATTGAGGAGAAAGCAATCTGCTTGTATGGTTACCTCTTTCCTATGTACATACATGTAGGATTGAGGAGAAAGCAACTTGCTTGTATAGTTACCTCTTTCCTATGTACATACATATAGGATTGAGGAGAAAGCAACCTACTTGTATGGTTACCGCTTTCCTATGTGCATACATGTAGGATTGAGGAGAAAGCAATCTGCTTGTATGGTTACCTCTTTCCTATGTACATACATGTAGGATTGAGGATAAAGCAGCAACCTGCTTGTATGGTTACCTCTTTCCTATGTACATACATGTAGGATTGAGGATAAAGCAGTAACCTGCTTGTATGGTTACCTCTTTCCTATGTACATACATGTAGGATTGAGGAGAAAGCAACCTGCTTGTATGGTTACCTCTTTCCTATGTACATACATGTAAGATTGAGGAGAAAGCAACCTACTTGTATGGTTACCTCTTTCCTATGTACATACATGTAGGATTGAGGATAAAGCAGCAACTTGCTTGGATGGTTACCTCTTTCCTATGTACATACATGTAGGATTGAGGATAAAGCAGCAACCTGCTTGTATGGTTACCTCTTTCCTATGTACATACATGTAGGATTGAGGAGAAAGCAGCAACTTGCTTGGATGGTTACCTCTTTCCTATGTACATACATGTAGGATTGAGTCATCAGTGATGATAGGTTACAGTGGTATACAAGTCAGCGACATTAACCACTCGACCACGGAGGCGGACTCCGAATTAAGTATTACGTACGAAAACACAATACTTACGAGTTATTGTCTATTTCAAACACATCATACAGTCGCACTATTCTCGGATGATCCAAACCTTTATGGATTTTATACTCGCGTAAAGCATGCCTGTGTAAATGGAAACATACCCAATAAACAGCATGCAACAGGAGCATTACGCAATTGGCTGTCCGATTAGCGCAGTGGATAGCGCGCTCGTTCTCACCACACAACCCGGGTTCGATCCTCGGACCGGGAAGTATGTGAGATGGTACGGTGGTCGCCAGATCGGACAGGTGGGTTTTCTCCGGGTACTCCAGTTTCCTCCCACACGAATGGTCACATATACGCTTTCATCCGCGCCAACGAGAATGATTAATATAAGTTGTTAGAACTTGCTTCGCAATCGTTTTAAAATAGAGTTTAAACTATTATGCAATCTACTCATCCCCTCCTACCAACACAAATATATCTGGTTACGTTCAAAATGGAACAAATAATTTTGAATTGTGGAAGTCGTGATAGCTTGTTCATTGCAAGTGCGAAAAGGCCCAGAGTTCAAGCCCAGCTGTAACAATTACAAGTGTGTCCTTGGGCAAGGCAATGAAATTCCACATTGCCTCTTCTCTCTCCTTTGTGGCGATGGATTCCATCAGGAATGAGGTCTCAAGAGTGATCAATATAAGATGTATGAACTTGTTTCGCAATAGAGTTAAAATAAATTTGTATAACTGATCCCCAAATGAATTGGCGTGATGCTGCCACCAACTTCCTTACAAAGTGTCAAACTGTTCTGGAGTTAACTAGTGAGTAACCCATTGCTTTCATCCGAGCCAATGAAAACTTGCTTTTAAATAAAGTTTTTAAAAAAAATGGCTTAGAAAGAGAACATATTTTATGTAATTGGCTTAGAAAGAAATATAATGCCTGTAATTGGTTTAGAAAGAAATATAATGCATGTAATTGGTTTAGAAAGAAATATAATGCATGTAATTGGTTTAGAAAGAAATATAATTAGGGGTGTCACGATATCAGCAACCCATATCGCGATATATTGTGATATTTTATCAAATATCGCGATATTTATCGCGATATATGGCCTATTCATTTTTCATGCATTGTGATTATATTTTTTTCTATTAACAGTATTTAATAAAATGACACGGATTACTTTACACACATTTTAAGACACTATCTCATTCAAAAGTATTTATTAACTTGAGAAACAACAAAACACTGAATAAAATAACAAATTAAATCGACTAGAAAATGTTTCAGAGAACGGTGAATATATAAGCACCGGTTGAAGCGATCGAGTCGAGTATAAAAAAGCTGATCCCCTGCATATAACCTTTTACTTGACGGTAGCTATGCTGTAAAATTGTCAGGACAAAAACTCAGTTTTTATAGTGAAGTCATGAAAAACCGATGCTACCCCTCATAGATAATAAATAGGGCTGCAACGATCCACCAGAAGCTCGATCCGATTTGATTCGATTCTTTATGTGCCGATTTGATCCATTATTGTTTTTACAGATTACTTCCTAAGAAGCATACTCTGTGTTGCTTAATACCGAGACCCTAGGGCAGTCTGGCTTCAGAGCAAATTAATTTACTGGTGTATAATCCTAGTTCCTACTACATATGAACAAAACTTGCAAGTCACATCACTTAACGTTTGAATAAAAGTAAACCAAAAGACAATAATAAAAAATTAATAATACATGTACACGAAATGAGATCAAATGAAATGACTAGAAATTCAACTGCTGTAGATAATCCAGTGCACATGTCCAAGTGTGGAACAGTGTCCAAGTAATGAATTATGGCTTATATAAATCATCAGGAATTGCACTGATGTTGGTGTGGGGGAATGTTCGGCGATTGACTCATAGTCTTGTCGATGTTTACGTCTACGTTATGGTGTCTTTTTAGATGCATCAATAAGTTTGATGTGGAACAAGATGGTGGATAGCTTACGTCAGTGAAACATAGACAGCATGTGGCCTTGTTTTCCTTCTTGTTAACATCTCGAAATCAAAAATGGCCCACACTAACTTTTAGGATCATTATTTAGTACTGGCAGACGCCATTTTGATAAACAGACCTTTCATAAGTTTTAACGGGCTCATTGATTGGATAAATAGAATAAATTCAGCCAATCAGATTGTTTGTTTTAGTTTACTGTTTGTATTCGACTAACTCGGCGTTTATCGCTGAATACGTTTAAAAGTCGGCATTCGGAATTGAATCGAAAATGACGGGACTTGGATTGAGTATAGAATCGGTGGCGCGGAATCGGATTTAATCGTTGCAGCCCTAGATGATCCAGCCATATCAATTTTAATATCGCGATATTTTATAGCGGATCCTAATATCGCGATATACCGGTACGGTATACCGGTATATCGTGACACCCCTAAATATAATGCATGTAATTGGTTTAGACAGGGCATAATTTATGTAAATGATTTAGATAGAGATTATAATTAATGTAATTGGCTTAGAAAGAGAACAAACTGTACGAAGTTGGCTTAAAGAGAACATACTTTATGTAATTGGCTTTTTTGTCATCCTTCCATTCTCGGTTTAACTGATGTATTTTACATGCTACGTATCTTTGCTCTTTTAAATCAAAACCCTGAAAACACAAGTAAAACATAGATATAACATAGATAGCATTGAGTGAAGAAAACACAAGTATAACATAGATATCAGAGTGAAGAAAACACAAGTATAACATAGATATCATTGAGTGAAGAAAACACAAGTAAAACATAGATACCATTGAGTGAAGAAAACACAAGTATAACATAGATATCATTGAGTGAAGAAAACACAAGTAAAACATAGATACATGAGTGAAGAAACACAAGTATAACATAGATATCAGAGTGAAGAAAACACAAGTATAACATAGATATATTGAGTGAAGAAAACACAAGTAAAACATAGATACCATTGAGTGAAGAAACACAAGTATAACATAGATATCAGAGTGAAGAAAACACAAGTATAACATAGATATCATTGAGTGAAGAAAACACAAGTAAAACATAGATACCATTGAGTGAAGAAAAACAAGTATAACATAGATATCATTGAGTGAAGAAAACACAAGTATAACATAGATATTATTGAGTGAAGAAAACACAAGTATAACATAGATATCATTGAGTGAAGAAAACACAAGTATAACATAGATATCAGAGTGAAGAAAACACAAGTATAACATAGATATCATTGAGTGAAGAAAACACAAGTAAAACATAGATACCATTGAGTGAAGAAAACACAAGTATAACATAGATATCATTGAGTGAAGAAAACACAAGTATAACATAGATATCAGAGTGAAGAAAACACAAGTATAACATAGATATCATTGAGTGAAGAAAACACAAGTAAAACATAGATACCATTGAGTGAAGAAAACACAAGTATAACATAGATATCATTGAGTGAAGAAAACACAAGTATAACATAGATATTATTGAGTGAAGAAAACACAAGTAAAACATAGATACCATTGAGTGAAGAAAACACAAGTATAACATAGATATCAGAGTGAAGAAAACACAAGTATAACATAGATATCATTGAGTGAAGAAAACACAAGTAAAACATAGATACCATTGAGTGAAGAAAACACAAGTATAACATAGATATCATTGAGTGAAGAAAACACAAGTATAACATAGATATTATTGAGTGAAGAAAACACAAGTATAACATAGATATCATTGAGTGAAGAAAACACAAGTAAAACATAGATATCATTGAGTGAAGAAAACACAAGTATAACATAGATATCATTGAGTGAAGAAAACACAAGTATAACATAGATATCATTGAGTGAAGAAAACACAAGTAAAACATAGATATCATTGAGTGAAGAAAACACAAGTATAACATAGATATCATTGAGTGAAGAAAACACAAGTAAAACATAGATACCATTGAGTGAAGAAAACACAAGTATAACATAGATATCATTGAGTGAAGAAAACACAAGTATAACATAGATATCATTGAGTGAAGAAAACACAAGTATAACATAGATATCATTGAGTGAAGAAAACACAAGTATAACATAGATATAACATAGATATCATTGAGTGAAGAAAACACAAGTATAACATAGATAGCATTGAGTGAAGAAAACACAAGTATAACATAGATAGCATTGAGTGAAGAAAACACAAGTATAACATAGATATCATTGAGTGAAGAAAACACAAAACACAAGTATAACATAGATAGCATTGAGTGAAGAAAACACAAGTATAACATAGATAGCATTGAGTGAAGAAAACACAAGTATAACATAGATATCATTGAGTGAAGAAAACACAAGTATAACATAGATAGCATTGAGTGAAGAAAACACAAGTAAAACATAGATATCATTGAGTGAAGAAAACACAAGTATAACATAGATATCATTGAGTGAAGAAAACACAAAACACAAGTATAACATAGATAGCATTGAGTGAAGAAAACACAAGTATAACATAGATATCATTGAGTGAAGAAAACACAAGTAAAACATAGATACCATTGAGTGAAGAAAACACAAGTATAACATAGATATCATTGAGTGAAGAAAACACAAGTAAAACATAGATATCATTGAGTGAAGAAAACACAAGTATAACATAGATACCATTGAGTGAAGAAAACACAAGTATAACATAGATATCATTGAGTGAAGAAAACACAAGTATAACATAGATATCAGAGTGAAGAAAACACAAGTAAAACATAGATATCATTGAGTGAAGAAAACACAAGTATAACATAGATATAACATAGATATCATTGAGTGAAGAAAACACAAGTATAACATAGATAGCATTGAGTGAAGAAAACACAAGTATAACATAGATAGCATTGAGTGAAGAAAACACAAGTATAACATAGATATCATTGAGTGAAGAAAACACAAGTATAACATAGATTGCATTGAGTGAAGAAAACACAAGTATAACATAGATAGCATTGAGTGAAGAAAACACAAGTATAACATAGATATCATTGAGTGAAGAAAACACAAGTATAACATAGATAGCATTGAGTGAAGAAAACACAAGTAAAACATAGATATCATTGAGTGAAGAAAACACTAGTATAACATAGATATCATTGAGTGAAGAAAACACAAAACACAAGTATAACATAGATAGCATTGAGTGAAGAAAACACAAGTATAACATAGATATCATTGAGTGAAGAAAACACAAGTAAAACATAGATATCAGAGTGAAGAAAACACAAGTAAAACATAGATATCAGAGTGAAGAAAACACAAGTAAAACATAGATAGCATTGAGTGAAGAAAACACAAGTATAACATAGATATAACATAGATAGCATTGAGTGAAGAAAACACAAGTATAACATAGATAGCATTGAGTGAAGAAAACACAAGTATAACATAGATAGCATTGAGTGAAGAAAACACAAGTATAACATAGATATCATTGAGTGAAGAAAACACAAAACACAAATATAACATAGATAGCATTGAGTGAAGAAAACACACAAGTATAACATAGATAGCATTGAGTGAAGAAAACACAAGTATAACATAGATATCATTGAGTGAAGAAAACACAAGTATAACATAGATAGCATTGAGTGAAGAAAACACAAGTAAAACATAGATATCATTGAGTGAAGAAAACACAAGTATAACATAGATATCATTGAGTGAAGAAAACACAAGTATAACATAGATATCAGAGTGAAGAAAACACAAGTATAACATAGATAGCATTGAGTGAAGAAAACACAAAACACAAGTATAACATAGATAGCATTGAGTGAAGAAAACACAAGTATAACATAGATATCATTGAGTGAAGAAAACACAAGTATAACATAGATATCATTGAGTGAAGAAAACACAAGTATAACATAGATACCATTGAGTGAAGAAAACACAAGTATAACATAGATAGCATTGAGTGAAGAAAACACAAGTAAAACATAGATATCATTGAGTGAAGAAAACACAAGTATAACAGATAGCATTGAGTGAAGAAAACACAAGTATAAAATAGATATCATTGAGTGAAGAAAACCATGAAAAAAGCATTAATTAATTTTGCTTGTTTTGCTGTTGTTTTTTGCAAGTACAGGTTGAATCATACCACCACTTTCCAGCTTTACATGGAGGATGTACCCATCCAACCCTATACTCTAAAGCAATAGATGTTTTTCTAGAACGGAACGACAGGGCAGCGTTTTTATCCCACCCTTTTAAAAATAAGATTTTTTACATATATATTAGCCTCAAAAGGTTCCTTCGTGCGGACATACATATATAACTTAGAACTCGTCTTGGATCAATCACGGTAACTTTTCTAAATTTTCTAGAGGCTAATCAAAAATGCCCCTCCCACACCTCATTGCTGCTTAAAATGCACACCGCCACTTTTCCGACACACCCTGCCCATTTTCTGACCCACCCTGCCCATTTTCTGACCCACCCTGCCCATTTTCTGACCCACCCTGCCCATTTTCTGATCCACCCTGCCCATTTTCTGACCCACCCTGCCCATTTTCCGACACACCTTGCCCATTTTCTGACCCACCCTGCCCTTTTTTCCACTCTAGAATAAACCCTGAAATCAATGAACCTCACTAAAGCTTCCCTTTGCAATCACCCACCTTATGAACCTCACTAAAACCCCCCTTTCCAAGAACTTACCTTATGAACCTCACTAAAACCTCCCTTTCCAATGAGATTTAACAATAAATATCTCTCATTGAGAATCGGGTGGTCTTTAAACCTGAAAACAAGAGTGAAAACATGTTTGTAAATCTGAAAACAAGAGTGAGAACTGTTTGTAAACCTGAAAACAAGAGTGAAAACTGTTTGTAAATCAGAAAACAAGAGTGAGAACTGTTTGTAAACCATATATTACATAATATTAAAATAGTTTCGAGTCAGCCTCCGTGGTCGAGTGGTTACGGTCGCTGACTTGTATACTAATGTAACATATCACGGTTCAAGCCATTTTAGGACGAGTCTCTTTATATGAAAAAGTTGGCCGTTTCTTCCGGAGGTTGGTGCACAAAGTACTGGTTAACTGCTGGAGCCTGCCAAGGAAAATACTTAGACTCAAACCTCGAAAGCATGATTTTGAGATTAATAGAGGTCAAATGTATAATAAAACAACATATTAGGAATATGGAAACTTGCTGCTTAATGCAGGTTGGCTGCTTAATGGAGGTGACCACTAACACAGGTTTGACTGTATGTCATACACATAAAGATACAATACATAACATGAAAATACAAATGGCTTGAGCCACAAGTTTTAACAACATTAGACAACGGCCCCACCAGTACAAAAGTTTTATGACCTCGGTCCCTCATGCCTCACTGCAAGTTGGACATCATATTCATTACACGCTGTCGGTCGCATATTGTGACCACAACTAACACTTGGCGCTAAATTGTGTGAATTGGCAAAAATATTTGGCGCAACCTTTTTTTCTTTACACATGTTTTGTGAAATACATGGCTTCAAATATTTATCTGTGAACTATATGGCTCTCAGTTGGCTCTAAGTTTTTCAAATTATTGGCTCCAGTTTTGTTTCAATTGGCGACAGAAATGGTGGAGACAAATATTCAGGTATCCAGTTACACCACGAAGACCCAGATTTACAAGGCTCATCGGATGATCCTAGGTCAGAATGTTTGGGAGAAGTGAGAATGTGTGTGTTTTACGTTTATTTATCGTCGCTACCGGTTGCCCATATGAGCGACCTCCTGAAGAGATTGGTCATTTTAAATTTTTGGAGGATAGTGCAATGATACAGATGCCCATTCCAGAGTCTCAGCTGGTTCTTTTACGTGTACGGTGTACAGCACCGACACAAGACCATGGTTTAATGTCCCATCTGAAATACTGTTAATTTTATTAGGGTCAGACGGGGGATCGAACCTGCGATTGTGTTACCACTGAACTACAGATCTGTCTGTAAAAGAAGTGAGAATGTGCGCGATTGAATCCTTAAAAGTATTATTTAATCAATTTCAACAAAACAGGGTTAAAATACACATCACCATTAAATACAATATTTGTGAATAGAGGGAGTACATTACAATGACCAGTGTATCGTACTGGACAAAATTTGCATGGAAATTGTGTTTTTAGGGAGAAGTGGGACCCCCAGGGGGCGGAGTCCCTAGGGAGACTACTTCGCTCAAGTCACCCTCTAGAATGACCCCTGATTTACAAGTATGAACGACTACCTGCTATATACACGTATACTGTAAAACACTATAACTTTGCGATTTTCACGATTTTGAACGTTTTTTTAATTAATTTGCTGAGTTTTGTATTCGTGATTTCTTTATGATATATAATGACGTTAACCCGTTATATTCGGGATACACATCCGTGTGTAATTACCCTTTCCATTTGGGATACACATTCATGTGTATTTTGGAGAGGTGACATGTACACAGCTGATTTGTGTCAAATTTGTCGTAAATAATAGCTCTTCCGGTTTCGTTTTCACTGCGCAACGTTTTGTGCAGTTAGCCAGGTACTCGCCGCGAATTTTAAAACACGTAGGAAGTGAAAAAAAAGCATTTTTCCAAGCGATATTTTCCGAAATTTCGATCGTAGAATAATAATGGCGGATGGATCTGACTTGATTAGCGATGGGAGCTATGTAGAGGTGGATTTTGATGAGACTATCGACGATTTTGTTTGTTGGGAATGTGCATGATAGAGGCCGTTTATACTTTGACGAGATTGATCGGTACCGTGATTCATTGTTAGATGGTTTTTTTGCGTCGGATTCGGAGGAGGACGATGACGATTTTGATGGGTTTCACGAGCAATGGGTCCAGGATGGGTTACCACTCGTATGAAACGCAGATTCACCATGAATCCAGGTGCTTCAGAACAACACCCTGAAGAAGCCCAACCCATGCATTATTTTGACATCCTTTGGGGGCAGGAACTGTGGAAACACCTAGTAACAGAGACCAACCGTTATGCTGAACAGGAAAGGACCAGAAACCCGCCTCCACCTTTTGCACCGAAGTGGACGCCTGTTGATGTGCCTACCATGAAGGCATTCATTGGCCTGACATTTTGCATGGGTGTTTTACGTCTGCCTGCTAGGAATGATTACTGGCATGATCATAGAATGATGTGATGACCCGAGACAAATCAAAAATACCAACAACAAAACAATTCCATTAAAAATAAAATTCAAATGATATTTAAGTTTTAAATAAAATAATTTCATTTGGACACTAATCCAGCTATTATATATTATAAAATATGGAATACCAGCAGAAAAAGAAGACCTGTGTATATAGTGTGAATACCAGTGTAGTGTTTTGTGTTGTTTTTTTTATCTCATAAGTTCTTTCCAAATTGGAGAGGCAGTGGTTTTATTCAAAAATTCATATCTTTGGAAATATATGGAATAATTTAATTTTTTTTGGGTGCTTTTGTAATGCTTAAAATTGTGCATAATCCATACATTGGATTATATTCTTTATGTTGTATGGTAATACCAGTAATAAAGCCTGAAGACGGGAGTAGCATTTTCGTTGTGGCCCAAATTTAATTTTACCCAACGTTTTTACTAATATTCCTTTTTATTGTGCATGCAAAATTTTATTATGTTATATGCATGATATGAAGAATTGTATTACCTTTCCAAAAATATATAGTTATATGTTATATTTCGGGTTTTACGCCTGCATCAGCACCATTTCGGGTTATATCGCCGGCGGGCAGTTTACCTAACAACACCTTTCCTGGGCAGGCTCCAGCGGTTAACCAGTACTTGGGTACACCAACCTCCGTAAGAAATTGCCAACTTTTTCATATAAATGAGACACGGTCTGAGCGGGGCTCGAACCCGTGACCATCAGTGATGATAGGTTACAGTGGTATACAAGTCAGCGACCTTAACAACTCGACCACGGAGGCGCTCCAAAAATATATAGTTATATGGGTGTTTATGAAGCATAATAAACAGCATATGCATTTAAATGTAACTACCATCAAAACAAAAGTGGATTAACAGATTTCTGATAAAATGTCCAGATATTATTATTATTATTATACCAGATTTCTTGAGCGCCCTTTTCATGTAAAAATACACGTTCAAGGGCGCTTCAGAGGTCCTTATCTGAAAGGGGTCCAGAATACAAAGGGTTAATCAGGAATTCGTGCTAAACTTAAAACACGAAAATTAGCGAAATATAAATGCTTGCGAACAAATAGTGTTTTACAATACAGTCAAACCTGTCTTAAGCAGCCAGCCAAGGAAATCACTGAAAGTAGCTGCTTAGCATAGATGGCTGCTTAATAGAGGTCAACTGTATAGTAAACTAGCATATTGGGAATCTTGAAACTGGCTGCTTAATACAGGTTGGCTGCTTAATAGAGGTGACCACTAACACAGGTTTGACTGTATACAACAATAAATACCATCAAACTAACCTGGAATTATCTTCATTATGTATACGTTTGAGTTCTCGTATATGAAGATTTCGCTCTCTTTCTAATTTTTCAAGTTCCAACTGTAAATCGACATCTTCCTTTTTAAGTGCAGCTTGCCGCAACTTCATAATGTCGTCTCTTTCATAAAACTCGGGAAACGTTAATCTGTATAGTGGATTTAAAATTTAGATATTGATTAACCAATTTTGACAGTGATTGAATAACATCACAACATTTTGACAGCGATTGAATAACATTACAACATTTTGAAATGCAATCAAACGACAATAGATAGCATTTTATTCTTGTGTGTTACTGCCTTCATTTACTGTCAATACCATTTGCCTAAAAGATCGACATGTTTTGGAGGAATAGTGTAAATGATACAGACAGAGACCCATTCCACAGGTTTCTCTGGCCCTTTTTTACGTACAGTCATTTTAAGTTTATACAAATTTATTTTTTGCGAAAACAAGTTCCTACAACTTATATTAATCACTCTCGAGATTTAAATGCCTTGTGCAAGGGCACAATTGTAACGACTAGAGCGGGGCTCGAACTCCGGACCAATTAGCACCTGAAGCGAACGCAACGCGCATCCACTGCGCTATCACGACCTCCACATTTTAGCATGGTGTAGTTGGGGATTGACCCCGCAACTCCTGGATTACATGACCAGCATGCAAGCCGGGTTCGATCCTCGGATAGGGAGGCATGCGAGATGGTACGGTGGTCGCCAGATCGGACAGGTGGGGTTTTAGTTTATACAAATTTATCTTAGCTCGATTGCGAAACAAGTTCTTATAACTTATACTAATCACTCTCAGAGACCTCATTCCTGATGGAATCCATCGCCACGAGGGAGAGAGAAGAGGCATGTGGAATTTAAATGCCTTGCCTAAGGACACAATCGTAACGGCTCCAGCGGGGCTCGAACTCCGGGCCTTTCGCACGTGAAGCGAACGCGCTACCACTGAGCTATCACGACTTCCAGGTGGGGTTTTCTCCGACACGAATGACAACATTTACACTTCCATCTGCGCCAACGAGAAAATGATTAATCTAAGTTGTTAAAACTTGTGTCGCAATCGTAAAATAAATAAATTTTAAAACTTAAAAAAAAAATCAATATGGCAAGCCATCTGGGAAGCCAGTACCCACAAAACTAGACTATCCTTAATTTGAATACAAACGTACAATTTCTCCGTCGTCCCTGGTTTCAGGAAACCATCCTTGGTATTTTTGGTCATAGTTGAGGATGGTTTTCTTTTCAACAACATTTTCCTCTGTCTTTCTATTTCCTCGCGTTCTTGACCGATCCGTTCTTGTTGTCTATATAAATTTTAAGCAAAAACATTAAAGTTTAATATGAAGAATAAATCTTTTCATCTCTTTTTCTAATTTTCTAACTAGGTACTAGATGTCGATGAAGGAGATAGTAAACTAGGGGATATTACATGGAGAGAAATGGTTCCCGCTGCCGGTCACCAATTGCAACAACAAAACAAACACTGGCGCTAAATTGTGTGAATTGGTGAAAATATTTGGCGCAACTTTTTTTTTCTTTTTGTGTAACATGTTGAGTCATGGTTTCAAATATTTATATGTGAACTAGTTGGCTCCAAGTTTTACAAATTGGCTCCAGAGACTGCCCGTCGTTCAAATGGGCAACGGTAGCGACATTAAATAAACTTAAGTAAAACAGTTTCCAAAGGGTATCAGGCAGAATTTCACCCACAAGGCGGGCACATTATAAATACAACACCAACCAATACACCAAGGAAATCGTCATCTCCTCATCATATGTATGTTTGTTGTCTGTTTGTTCGGGTTTTACACCTGCATCAGCACCATTTTGGGTTATATCGCCGGCGGGTAGCTTACCTTTCCTGGGCATGCTCCAGCGGTTAACAAGTATTTAGTGCACAAACCTCCGCAAGAAACTGCCAACTTTTTCATATAAATGAGACACAAATTGAGAGGGGCTCGAACCCGTGGCCATCATGACGATTACAGTGGTATACAAGTCAGCGAGCGTAACCACTCGACTACAGAGCCAGATCATCATCATATGTAAGAAGTCACCCAGTGACTGGGCCCGCGCTGGCCATCGCCAGAGTAGCCATTGGCTAAAATATGGCAAAATAGATTAATTTAAATTTTTATCCATAACTCTATAACCTTGTGAATGCATTTTAAAATAATTCTGAAAATGAAAGTTGACACAACTTGTCAAGTAATGTATCACTGTAAATGTAACCCTTACCTCAGTTGTAGTCTATGGGCATACAGCATTGAAGTGGTACAATGGCAAGATACATTAAAATATATTATAATAAATATACTATCAAAACTCTGTTTGGGGAAAATGGCACACGGCGGATTTGGCTAATGGAAGCACAGATTTGGCTAAAAAAATGGCTACAAATAAATAAAAGCCAGAGCAGGCCCTGCAGTCACTTAGGGATTTGAACCTAGAGCGGATCTATATCGTGTACATACTTCATCAGGTCTGTGAAGGCCCAGCCATCGACCCAATTCTCAACAAAGGTGGCTCCTTGTCGCTGTGTAACAAACTGCCCTAGCCGCAATCGATTCTCCATACTTTTCTGCCGCGTCGTTTTCTTTTCTAAACAACTCTGTAAAAGATTTGATTACGACATAAATATTAATTCATTCGAAACTATTATAGAACCAAAGGATCGTACCCTTCATTTGAAAGGGAAACACACTTATGTCGTATTGGTAATGGATGCGAATTTAGATTCTCAACACCCATTGCTGATCCTAGTTTCCTAGCACTATTGCAATCAGGTAACTGTAACTGATGGGGAAATACCAGCTTCCTTCACACTGCATGTTCTAATTGAATAACTGCACATTCTAATTGAATAACTGCATGTTCTAATTGAATAACTGCACATTCTAATTGAATAACTGCACGTTCTAATTGAATAACTGCACATTCTAATTGAATAACTGCATGTTCTAATGGAATAACTGCACATTCTAATAGAATAACTGCACATTCTAATTAAATTGAATAACTAACTCGAAGCTAGAGGCATGCTCATTTGCATTATTAGGCAACGTTCGTCACGAGAAAAGGCGTGTCTTACAGTTGACACTGTTCCAAGGATGATCTATTTACCTGTTCTGGCACACGGCAAGTTGCAAATCTGGACTAAAAACATTTTAAATGCAAACTGTGCTATATTTTCGTTGTGTCATTAAAAAGAATAATTAATTTAAATAGTAAATATTGTCATTAAAAAGAATAATTAATTTAAATAGTAAATATAAGTAATGAATTGCAGGTTAATATTTTCCATCAGGGTATGAACTACATTGGGCGTGTTTAAAGTTAGCGTGGATGCCTTCTTCGGCCTCCACACACTTTAACCACGCCCAATATAGTTCATACCCCGATGGAAACTATTAACCCGCGATTCATTCCTTAAATATTAAACTCTCATTGGTGCGGATGAAAGCGTGTATGCGGTCATTCGTGTGGGAGGAAACCGGCGTACCCACATTAAAAACACGCATTAGAAAAACGATGGATCACAATGCAAAATACAAACTGGATAACAACACATCACTATATGAGACTTCATTATGTGGTTTACTAATTTTACACACAAAATGGTTTTTATACATGTTTCTATTGTTACCTTTTCTATTAATAAATTTTTGTTGACATTTAAACATTTCTGGAGATTTTCTTTATGTTTTTCTATTAATTTCTGTTGGGCTGTAAGTTGTCTCCGCAATTCTTCATTTTGCTGAAATATACATAACAAAATAGTTTAATGGGTGAATTATACATAACGAAATAGTTTAATGGGTGAAATATGCATAACAAAATAGTTTAATGGGTGAAATATACATAACGAAATAGTTTAATGGGTGAAATATACATAACGAAATAGTTTAATGGGTGAAATATACATAACGAAATAGTTTAATGGGTGAAATATACATAACGAAATAGTTTAATGGGTGAAATATACATAACGAAATAGTTTAATGGGTGAAATATACATAACGAAATAGTTTAATGGGCGAAATATACATAGAAACGAAATAATAAACTATTAATATCTTCCATTCTATGAATTACTCGATTAATATCTTCCATTCTATGAATTACCCGATTAATATCTTCCATTCTATGAATTACTCGATTAATATCTTCCATTCTATGAATTACCCGATTAATATCTTCCATTCTATGAATTACTCGATTAATATCTTCCATTCTATGAATTACCCGATTAATATCTTCCATTCTATGAATTACCCATTAATATCTTCCATTCTATGAATTACCTGATTAATATCTTCCATTCTATGAATTACCCGATTAATATCTTCCATTCTATGAATTCCGATTAATATCTTCCATTCTATGAATTACCCGATTAATATCTTCCATTCTATGAATTACCCGATTAATATCTTCCATTCTATGAATTACTCGATTAATATCTTCCATTCTATGAATTACCCATTAATATCTTCCATTCTATGAATTACCTGATTAATATCTTCCCTTCTGTGAATTACCTGATTAATATCTTCCATTCATGAATTACCCGATTAATATCTTCCATTCTATGAATTACCCAATTAATATCTTCCATTCTATGAATTACCTTAATATCTTCCATTCTATGAATTACTCATTAATAGCTTCCATTCTGTGAATTACCTGATTAATATCTTCCATTCAATGATTACCTGATTATATCTTCCCTTCTTGAATTACCCGATTAATATCTTCCATTCTATGAATTACCTGATTAATAGCTTCCATTCTATGAATTACCCGATTAATATCTTCCATTCTATGAATTACCCGATTAATATCTTCCATTCTATGAATTACCTGATTAATATCTTCCATTCTATGAATTACCCGATTAATATCTTCCATTCTATGAATTACCTGATTAATATCTTCCATTCTATGAATTACTCGATTAATATCTTCCATTCTATGAATTACCCGATTAATATCTTCCATTCTATGAATTACCTGATTAATATCTTCCATTCTATGAATTACCCGATTAATATCTTCCATTCTATGAATTACCTGATTAATATCTTCCATTCTATGAATTACCTGATTAATATCTTCCATTCTATGAATTACCCGATTAATATCTTCCATTCTATGAATTACCTGATTAATATCTTCCATTCTATGAATTACCTGATTAATAGCTTCCATTCTATGAATTACCTGATTAATAGCTTCCATTCTATGAATTACCTGATTAATAGCTTCCATTCTATGAATTACCTGATTAATAGCTTCCATTCTATGAAACCAAAACACAATTACCCGATTAATAGCTTCCATTCTATGAATTACCTGATTAATATCTTCCATTCTATGAATTACCTGATTAATAGCTTCCATTCTATGAATTACCTGATTAATAGCTTCCATTCTATGAATTACCGATTAATATCTTCCATTCTATGAATTACCTGATTAATAGCTTCCATTCTATGAATTACCCGATTAATAGCTTCCATTCTATGAATTACCTGATTAATAGCTTCCATTCTATGAATTACCGATTAATAGCTTCCATTCTATGAATTACCCGATTAATATTCCATTCTATGAATTACCTGATTAATAGCTTCCATTCTATGAATTACCTGATTAATAGCTTCCATTCTATGAATTACCCGATTAATAGCTTCCATTCTATGAATTACCTGATTAATAGCTTCCATTCTATGAATTACCTGATTAATAGCTTCCATTCTATGAATTACCTGATTAATAGCTTCCATTCTATGAATTACCTGATTAATATCTTCCATTCTATGAATTACCTGATTAATAGCTTCCATTCTATGAATTACCTGATTAATATCTTCCATTCTGTGAATTACCCGATTAATAGCTTCCATTCTATGAATTACCTGATTAATAGCTTCCATCTATGAATTACCGATTAATAGCTTCCATTCTATGAATTACCTGATTAATACTTCCATTCTATGAATTACCGATTATAGCTTCCATTCTATGAATTACCTGATTAATAGCTTCCATTCTATGAATTACCTGATTAATAGCTTCCATTCTATGAATTACCCGATTAATAGCTTCCATTCTATGAATTACCTGATTAATAGCTTCCATTCTATGAATTACCTGATTAATATCTTCCATTCTATGAATTACCTGATTAATAGCTTCCATTCTATGAATTACCTGATTAATATCTTCCATTCTATGAATTACCTGATTAATATCTTCCATTCTGTGAATTACCCGATTAATAGCTTCCATTCTATGAATTACCTGATTAATAGCTTCCATTCTATGAATTACCTGATTAATAGCTTCCATTCTATGAATTACCTGATTAATAGCTTCCATTCTATGAATTACCCGATTAATAGCTTCCATTCTATGAATTACCTGATTAATATCTTCCATTCTATGAATTACCTGATTAATAGCTTCCATTCTATGAATTACCTGATTAATAGCTTCCATTCTATGAATTACCCGATTAATAGCTTCCATTCTATGAATTACCTGATTAATAGCTTCCATTCTATGAATTACCTGATTAATAGCTTCCATTCTATGAATTACCCGATTAATAGCTTCCATTCTATGAATTACCTGATTAATAGCTTCCATTCTATGAATTACCTGATTAATAGCTTCCATTCTATGAATTACCTGATTAATAGCTTCCATTCTATGAATTACCCGATTAATATCTTCCATTCTATGAATTACCTGATTAATAGCTTCCATTCTATGAATTACCTGATTAATAGCTTCCATTCTATGAATTACCCGATTAATAGCTTCCATTCTATGAATTACCTGATTAATAGCTTCCATTCTATGAATTACCTGATTAATAGCTTCCATTCTATGAATTACCTGATTAATAGCTTCCATTCTATGAATTACCTGATTAATAGCTTCCATTCTATGAATTACCTGATTAATAGCTTCCATTCTATGAATTACATGATTAATAGCTTCCATTCTATGAATTACCTGATTAATATCTTCCATTCTATGAATTACCTGATTAATAGCTTCCATTCTATGAATTACCTGATTAATATCTTCCATTCTGTGAATTACCCGATTAATAGCTTCCATTCTATGAATTACCTGATTAATAGCTTCCATTCTATGAATTACCTGATTAATAGCTTCCATTCTATGAATTACCTGATTAATAGCTTCCATTCTATGAATTACCTGATTAATAGCTTCCATTCTATGAATTACCTGATTAATATCTTCCATTCTATGAATTACCTGATTAATAGCTTCCATTCTATGAATTACCTGATTAATAGCTTCCATTCTATGAATTACCTGATTAATAGCTTCCATTCTATGAATTACCCGATTAATAGCTTCCATTCTATGAATTACCTGATTAATAGCTTCCATTCTATGAATTACCCGATTAATAGCTTCCATTCTATGAATTACCTGATTAATAGCTTCCATTCTATGAATTACCTGATTAATAGCTTCCATTCTATGAATTACCCGATTAATAGCTTCCATTCTATGAATTACCTGATTAATAGCTTCCATTCTATGAATTACCCATTAATAGCTTCCATTCTATGAATTACCTGATTAATAGCTTCCATTCTATGAATTACCTGATTAATAGCTTCCATTCTATGAATTACCTGATTAATAGCTTCCATTCTATGAATTACGATTAATAGCTTCCATTCTATGAATTACCTGATTAATATCTTCCATTCTATGAATTACCTGATTAATAGCTTCCATTCTATGAATTACCTGATTAATATCTTCCATTCTATGAATTACCTGATTAATAGCTTCCATTCTATGAATTACCTGATTAATATCTTCCATTCTATGAATTACCCGATTAATAGCTTCCATTCTATGAATTACCCGATTAATATCTTCCATTCTATGAATTACCCGATTAATATCTTCCATTCTATGAATTACCCGATTAACATCTTCCATTCTATGAATTACCCGATTAATAGCTTCCATTCTATGAATTACCCGATTAATATCTTCCATTCTATGAATTACCCGATTAATAGCTTCCATTCTATGAATTACCCGATTAATATCTTCCATTCTATGAATTACCCGATTAATATCTTCCATTCTATGAATTACCCGATTAACATCTTCCATTCTATGAATTACCCGATTAATAGCTTCCATTCTATGAATTACCCGATTAATATCTTCCATTCTATGAATTACCCGATTAATAGCTTCCATTCTATGAATTACCCGATTAATATCTTCCATTCTATGAATTACCTGATTAATAGCTTCCATTATCTGGCTTATCCAATTAATATTTTCTATTCTATGACTTATCCAATTAATATCTTCCATTCTATGACTTATCCAATTAATATTTTCTATTCTATGACTTATCCAATTAATATTTTCTATTCTATGACTTATCCAATTAATATTTTCTATTCTATGACTTATCCAATTAATATTTTCTATACTATGACTTATCCAATTAATATGTTCTATTCTATGACTTATCCAATTAATAGCTTCCATTAGTTAATCATATTTTATTTGCTATTTGACATTTACAAAACATACATAATCATGACAAGCAAAATGGGTCGGGCAACAAGTTCTAACAACATTAGTAAACTGCCCACACCAAGAAGAGGAATTCTGTGACTAACCCGATTAATATCTTCTATTCTTTGATCCTTCTCAGCCATATCGTTGGATGCCCCACTTTCTAATGCTTTCAGCTGCATAGCAGATAATTCCGTCTGAAATTATAAAAATAAACATACAATATATGATGCATTTTCGTGCCAAAAGTGGGTGCGCGTTATATATGATAGCGCATTATACATAGCAAATTACAGTATATTCTGCATTCTATTGTGTCATGATAAGTCTAAAATTATAGAAATAAATGTACAATATATGATGCATTTTCGTGTCAAAAGTGGGTGCGCGTTATACATGACAGCGCATTATACATAGCAAATTACGGTATATGCTGCATTCTATTATTAGTCATTTTAGATTTTTGGAGGATAGTGCAAATGATAGACAGAGACCCATTCCAAAGTCTCCTCTGGTTCTTTTACGTGCACAGTATAAAGCACAGACACAAGACCTCGGTTTAACGTCCCATCTGAAAGACTGTTAATTTTATTAGGGTCTGACGGGAGATCGAACCTGTGATCCCTTGATTACCAGTCCAACGTGTTTACCACTGGACTACAGATCCGTCTGTACCGATACCTTGGTTCAACTCTTTCAGCGCCAAATAAATTCAAAGCAATGTGCAAACAACATAGATCCAGATCAGCCGCAGCCTATTGTTGCGTCTGATCAGGATCTATGTTGTTTGCTATTCGAACAGGTGCTTCAGCTCCACTATCTGAAGAGCAATCAGCATATAGGTTTGGAGGGGTTTCACTGTATCAACTTTTCACACTAAAGATAAATTTGTTGCACAAGGTTGCATATGCATAGGTACTCTGGTTTCCTCCCACACGAATGACCACATACGCTTTCATCTGCGCCACTGAGAGTGATTAATATAAGTTGTTAAAACTTGCTTCGCAATCGTTGTAAAATAAAGCTTAAATTAAAAAAAAATTTAAAAAAAAAAACATGCATAGGGTGCAGTAAATCACATTTCCAGCCATCCATAGCACCATAACCACATCATTCTGCCATTGAGAAGCTTGACATTATTGGAAGAGACATTCACAATAGATAGTACAATGCATATTGTCATTAGTCAAGTCAACAAAGATTTTGCTTACTTCACAAAACAACTAAAATCAATATCTGGTGGATAAAGGAAAGCATGTTATATTATAAGAGATAGAGAGATAGATAGATTTCTTTATTTATAGAGGGTGACCTAATTAGTTTTGAACTAATCCTCCTTAGGTCCCTCTTCAATTTGTTAACACTATAAACTAGGTATGGCAACGACTAGCGATGGAGCCGTTATGATTGTGCCCTTAGGCAAGGCATTTAAATTCCACGTTGCTTCTTCTCTCTCCCTCGTGGCGATTGATTCCATCAGGAATGATTAATATAAGTTGAAAGAACTTGTTTCGCAATCGAGCTAAAATAAATTTGTATAAACTAACGAATAGCGATTATACTATTCGAATATTCGGTTGGGACGGTATTCGAATATTCGATAGAATTCTATCAAAAACTCAAAAACTCAAAATCACTCACTCTTATAAAAATTGCCGAACTAACCTAATTTCTGTTTTACGCGTCTTATCATCTTCTTCAAATGATTATTGAGATTGATATGGTACCCGAAAATGGTAAATCCAATGTGCATAGATTACACAGAACAGTGTTCTTATTCTCAGAGTGATTCAAACATTTCCAAACGTGTGACTGAGCAGGTGGCATTTCTGAGGACAATATGAAATTATTTTCCGAATATTCGAATACTGGAATAGTATTTGAATATTCGGCCGTTCGAGCAAATATTCGTTGCCATCCCTAATTATAACACCATCATCTATTCACCATATCGATACCAATACTTCTCAAAGTTCCTAGGACCGGGAAGAATGTGAGATGGTACGGTGGTCGCCAGATCGGACAGGTGGGTTTTTCTACGGGTACTCCGGTTTCCTCCCACATGAATAACAACATTTACGCTTTACGATTATTTCGCCCATATCGCACTCTAGAATGATCGCTGCAATATCCACAATATTTACAACAGACTGATCCCCCCCCTAGACGTTCTCTATGTGGTAAAACTGTGACCCAGTCTGTGAATCAGGATTAGGAACATCTGTACTTCTTATAACATCTATGTCACTTTATGATGTACAGAACACACAAGCAGCCAAAGTTAACTTAACAAGTGAGAACCAAATGCAGACAAAATTTAAAATATTTGTGCATTGGAATTGGCATGTGTTGTTTATCTGCACTTATAATATCTATGTTCTAGGCACGGGCGGGATCCCGGGAAGAGCCACTAGGATGCCTCAAGCATGTGTGTTCGTTTGTTCGGGTTTTACGCCTACATCAGCACCATTTTGTGCTATATTGCAGGCGGGCATCTCTACCCGTTATTCCTGGAAACACCTCTATCCGTTATTCCTGGAAACACCTCTATCCGTTATTCCTGGAAATACCTCTATCCGTTATTCCTGGAAACACCTCTATCCGTTATTCCTGGAAACACCTCTATCCGTTATTCCTGGAAACACCTCTATCCGTTATTCCTGGAAATACCTCTATCCGTTATTCCTGGAAACACCTCTATCCGTTATTCCTGGAAATACCTCTATCCGTTATTCCTGGAAATACCTCTATCCGTTATTCCTGGAAATACCTCTATCCGTTATTCCTGGAAATACCTCTATCCGTTATTCCTGGAAACACCTCTATCCGTTATTCCTGGAAACACCTCTACATGGAAGCAGTTCTATTCCTGGAATACATACCTGTGCAGCCTTGGAGGCGAGGAAGAGTGCTGGGTAACCATGCATGCTGTTGGAATTACTGCTCTGTGGCGACGACGCCATGTACGACTGAAATAAACAACAACAACACATCTTCATATAGAACAAGCCAAACTGACCAGTAGCATAGCTTCCTATTGGAACTGCAGTTTATCCGACAACACAATTTCTTCAGGCCTCATTCCTGATGGAATCCATCGCCATGTGGGAGAGAGAAGAGGGAATGTGGAAGTTAAGTTGCTTAGGAAGTCGTGATAGCGCATTAGCTTGAGGTGCGAACGGTCACGCCCAGCTCTAGAAGTTACTTAGGCAAGGTATTTAAAATTCCACATTGACGCTTCTCTCGCCCTCGTGGCGATGGATTCCATCAGGAATGAGGTTTCGAGAGTGATTAATATAAGTTAAAAGAACTCGTAAGAACTTCGCAATCGAAATACTTCCAACATAACCAAAGTTTGACGAAATTCGATATAAACAGCTCCAGTTATATGTAAAATGATAGTGTCTGAAACCGGACTTTGATCCGACTTTGACACTTTGCAGGGCTGTGATCGGGAAATTGTGAAAGCAGAGGAAATCTGCCAAAATACTGAAAAAGAGAGTATCACCCCCTACCAAAGATCACCCCTACACAAGATCAACCCTACCAAAGATCACCCCTACCAAAGATCACCCCTACCAAAGATCACCCCTACACAAGATCAACCCTACCAAAGATCACCCCTACACAAGATCAACCCTACACAAGATCACCCCTACACAAGATCAACCCTACCAAAGATCACCCCTACACAAGATCAACCCTACCAAAGATCACCCCTACCCAAGATCACCCCTACCAAAGATCAACCCTACCCAAGATCACCCCTACCAAAGATCACCCCTACCCAAGATCACCCCCTACCCAAGATCACCCTACCAAAGATCACCCCTACACAAGATCACCCCCTACCAAAGATCACCCCTACCCAAGATCACCCCCTACCCAAGATCACCCCTACCAAAGATCACCCCTACACAAGATCACCCCTACCAAAGATCACCCTACCAAAGATCACCCTACCCAAGATCACCCCCTACCAAAGATCACCCCCTACCAAGACAACCCTACCAAAGATCACCCCTACCAAAGATCCCCCTACCAAAGATCAACCCTACCCAAGATCACCCCCTACCAAAGATCACCCTACCCAAGATCACCCCCTACCCAAGATCACCCCTACCAAAGATCACCCCTACACAATCACCCCCTACAAAGATCACCCCTACCCAAGATCAACCCTACCAAAGATCACCCCTACCCAAGATCACCCCTACCAAAGATCAACCCTACACAAGATCACCCCCTACCCAAGATCACCCCCTACCAAAGATCACCCCTACACAAGATCAACCCTACACAAGATCACCCCCTACCCAAGATCACCCCCTACACAAGATCACACCTACCAAAGATCACCCCTACACAAGATCAACCCTACACAAGATCACCCCCTACCCAAGATCACCCCCTACACAAGATCACCCCCTACCCAATATCACACATACACAAGATCAACCCTACCCAAGATCACCCCTACCAAAGATCAACCCTACACAAGATCACCCCCTACCCAAGATCACCCCCTACTCAAGATCACCCCTACCAAAGATCAACCCCTACCCAAGATCACCCCCTACCCAAGATCACCCCCTACCCAAGATCACCCCTACCCAAGATCACCCCTACCCAAGATCAACCCTACACAAGATCACCCCCTACCCAAGATCACCACCTACCCAAGATCACCCCCTACCCAAGATCACCCCTACCCAAGATCAACCCTACCCAGGACCACCCCTACCCAAGATCAACCCTACCCAGGACCACCCCTACCCAAATCATACAATATTTATTTTTTCAAGAATTTGACTAAAACAAAGGAAATCCCCTCTAAAAATAAGGAAGATTCACAGCCCTGACCTTGCGTATCATCCTGACTACAGGTGTCAACTTCTTTCTCCCACAATCACTTCCTCCTAGACCTACCTTTTATATATCCACCAAGTTTCATCAACAACCTATTCACAGACAGACAGACAGACAGACAGACAGACAGACAAAACCTAGTTTCTTTCTGTAATTTGACACATTGACACAATGCTACATAGGTTTGCAGTATAACTTACATATTGAACACCTTGAAGTTGAGGTGATGGTGACTTGGTACCTATAGTAGAGACACACTGACTGCAGTAAAACTGGTGTATAACTTACATATTGAACACCTTGAGGTGATGGTGACTCGGTACCTATAGTAGAGACACACTGACTACAGTAAAACTGGTGTATAACTTACATATTGAACACCTTGAGGTGATGGTGACTTGGTGCCTATAGTAGATACACACTGACTACAGTAAAACAGGTGTATAACTTACATATTGAACACCTTGAGGTGATGGTGACTCGGTGCCTATAGTAGATACACACTGACTACAGTACAATTGGTGTATAACTTACATATTGAACACCTTGAGGTGATGGTGACTTGGTGCCTATAGTAGAGACACATTGACTACGACTAGGAGATTGGCATTGTTGCTGAAAAAGAGAAGCAGAAAGTACAGATTGCAGCAATTTATTTATTATCAGGGATGTGAATGGAAAATTGTGAAAAGAGGAAATCTGCCAAAACACTTGGGCAAAGAAAACCCTGTGTTTACGCCTTTATAAGTATACGGTTTCCCCGATTGATCAGGCTTTTTTACCTCACTCGACCACGGAGGCCATGGTGGGATGAGGCTTATTCTAAGCAACAAATCAAGGTCATGATATCGCAGTAGTAGCGCGTTCGGTCGACATGCGAAACATCCGGGAGTTCTCTCCCTCGTGGCGATGGATTCCATCAGGAATAAGGTCTCCAGAGTGATTAATATAAGTTGTAAGAACTTGTTTCACAATTGAACTAAAATAAATTTGTATAAACTAAATCAATATTCTGCAATCACTTGTATATATTACCTCAACCCAATATCTATTGTCTCATTTTCTTTTGATGCTTTCCAGTGCTTCAAAGCTGAGAGTGTATTCATTTGTTTGTTTGGGGTTTAAAGTAGCACCAATATCTTAAGATCATATAGCGACTATCCAGCTATTATTGGGGGCGGAAAACCCTGGGTGCCCCTCAGAGCAATATTTCAAGCACGGACGGGCACCCAGGTAGAACCACTGAGCTGACTAACTTCCTCACTTGACAGAATTAGTTAGATTAGTTTATACAAATTTATTTTAGCTCAATTGCGAAACAAGTTCTTACAACTTATATTCGTAACGGCTACAGCTGGGCGCGAACTCCTTTCGCACCTGAAGCGAACGCAATACCATGACTTCTACTTATTACAAAGAATTATTTGAAAACCCCTAGTGAGATTCCAACATGCAGCTCTGAGCAGCAAATGAAATGAGCGACCGTAACCACTCAGCCTCGGAAGCGAATTCAATAAATAATTTAATTACTGTAGATGATGCAATCTACCTCAGGGTTCCCTCTGTCTGAATATTTGTCTGCGCCATTTCTGTCGCCAATTGAAAAAACTTGGAGCCAACTAAGAGCCACAAATATTTGAAGCCATGTATTTGACAAAACATGAGCAAAAATTTTTTTTAGAAAAAAGATGCGCCAAATATTTTCGCCAGTTCACAAAATTTAGCGCCAATATTTGTTTTTTGTCGCAATTGGCGACCGACAGCGGAAACCCTGCTACCTGGAAATACCCTCAATCTCACTCGTTCAGCCGAACAACGATATCAAACATATATGAAGCTGCATTTATTTTCATACTGGACTCTTACCTTAAAATACTCGTTGATTTTCTTCCCATTTGGCTCTGGTCTCGTCTTAGCCATTACTGTAAATATAGAACAATCGTAGGTGGTCTCTATTTGGAAGTGATGGTCTTTATTTGGGAGGTGGTGTTCTCTATTGGGAGGTGGTGATATCTATTTGGGAGGTGGTGTTCTCTATTGGGAGGTGGTGATATCTATTTGGGAGGTGGTGTTCTCTATTGGGAGGTGGTGATATCTATTTGGGAGGTGGTGTTCTCTATTGGGAGGTGGTGATATCTATTTGGGAGGTGGTGTTCTCTATTGGGAGGTGGTGGTCTCTATTGGGAGGTGGTGGTCTCTATTGGGAGGTGGTGTCTCTATTGGGAGGTGGTGGTCTCTATTGGGAGGTGGTGTTCTCTATTGGGAGGTGGTGGTCTCTATTGGGAGGTGGTGTTCTCTATTGGGAGGTGGTGGTCTCTATTGGGAGGTGGTGGTGTCTATTGGGAGGTGGTGGCCTCTATTGGAGAGGTGGTGGGTCTTTGGGAGGTGGTGGTGTCTATTGTGAGGTGGTGGTGTCTATTGGGAGGTGGTGGTCTCTATTGGAGGTGGTGGCCTCTATTGGGAGGTGGTGGTCTCTATTGGAGGTGGTGGTCTCTATTGGGATGTGGTGGTCTCTTGGGAGGTGGTGGCCTCTATTGGGTGGTGGTGGCCTCTATTGGGAGGTGGTGGTCTCTAGGGAGGTGGTGGCCTCTATTGGGTGGTGGTGGCCTCTATTGGGAGGTGGTGGTCTCTATTGGGAGGTGGTGGTCTCTATTGGAAGGTGGTGGTCTCTATTGGAGGTGGTGGCCTCTATTGGAAGGTGGTGGCCTCTATTGGGAGGTGGTGGTCTCTATTGGAAGGTGGTGGTCTCTATTGGGAGGTGGTGGCCTCTATTGGAAGGTGGTGGCCTCTATTGGAAGGTGGTGGCCTCTATTGGGAGGGTGGTGGTCTCTATTGGGAAGGTGGTGGCCTCTATTGGGAGGTGGTGGTCTCTATTGGAGGTGGTGGTCTCTATTGGGATGTGGTGGTCTCTATTGGAGGTGGTGGTCTATTGGACGGTGGTGGTGTCTATTTGGCCTCTATTGGAGGTGGTGGCCTCTATTGGGAGGTGGTGGCTCTATTGGAAGGTGGTGGTCTCTATTGGGAGGTGGTGGTGTCTATTTATGGGAGGTGGGTCTAGATGTGGTGGTGTCTATTGGGAGGTGGTGGTGTCTATTGGAGGTGGTGGTCTCTATTGGGAGGTGGTGGTCTCTATTGGGAGGTGGTCTATTGGGTGGTGGTCTCTATTGGGAGGTGGTGGTCTCTATGGGAGGTGGTGGTCTCTATTGGGAGGTGGTGGCTATTGGGGGGTGGTGTCTATTGGAGGTGGTGGCTCTATTGGAGGTGGTGGCTCTATTGGGAGGTGGTGGTCTCTATTGGAAGGTGGTGGCCTCTATTGGGAGGTGGTGGCTCTATTGGAAGGTGGTGGCCTCTATTGGGAGGTGGTGGTGTCTATTGGGAGGTGGTGGTGTCTATTGGGAGGTGGTGGTGTCTATTGGGAGGTGGTGGTGTCTATTGGGAGGTGGTGGTCTATTGGGAGGTGGTGGTCTCTATTGGAGGTGGTGGCCTCTATGGGGATGGTGGTGTCTAGGTGGTGGTCTGTCTATTGGGAGGTGGTGGCCTCTATTGGGAGGTGGTGGGTCTATTGGGAGGTGGTGGTGTCTATTGGGAGGTGGTGGTCTCTATTGGAAGGTGGTGGCCTCTATTGGGAGGTGGTGGCCTCTATTGGAAGGTGGTGGCCTCTATTGGGATGGTGGTGGTCTCTTGGGAGGTGGTGGTGTCTATTGGGGGGTGGTGTCTATTGGTGGAAGTGGTGGGAGGTGGTGGCCTCTATGGAGGTGGTGGGCTCTGGGATGGTGGGTGGTGGTGGTCTATTGGGAGGTGGTGGCCTCTATTGGGAGGTGGTGGCGGTGGTGGTCTATTGGATGGTGGTGGTGTCGGTGGAGGTGGTGGCCTCTATTGGGAGGTGGTGGTGTCTATTGGAGGTGGTGGTCTCTATTGGGAGGTGGTGGTCTATTGGAGGTGGTGGTCTCTATTGGGAGGTGGTGGTCTCTATTGGGAGGTGGTGTCTATTGGGAGGTGGGGGTCTCTATTGGGAGGTGGTGGGAGGTGGTGGTCTATTAGGTGGTGGGAGGTGGTGGTCTCTATTGGACGGTGGTGGTCTCTATTGGGAGGTGGTGGCCTCTATTGGGGTGGCCTCTATTGGGAGGTGGTGGTCTCTATTGGAGGTGGTGGTCTCTATTGGGAGGTGGTGGCTCTATTGGAAGGTGGTGGTGTCTGGGAGGTGGTGGGACGGGTGGGAGGTGGTGGTGTCTCTATTGGGAGGTGGTGGTGTCTATTGGGAGGTGGTGGTGGGTGGTGGTGGTCTATTGGGAGGTGGTGGTCTCTATTGGAGGTGGTGGCTCTATTGGGAGGTGGTGGTCTCTATTGGGTGGTGGTGGTGGCGATTGGGTTGTGGTAGGTGGTGGTGGTGGTCTCTATTGGGGTGGTGGTCTCTATGGGAGGTGGTGGTCTCTATTGGAGGTGGTGGCCTCTATTGGGTGGTGGTGGCTTTGGGAGGTGGTGGCCTCTATTGGGAGGTGGTGGTGTCTATTGGAGGTGGTGGTCTCTATTGGACGGTGGTGGCGTCTATTGGGAGGTGGTGGCCTCTATTGGGAGGTGGTGGCCTCTATTGGCGGTGGTTGGCCTCTATTGGGTGGGGGGCCTCTATTGGATTGGGAGGTGGTGGTGTCTATTGGGAGGTGGTGTCTATTGGACGGTGGTGGTGTCTATTGGACGGTGGTGGTGTCTATTGGACGGTGGTGGTCTCTATTGGAAGGTGGTGGTGTCTATTGGGAGGTGGTGGTGTCTATTAGGAGGTGGTGTCTATTGGACGGTGGTGGTGTCTCTATTGGACGGGGTGGTGTCTCTATTGGAAGGTGGTGGTGTCTATTGGAAGGTGGTGGCCTCTATTGGGAGGTGGTGGTCTCTATTGGAGGTGGTGGTGTCTATTGGACGGTGGTGGCCTCTATTGGGAGGTGGTGGCCTCTATTGGGAGGTGGTGGTGTCTATTGGACGGTGGTGGTCTCTATTGGGAGGTGGTGGCCTCTATTGGGAGGTGGTGGCCTCTATTGGGAGGTGGTGGCCTCTATTGGGAGGTGGTGGTCTCTATTGGACGGTGGTGGTCTCTATTGGGAGGTGGTGGCCTCTATTGGAAGGTGGTGGCCTCTATTGGGAGGTGGTGGTCTCTATTGGAAGGTGGTGGCTCTATTGGGAGGTGGTGGCCTCTATTGGAAGGTGGTGGCCTCTATTGGAGTGGTGGCCTCTATTGGGAGTGGTGGTCTCTATTGGAAGGTGGTGGCCTCTATTGGAGGTGGTGGCCTCTATTGGAAGGTGGTGGCCTCTATTGGGATGTGGTGGTCTCTATTGGACGGTGGTGGTGTCTATTGGACGGTGGTGGTGTCTATTGGGAGGTGGTGGCCTCTATTGGGAGGTGGTGGCCTCTATTGGAAGGTGGTGGTCTCTATTGGGAGGTGGTGGTGTCTATTGGACGGTGGTGGTATCTATTGGGAGGTGGTGACCTCTATTGGGATGTGGTGGTGTCTATTGGACGGTGGTGGTGTCTATTGGCCGGTGGTGGTCTCTATTGGGAGGTGGTGGTCTCTATTGGGAGGTGGTGGTCTCTATTGGGAGGTGGTGGTCTCTATTGGGAGGTGGTGGTCTCTATTGGGAGGTGGTGGTCTCTATTGGGAGGTGGTGGTGTCTATTGGACGGTGGTGGCCTCTATTGGAAGGTGGTGGCCTCTATTGGGAGGTGGTGGTCTCTATTGGAAGGTGGTGGCCTCTATTGGGAGGTGGTGGCCTCTATTGGAAGGTGGTGGCCTCTATTGGGAGGTGGTGGTGTCTATTGGGAGGTGGTGGTGTCTATTGGGAGGTGGTGGTGTCTATTGGGAGGTGGTGGTGTCTATTGGGAGGTGGTGGTGTCTATTGGGAGGTGGTGGTGTCTATTGGGAGGTGGTGGCCTCTATTGGGAGGTGGTGGTGTCTATTGGATGGTGGTGGTCTGTCTCTATTGGGAGGTGGTGGTGTTTATTGGGAGGTGGTGGTCTCTATTGGGAGGTGGTGGCGTCTATTGGGAGGTGGTGGTCTCTATTGGGAGGTGGTGGTCTCTATTGGAAGGTGGTGGCCTCTATTGGGAGGTGGTGGCCTCTATTGGAAGGTGGTGGCCTCTATTGGGAGGTGGTGGTGTCTATTGGGAGGTGGTGGTGTCTATTGGGAGGTGGTGGTGTCTATTGGGAGGTGGTGGTGTCTATTGGGAGGTGGTGGCCTCTATTGGGAGGTGGTGGTGTCTATTGGATGGTGGTGGTCTCTATTGGGAGGTGGTGGCCTCTATTGGGAGGTGGTGGTGTCTATTGGACGGTGGTGGTGTCTATTGGGAGGTGGTGGTCTCTATTGGGAGGTGGTGGCCTCTATTGGGAGGTGGTGGTGTCTATTGGACGGTGGGGTCTCTATTGGGAGGTGGTGGTCTCTATTGGGAGGTGGTGGTCTCTATTGGGAGGTGGTGGTCTCTATTGGGAGGTGGTGGCGTCTATTGGGAGGTGGTGGTCTCTATTGGGAGGTGGTGGTCTCTATTGGGAGGTGGTGGTGTCTATTGGATGGTGGTGGCCTCTATTGGGAGGTGGTGGTCTCTATTGGAAGGTGGTGGCCTCTATTGGGAGGTGGTGGCCTCTATTGGAAGGTGGTGGCCTCTATTGGGAGGTGGTGGTGTCTATTGAGAGGTGGTGGTGTCTATTGGGATGTGGTGGTGTCTATTGGGAGGTGGTGGTGTCTATTGGGAGGTGGTGGTCTCTATTGGAATGTGGTGGTGTCTATTGGGAGGTGGTGGTCTCTATTGGGAGGTGGTGGTATCTATTGGGAGGTGGTGGCCTCTATTGGGAGGTGGTGGTCTCTATTGGGGTGGTGGTGTCTATTGGGAGGTGGTGGTCTCTATGGAGGTGGTGGTCTCTATTGGAAGGTGGTGGCCTCTATTGGGTGGTGGTGGCCTCTATTGGTGGTGGTGGTCTCTATTGGGATGTGGTGGTCTCTATTGGGAGGGGGTGGCCTCTATTGGATGGTGGTGGTCTCTATTGGGATGCGGTGGTCTCTATTGGGTGGTGGTGGCCCAACTCTATTGGGAGGTGGTGGTCTCTATTGGGAGGTGGTGGTCTCTATTGGGAGGTGGTGGCCTCTATTGGGTGGTGG
Source organism: Archivesica marissinica (assembly GCA_014843695.1). Classification (NCBI taxonomy): domain Eukaryota; kingdom Metazoa; phylum Mollusca; class Bivalvia; order Venerida; family Vesicomyidae; genus Archivesica; species Archivesica marissinica. The sequence goes on from CM026394.1 coordinate 41,089,334, forward strand.
TGGCCTCTATTGGGAGGTGGTTGCCTCTATTGGAGGTGGTGGCCTCTATTGGAGGTGGTGGTCTCTATTGGAGGTGGTGGCCTCTATTGGGAGGTGGTGGCCTCTATTGGGAGGTGGTGCCTCTATTGGGAGGTGGTGTCCTCTATTGGGAGGTGGTGGTCTCTATTGGACGGTGGTGGTGTCTATTGGGAGTGGTGGCCTCTATTGGAAGGTGGTGGCCTCTATTGGGAGGTGGTGGTCTCTATTGGAAGGTGGTGGCCTCTATTGGGAGGTGGTGGCCTCTATTGGAAGGTGGTGGCCTCTATTGGGATGTGGTGGCCTCTATTGGGATGTGGTGGTCTCTATTGGACGGTGGTGGTGTCTATTGGACGGTGGTGGTGTCTATTGGACGGTGGTGGTGTCTATTGGGAGGTGGTGGCCTCTATTGGGAGGTAGTGGTGTCTATTGGACGGTGGTGGTGTCTATTGGACGGTGGTGGTGTCTATTGGGAGGTGGTGGTCTCTATTGGGAGGTGGTG
>CM026394.1:41090850-41135349 GCA_014843695.1 Archivesica marissinica
AGTGCTATATTGGAATTTTGTATTGCAAAATGTTGGACAATGGGGTAAATGTGTTTTAATGTTATTCTGAAAATTCTATAAATGAATTCGTAATTGTAAAGTGCTATATTGGAATTTTGTATTGCAGAATGTTGGACAATGGCGTAAATGTGTTTTAATGTTATTCTGAAAATTCTATAAATTAATTCGTAATTGTAAAGTGCTATATTGGAATTTTGTATTGCAAAATGTTGGACAATGGGGTAAATGTGTTTTAATGTTATTCTGAAAATTCTATAAATGAATTCGTAATTGTAAAGTGCTATATTGGAATTTTGTATTGCAGAATGTTGGACAATGGCGTAAATGTGTTTTAATGTTATTCTGAAAATTCTATAAATTAATTCGTAATTGTAAAGTGCTATATTGGAATTTTGTATTGCAAAATGTTGGACAATGGGGTAAATGTGTTTTAATGTTATTCTGAAAATTCTATAAATTAATTCGTAATTGTAAAGTGTTATATTGGAATTTTGTTATTAGAGAATGTTGGACAATGGCGTAAATGTGTTTTTAATGTTATTCTGAAAATTCTATAAATTAATTCGTAATTGTAAAGTGCTATATTGGAATTTTGTATTGCAGAATGTTGGACAATGGCGTAAATGTGTTTTTAATGTTATTCTGAAAATTCTATAAATTAATTCGTAATTGTAAAGTGCTATATTGGAATGTTGTATTTGGAGAATGTTGGACAATGGGGTAAATGTGTTTTTAATGTTTTTCTGCAAATTCTATAAATTAATTCGTAATTGTAAAGTGCTATATTGGAATTTTGTTATTGGAGAATGTTGGACAATGGGGTAAATGTGTTTTTAATGTTTTTCTGCAAATTCTATAAATTAATTCGTAATTGTAAAGTGCTATATTGGAATTTTGTTATTGGAGAATGTTGGACAATGGCGTAAATGTGTTTTTAATGCTTTTCTGCAAATTCAATAACATAATTAATAATTGTAAAGTGCTCTATCGGATTTGTGTTATTACAGAATGTTGGACAATGATGTAGATGTGTTTTTAAAGTTATGTTATTCTGAAAATTCTTTAAATTAATTCGTAATAGTACAGACACCACTTGCCTTAGAGGTAAAAGTTAAATCATGTTAGAAAAACATATAGGCAGATTTGGTATAAAAATGTGCAAACCATTGGGTCAATTATTGCAATGTGTGAAGGATTATTTTCTTCACTCGTGATAGTAAGATCCATAATTCTAAAATTTGCAACGAAAATGCAACGCTCAATATAAAAGGGAACATTATCTTATGGTATCAGTATATATATAACTAAATGTCTTAGTACAGATACATATTAAGATAGTCCATGAATTTTAATCTTCGTAGCTACCTCGATACTGTTTGAATGCTACTTAGAATCAAATATTTGTACGGTTTTTATCTCACCAAGGACATACGGTATAAATCGGCTATAGAACGGACTAACAAACGATTTACTAACCAACTTATGTCTAAATCTTCTTAGAATTAGTAATTGCACCGGGTAATTTCTTCACCCGGTCTACCTCCGACCCCCGTTGGTACACAATAGTGTGCGAGCGGGAGTGGGAGATACGAAAACCGAACACACTCTGAGATTAATGCAACCGACTTAGCCTTCTAAACATCATAGTATTGTAATTTTAATTGTTTATTAACTATTTTTAGACCTCTTTAATCACCTTAGATAATTTAGTCGCCCAAATGCATTTATGCGGTGGCGACTTTAAATAAACTTATATAGATAGAGATGGTATCAGTATTGTACAGTGGTATACAAGTCAGCGACCGTATCCACTCAGACCGTGTCTCTTTTATGACAAAGGTTTCACTTATTATCGGGAAGTTATTCCCTTGTAGTATGAATGTTCCATTAATGTCAAACCCCTTGCGGGGATCTAGACACGTTTCCTGGGCATGTTTAGCCGACCTAAGTGATTAACCAGTACTAAGCAATGTGTGTGAGGTGCCTTGCTTAATGACACTACATACGTGGCCTGACTGAATATCGAACCCGGACCGTTCGCTTCCAAATCCGACGCTATGCCATTGGACCACGGACGCCACACATATAGTGAGAATACATGTGGCTAAATGCCAACGACACATTATTACACATGTGTATATAATGCAAACATGTAATATTATATAAACCGCCTCCGTAGTCGAGTGGTTAAGGTCGCTGACTTGTTCATCATCATCTACTTCATCATCATCATCATCATCATCATCATCATCATCATCATCATCATCATCATCATCATCATCAGCATCAGTGTCTCTTTATATGAAATAGTTAGCAGTTTCTTATGGAGGTTGGTGTACTAAGTACTGGTTAACTGCTGGAGCCAGCCCAGGAAAGGTGTTGTTAGGTAAACTGTCCATCGCTCAAATGGGCAACCGGTAGCTGACGTTAAATAAACTTAAATAAAATGGATGTTGTTATAGTCAAGTGACGAAGATCTGATGGCCCAGCCTCCTGCTGTTGCCGCACCACCCACCAAATCCCTGTTTTCTATGATGGAAGAAGAGACAGAAGGATCTACAGCAGAACCTTCCAATCTCACGAGCTTTACCAGAGAGTTCGTGTACAAAGAGTTCAACCCCAAAGATTTCTACAGCTCCAGCTTCCCAAGTCTGATAGCGAACCTAGGACCCAAGGCCGTACACAATACACAACGGAACGTGAATAAGAAAAAGGTATACAGTGTGATGTATTGACAAAAATGTCAAGCATTGTAAATATAGGATCATACATGAGTGGTAGATTTCATACAATATTTTATGGGAAGGCTATGAATGGTTCGTAGACGTCGATAATGGTTTCTGAAAAGTCTGCGTTTGGTTCTTGGAAGTCCATTGACTAGTGTATGGAGGCATGTGACTAGTCTCAGAATTGTTCCTGAACAGTCAGCAAATGGCTATCGAAAGTGTGCGATTGGTTTATAGATGTCTTCTGAAAGTGTGCGATTGGTTTATAGATGTCTTCTGAAAGTGTGCGATTGGTTTATAGATGTCTTCTGAAAGTGTGCGATTGGTTTATAGATGTCTTCTGAAAGTGTGCGATTGGTTTATAGATGTCTTCTGAAAGTGTGCGATTGGTTTATAGATGTCTTCCGAAAGTGTGCGATTGGTTTATAGATGTCTTCCGAAAGTGTGCGATTGGTTTATAGATGTCTTCCGAAAGTGTGCGATTGGTTTATAGATGTCTTCCGAAAGTGTGCGATTGGTTTATAGATGTCTTCCGAAAGTGTGCGATTGGTTTATAGATGTCTTCTGAAAGTGTGCGATTGGTTTATAGATGTCTTCCGAAAGTGTGCGATTGGTTTATAGATGTCTTCCGAAAGTGTGCGATTGGTTTATAGATGTCTTCCGAAAGTGTGCGATTGGTTTATAGATGTCTTCCGAAAGTGTGCGATTGGTTTATAGATGTCTTCTGAAAGTGTGCGATTGGTTTATAGATGTCTTCTGAAAGTGTGCGATTGGTTTATAGATGTCTTCCGAAAGTGTGCGATTGGTTTATAGATGTCTTCCGAAAGTGTGCGATTGGTTTATAGATGTCTTCCGAAAGTGTGCGATTGGTTTATAGATGTCTTCTGAAAGTGTGCGATTGGTTTATAGATGTCTTCTGAAAGTGTGCGATTGGTTTATAGATGTCTTCCGAAAGTGTGCGATTGGTTTATAGATGTCTTCCGAAAGTGTGCGATTGGTTTATAGATGTCTTCCGAAAGTGTGCGATTGGTTTATAGATGTCTTCTGAAAGTGTGCGATTGGTTTATAGATGTCTTCTGAAAGTGTGCGATTGGTTTATAGATGTCTTCCGAAAGTGTGCGATTGGTTTATAGATGTCTTCCGAAAGTGTGCGATTGGTTTATAGATGTCTTCTGAAAGTGTGCGATTGGTTTATAGATGTCTTCTGAAAGTGTGCGATTGGTTTATAGATGTCTTCTGAAAGTGTGCGATTGGTTTATAGATGTCTTCTGAAAGTGTGCGATTGGTTTATAGATGTCTTCTGAAAACCTGTGAATGCTTTGTGGAATTCTGAAAGTGGTTCTTGAAAGTCTGTGAATGCTTTGTGGAATTCTGAAAGTGGTTCTTGAAAGTATGTGAATGCTTTGCGGAATTCTGCAAGTGGTTCTTGAAAGTATGTGAATGCTTTGTGGAATTCTGAAAGTGGATCTTGAAAGTATGTGAATGGTGTGTGGACTTCTGCAAGTGGTTCTTGAAAGTATGTGAATGAGTTGTGGAATTCTGCAAGTGGTTCTTGAAAGTATGTGAATGATTTGCGGAATTCTGCAAGCGAGTCCAAAATGTCTTCAACTTGTTACTGAATGTCTGTGAATGGTTCATGGACGTCGATAATGGTTTCTGAAAAGTCTGCGATTGGTTCTTGGAATTGGAGGTATGTGACTAGTCTCAGAATTGTTCCTGAACAGTCAGCAAATGGCTATAGAAAGTCTGCGATTGGTTTATAAACTTTATAGATGTCTTCTGAAAGTCTGTGAATGGTTTGTGGAATTTTGCGACTTGTTCCTCAAAGCCTGTGAATGCTTTGTGGAATTCTGCAAGTGGTTCTTGAAAATATGTGAATGATTTGCGGAATTCTGCAAGTGGTTTCTGAAAGTATGTGAATGGCTTGTGGACTTCTGCAAGTGGTTTCTGAAAGTCTGTGAATGGCTTGTGGAATTCTGCGAGCTGTTCCTGAAAGTATATGAATGGTTTGTGGAATTCTGCAAGTGGTTTCTTAAAGTCTGTGAATGGTTTGTGGATTTCTGCAAGCGAGTCCAAAATGTCAACTTGTTACTGAATGTCTGTGAATGGTTCATGGAATTGATCCTGAAAAGTCTACGAGTAGCTTCCTGAAATATTGCCCGCGGTGACCCTGATGGAACGCGGTGCTATTGTATTTCACACGCATGTGTGGTTTTAGTACCATATTGTATTATTTTTGGTTTACACAGAAGAATCCCATAACCCCAGACGACTCCGGCAAAGTGCGCGCCAAACGACACAAAGAGAACGTGAAGGACGACAAGCAGATGCGGAAGAATAACGAGGTTGGTATTTATATGATCTTATCTCACACCTATGAATATCATACTTTGATGCCAATGTTTACTGTGAAAGTCATATCCCCGCCCATTTAGGGGTCGTTTGTTCGGGCTATACGCCTTCATTAGCAACATGTTGGGCTATATCGCAGACGGGCAGTTTACCTATATTTCCTGTGTAGGCTCCAGCGGTTAACCAGTACTAAGTGACCAAACCTCCGTAAGAAACGGCCGACATGTTCATTTAAATAGACACGGTTTAAGTGGGGCTCGAACCCGTGATGATGAGTTACAATGATATACAAGTCAGCGACATTAATCACTCGACCACAGACGGAACTATTCATATCCATGCGGCAAAGTCCGGTACAGGAATAACAGGTTAGACTCCGTGCCATTAGTTTATTCTTGCATGAGAAAACATGTTACGGCTGGACATCTAGGAACCATGTGCTCGCGATTGATCTTGTTATCGAATTGGGGCAAAGCTATTAAGATCATACAACATAGAAGTTAAACAGGGTCGAGTTTTAAATGTTTTTATTTATTTTACAATGATTGCGAAGCAAGTTTTAATAATTTATATTAATCACTCTCGTTGGCGCAGATGAACGCGTAAATGTGGTCATTCGTGTGGGAGGAAACCGGAGTACCCGGAGAAAATCCACCTGTCCGATCTGGCGACCACCGTACCATATCACTTACTTTCCGGTCCGAGGATCGAACCTGGGTTGCATTGGTGGGAAGCGAGTGCGCTAATCGGACAGCCGCAACAGGGTCGAGTTATCACCAACAAGACAACACCATTAATCAAATGCTGTAAAGCAGACAGTTTTTTTCGAAGAGTTTTTGTTTTTGAGATAATGTTCATCCTCGCGAATATAAGGATGTCCGATTAGCGCAGTGGTCACGAGCCCGTATCATAACTAGTTCCCTTAGAAAATAACGCATGCGCACTCTGTGTTAGTTTGTTTACTTCCCGTAGCGTATTGATTCATGAGCGTATCATATTTGACAGATAACAGATGTTTGTAGTTTCGTGGTAATATTTTAATCGTTTTCGTGTATCTAATTCAGTAATTGTGATTTATTCCTGATAAATGGATAACGGAGAGCATTATTTCGATTATTAAATGTTCAAATTGATATCAATGTAATAGAGACGTTATTACGTGGCTAGTTTAATATCAACCTAGGTATCGACCATCGGTATCTTGATAACCTTCAGTCTCAGATATCAAGTAACCGCGAGTCGATGTGAAACTAGATACGTAACAACCTCTAAGTAATCATAATATGTGACTAGTACTAGTTATATATATGTACTAGTTATATATATGTACTAGTTATATATATGTACTAGTTATATATATGTACTAGTTATATATATGTACTAGTTATATATATGTACTAGTTATATATATGTACTAGTTATATATATGTACTAGTTATATATATGTACTAGTTATATATATGTACTAGTTATATATATGTACTAGTTATATATATGTACTAGTTATATATATGTTACTAGTTATATATATGTACTAGTTATATATATGTACTAGTTATATATATGTACTAGTTATATATATGTTATGATTCGGGTTTTACGCCTGCATCAGCACCATTTTGGGCTATATCGCCGGCGGGCAGTTTACCTAACAACACCTTTCCTGGGCAGGCTCCAGCGGTTAACCAGTACTTGGGTGCACCAACCTCCGTAAGAAACTGCCAACTTTTTCATATAAATGAGACACGGCCTGAGCGGGGCTCGAACCCGTGACCATCAGTGATGATAGGTTACAGTGGTATACAAGTCAGCGACCTTAACCACTCGACCACGGAGGCGGACTGATTAGTACTAGTGTTTCTCCGTAGCTGCGTTTCTCATATCAGTAACAATTCATAGGAACAATAAGAGACATCTCTAATTTTTTTATATTACCTCCCTTGTCAGATAAAGTCTGATTTATTCCAAATGTGAATAGGTCCTTTTAGTTAGAATCCTTTGTTTTTACTGTTGTTCCCTAACCAGATGTTGCGGTATGATACTTATAATTTTATCCAAATCGTGCTAATTAACTGATAGCATTGTTTTACAAATAAGTACACATTGCATACGCTGTAAGAGATATGTCGAGATATAGTAATTTAATAATCATATAAAGCGATAGTGGAATACAATTGCTAGCATGTTGTGCAAAGGAAACAACGATAAAAATAGAGGCAAACACTTAATATGATCTATTTACTTTTAGGGAGTATTCAGGGGCAGTAACTGACCGATGTCTCTCATTAGTGTACATTATTTCCTTTTAGCTGACCTAAATATCATACCACCACCACACCACACCACCACACCACACCACACCACACCACACCACACCACACCACACCACACCACACCACACCACACCACACCACACCACACCACACCACACCACACCACACCACACCACACCACCACACAGTGCAATATCGTGTGTCTAAACGTGACTTTGACACAACGTGGATGTGTATTTTAGGCATACTGGATGCGCATAGAAGTGGTTGCTAGGGAGAAGATTAACTTTTATGACAAGTATATGTCGGACATGACTCTGAAACTGAAGCAGCAGAGGGCACTGATCAACCAGAGAACGACACAACTCTTACAGTCTCTTGAACGCCAAGAAGAAAAGGTAAGTTGTATACCATATATGTATTTACCTGAACAGTGAAGAGTACATGACATTAAAACACTAGACACAAAAGTACGCCTTGTTGACTATCATACACTGTTCGATTCAAAGAAACGGAGCGGGGGTCGGCGGTTCGAACTTCGTAGTGGATTCATTCTGATATGGCTGGTTGGTGAGTTGCCAGCTAGTTATATAAACAAATAAATATGGTTACTGATCGCCTGTCAGCCTGGTGAATCTGGAAGTGTACTGATGTTCATAAGAAGTGTCTCATAAGTCAGAACTGGCTGGTCCTTTCAATAGGGGTTAACCTATAATAATCACCTTATTTTACTTTACAGTACAATAGTCAATCATATTAATTCAGTATACCATTAAAACAGTGCAAATTGGGGTACACGAATGATAGAAAATAATAGAAAACGACAGCCATCTTGGATTTGGTGGCCATATTGGTTGCAAGAATAGGCGTTACAAGTGGCAATCTATAGTTTATACAAATTTATTTTAGCTCGATTGCGAAACAAGTTCTTACAACTTATATTAATTACTCTCGAGACCTCATTCCTGATGGAATCCATCGCCACAAGGGAGAGAGAAAGGCAACGTGGAATTTATATGCCTTGCCTAAGGGCACAATCGTAACGGTTCCAGCGGGGCTCGAACTCCGTACCTTTCGCACCTGAAGCGAACGCTTATCCACTGCGCTATCACGACTTCCACAATCTATGGTGGCATAATGGTATAATAGTGGTAATCTATAGTATGCAAAGCACTACATTATAAAGACTTGTACTCCGATTTGTACTATTTTCCTGGAATATGATTGGCTATGAAAGTGACTAAGACAGGAAAGAATAGGCGTTACAAGTGGCAATGTATGGTATGCGAAGCACTACATTATAAAGACGTTGTGTGCCAAGTTTCATACATGTACTCCGATTGGCACTATTTTCCTGGAATATGATTTTCTATGAAAGACAGGAGTACATAAGCATGACGATAGAAAAAAGAAATGAAATACATTTGAAATTTTCTCCGTTTTAAAATCTTGATTTTCCACGAAATATACCTATTTAATCGTTGAAGATCGTATTAACATTAATCACGATTCTTATGCAGAAGAAGGAAGAGAAGATATTTGCCTCTCCACATGGTCGAATTTGGCGACATCACCGGAGTATGCAACGACGGGCTTTTAGCTTGGAACCTATGAGAGAAAACGCTAAGCATATGAGAGAGCACACGATGTATTATTCTGTAAGTTTAGATCATCTGCACGATTCCAAGTTGAATATATCCATAGAGAAAAATCTTAATCTGATGTTAGTGTTGGCCATTTGCAGGATTCTAGGTGGATATTTTCATAGAGAAAATTCTTAAGTCATATGTATTATTTAATAAGTGTTGGCCATTTGCAGGATTCTAGGTGGATATTTTCATAGAGAAAATTCTTAACTCTGATGTATTATTTAGTAAGTTTTGGCCATCTGCATGATTCTAGGTGGATATTATCATAGAGAAAATTCTTAACCCTGATGTATTATTTAGTAAGTTTTGGCCATCTGCATGATTCTAGTTGGATAGTGCCATAGAAAAAAATCTTAGTCTTATGTATTATTTAGTAAGTTGTGATTATTTACACAATTCCAAGTTGAATATTTCGGCAGAAAAATAATTTGTCTTATTGAGTAAGTTTTGAGGTGGCCTCCGTGACCGAGTGGTTACGGTCGTTGACTCCAAGTCACATGCTCCTCACTGCTGTAGGTTCGAATTATTTCACGCGAGGAAGCTATCCAGCTGGAATGCGGAAGGTCGATGGTACCCAGCCGTGCATGAAATACTGCTCGGAGGGGCACCCCGGGATCTTCCTCCACCAATAATAGCTGGAGAGTCGCCATATGACCTACGCTGTTTAAACCCTCAACATAAATAGTGTGGTGTCCGTGGTCCAGTGGTAGAGCGTCGGATTTGGAATCGAACGGTCCCGGGTTCGATACTCGGTCTGGCCAAGTATGTAGTGTCATTGAGCAAGGCACCCTCACACACATTGCTTAGTACTGGTTATTCGCTTAGGTCGGTTAAACCTGCCCAGGAAAACATGTCTAAGTCCCCGCGAGGGGTTTGACATTAAAGGAACATACATACATCCATACAATAACAAACACATACAATCAGGGTTATCTCCGATGGTATCTGATCTTGGATATTTTCAGGTTACGTCATCGAAAAACAGTTACCCATCATGATCGGCATGAAACCATCACTAATCTTTGGCTCGAAGAAGACAAGAAGCTCATGCAATTGGACACCCCCTCCCCGAGTCAAATCATTCCCTTACACTCTGTGATACACTTCTGGGAAGTAGACTTTATTATGGCGTGTTCCATCTAACCCTGTACCTCTTCACACATATTATTCCTTGCATATTATAATTAGTCCGCCTTCGTGGTCAAGTGGTTAAGGTCGCTGACTTGTATACCACTGTTACCTATCATCACTGATGGTCACTGGTTCGAGCCCCGCTCAGGCCGTGTCTCATTTATATGAAAAAGTTGGCAGTTTCTTACGGAGGTTGGTGCACCCAAGTACTGGTTAACCGCTGGAGCCTGCTCAGGAAAGGTGTTGTTAAGTAAACTGCCCGCCGGCGATATAGCCCGAAATGGTGCTGATTCAGGCGTAAAACCCGAAATATAACATGACATAATATATTATCATTAATATGAAATAAGCATTGCACACTGTTCTATATATATATGAAATAATTCATCTGAATAATTGATTATCGATTATTTTGTTTCGATTTTCATTTTCTGTTGTAAATAGTACTTATTCAAGTAATGTACTGACATATAGTGTATCGCCTATATGGATGTCAATGTAATTAAGAATGCATTAAATAATGTTTTGAGATCACGATCAAGTAACTATATATACAGTCAAACATGTCTTAGGCAGCCAGGCAAGGGAGCCAGAGAAAGTGGCTGCTTAGCACAGGTGGCTGCTTAATAGAGGTTAAATATATAATAAAACAACCGATTGGGAATCTGGAAACTGGCTGCTTAATACAGGTTGGCTGCTTAATGGAGGTGATCACTAACACAGGTTTGACTGTAGTATAGTTATTTATATTAATCAAGCATATTAATAATGTAATTTGGAGAGGAATTAATATAAGTTTTCTGAAAACTTGTTTTCCAATCCAAACCATTCACAATTTATGTAATTTGTAACATTGTTTGTGTTATACATGTAAATTTATTGGAATAAATACTGTTTAAACCAATAATGTATTCCAACACTTATAACCTATAGTTTATGTGAATAAAATATATTCGTTCGTTAACTCACTTCTTTCGCTTCAATAAAACCTGTCCAATATCGACAGCCTTTCCTGTAACGTGTTAATTAGTGATCCAATGACAGTCAAATGGTTATGATGTAATTTTTGTATATACATTGCCGATGGTCGAAGTTACGGAGGGTCGATACCTAGACTGATATGAAACTAGCCACGTAATAATGTCTTTATTACTTTGATATGAATTTGAACATTTAATAATCGAAATCATGCTTTTCGTTATCCATTTATCAGGAATAAATCACAATTACTGAATTAGATACACGAAAACGATTGAAATATTACCACGAAGCTACAAATATTCGTTATCTGTAATATTCGACACACTGGGAAGTAAACAATCTATCACAGAGTGCGCATGCGTTATTTCGCAGGAACTAGTTATGGTACGACATTTTCTGGTTTGATACCGTATACCGTATCAAACCAGCAAACGTAGTATCAGACTGGAAAGCACAGCGTATCAACCGTGGTGGTAGATATTATTGTGGTAGGCACATAACGGCAACAATTCATACCTAAGTAATAAGCTACTATAAAATGCTTGGACAACTAGTTACACTGTTAAGAACGAAGGGTTGTGCCATGTTCACTGTTTGTGTATGCCCGCTAGCATTGCATACCTGGTTAATGTACACAATGGGCAAATCAGGATTTATTCGCAATACACTGAGTATACACTATGTATCTATGTATTCCAGTTTAATAAATATATGTTCGCTAAATATTATTAAACTGTAGTCATGTATTTAGCATGTATTCCATTTAAATACATGTATATTCGCTAAATATTAAACTGTAGTCATGTATCTAGCATGTATTCCAGTTTAATAAATATATGTTCGCTAAATATTATTAAACTGTAGTCATGTATTTAGCATGTATTCCATTTAAATACATGTATATTCGCTAAATATTAAACTGTATTCATGTATCTATAATGTATCCCATTTAAATGCATGTATATTCGCTAAATATTGAACCGTGATCATGTATCAAGCATGTATTCCATTTAAATACATGTATATTCGCTAAATATTAAACTGTATTCATGTATCGAGCATGTATTCCATTTAAATACATGTATATTCGCTAAATATTAAACTGTAGTCATGTATCTAGCATGTATTCCATTTAAATACATGTATATTCGCTAAATATTAAACTGTAGTCATGTATCTAGCATGTATTCCATTTAAATACATGTATATTCGCTAAATATTAAACTGTAGTCATGTATCTAGCATGTATTCCATTTAAATACATGTATATTCGCTAAATATTAAACTGTAGTCATGTATCTAGCATGTATTCCATTTAAATACATGTATATTCGCTAAATATTAAACTGTATTCATGTATCTAGCATGTATTCCATTTAAATACATGTATATTCGCTAAATATTAAACTGTATTCATGTATCTAGCATGTATTCCATTTAAATACATGTATATTCGCTAAATATTAAACTGTATTCATGTATCAAGCATGTATTCCATTTAAATACATGTATATTCGCTAAATATTAAACTGTATTCATGTATCGAGCATGTATTACATTTAAATACATGTATATTCGCTAAATATTAAACTGTATTCATGTATCTAGAATGTATTCCATTTAAATACATGTATATTCGCTAAATATTAAACTGTATTCATGTATCAAGCATGTATTCCATTTAAATACATGTATATTCGCTAAATATTAAACTGTATTCATGTATCGAGCATGTATTACATTTAAATACATGTATATTCGCTAAATATTAAACTGTATTCATGTATCAAGCATGTATCCCATTTAAATACATGTATATTCGCTAAATATTAAACTGTATTCATGTATCGAGCATGTATTACATTTAAATACATGTATATTCGCTAAATATTAAACTGTATTCATGTATCTAGAATGTATTCCATTTAAATACATGTATATTCGCTAAATATTAAACTGTATTCATGTATCAAGCATGTATTCCATTTAAATACATGTATATTCGCTAAATATTAAACTGTATTCATGTATAGATCATGTATTCCATTTAAATACATGTATATTCGCTAAATATTAAACTGTATTCATGTATCTATAATGTATTCCATTTAAATACATGTATATTCGCTAAATATTAAACTGTATTCATGTATAGATCATGTATTCCATTTAAATACATGTATATTCGCTAAATATTAAACTGTTGTCATGTATCAAGCATGTATTCCATTTAAATACATGTATATTCGCTAAATATTAAACTGTATTCATGTATAGAGCATGTATTCCATTTAAATACATGTATATTCGCTAAATATTAAACTGTATTCATGTATAGATCATGTATTCCATTTAAATACATGTATATTCGCTAAATATTAAACTGTATTCATGTATCTAGAATGTATTCCATTTAAATACATGTATATTCGCTAAATATTAAACTGTATTCATGTATCAAGCATGTATTCCATTATAAATACATGTATATTCGCTAAATATTAAACTGTATTCATGTATAGATCATGTATTCCATTTAAATACATGTATATTCGCTAAATATTAAACTGTATTCATGTATCTATAATGTATTCCATTTAAATACATGTATATTCGCTAAATATTAAACTGTAGTCATGTATCTAGAATGTATTCCATTTAAATACATGTATATTCGCTAAATATTAAACTGTAGTCATGTATCTAGCATGTATTCCATTTAAATACATGTATATTCGCTAAATATTAAACTGTAGTCATGTATCTAGCATGTATTCCATTTAAATACATGTATATTCGCTAAATATTAAACTGTATTCATGTATCTAGCATGTATTCCATTTAAATACATGTATATTCGCTAAATATTAAACTGTATTCATGTATCTAGCATGTATTCCATTTAAATACATGTATATTCGCTAAATATTAAACTGTATTCATGTATCTAGCATGTATTCCATTTAAATACATGTATATTCGCTAAATATTAAACTGTATTCATGTATCTAGCATGTATTCCATTTAAATACATGTATATTCGCTAAATATTAAACTGTATTCATGTATCTAGCATGTATTCCATTTAAATACATGTATATTCGCTAAATATTAAACTGTATTCATGTATAGAGCATGTATTCCATTTAAATACATGTATATTCGCTAAATATTAAACTGTATTCATGTATCAAGCATGTATTCCATTTAAATACATGTATATTCGCTAAATATTAAACTGTATTCATGTATAGAGCATGTATCCCATTTAAATACATGTATATTCGCTAAATATTAAACTGTATTCATGTATCAAGTATGTATTCCATTTAAATACATGTATATTCGCTAAATATTGAACTGTATTCATGTATCAAGCATGTATTCCATTTAAATACATGTATATTCGCTAAATATTGAACTGTAGTCATGTATCAAGTATGTATTCCATTTAAATACATGTATATTCGCTAAATATTAAACTGTATTCATGTATCTAGAATGTATTCCATTTAAATACATGTATATTAGCTAAATATTAAACTGTAGTCATGTATCTAGAATGCATTACATTTAAATACATGTATATTCGCTAAATATTAAACTGTATTCATGTATAGATCATGTATTCCATTTAAATACATGTATATTCGCTAAATATTAAACTGTTGTCATGTATCAAGCATGTATTCCATTTAAATACATGTATATTCGCTAAATATTAAACTGTATTCATGTATCTAGAATGTATTCCATTTAAATACATGTATATTCGCTAAATATTAAACTGTATTCATGTATCTAGAATGTATTCCATTTAAATACATGTATATTCGCTAAATATTAAACTGTATTCATGTATCAAGCATGTATTCCATTTAAATACATGTATATTCGCTAAATATTAAACTGTATTCATGTATCGAGCATGTATTACATTTAAATACATGTATATTCGCTAAATATTAAACTGTATTCATGTATCTAGAATGTATTCCATTTAAATACATGTATATTCGCTAAATATTAAACTGTATTCATGTATCTAGAATGTATTCCATTTAAATACATGTATATTCGCTAAATATTAAACTGTTGTCATGTATCAAGCATGTATTCCATTTAAATACATGTATATTCGCTAAATATTAAACTGTATTCATGTATAGATCATGTATTCCATTTAAATACATGTATATTCGCTAAATA
Organism: Archivesica marissinica; assembly: GCA_014843695.1. Taxonomy (NCBI): domain Eukaryota; kingdom Metazoa; phylum Mollusca; class Bivalvia; order Venerida; family Vesicomyidae; genus Archivesica; species Archivesica marissinica. The sequence goes on from CM026394.1 coordinate 41,106,193, forward strand.
TTAAACTGTATTCATGTATCAAGCATGTATTCCATTTAAATACATGTATATTCGCTAAATATTAAACTGTATTCATGTATAGATCATGTATTCCATTTAAATACATGTATATTCGCTAAATATTAAACTGTATTCATGTATCTAGAATGTATTCCATTTAAATACATGTATATTCGCTAAATATTAAACTGTATTCATGTATAGATCATGTATTCCATTTAAATACATGTATATTCGCTAAATATTAAACTGTTGTCATGTATCAAGCATGTATTCCATTTAAATACATGTATATTCGCTAAATATTAAACTGTATTCATGTATAGATCATGTATTCCATTTAAATACATGTATATTCGCTAAATATTAAACTGTATTCATGTATCTATAATGTATTCCATTTAAATACATGTATATTCGCTAAATATTAAACTGTAGTCATGTATCTATAATGTATTCCATTTAAATACATGTATATTCGCTAAATATTAAACTGTAGTCATGTATCTAGCATGTATTCCATTTAAATACATGTATATTCGCTAAATATTAAACTGTATTCATGTATCTATAATGTATTCCATTTAAATACATGTATATTCGCTAAATATTAAACTGTAGTCATGTATTTAGCATGTATTCCAGCTAAATAAATGTATATTCGTCAAATAACTACACAACAAAGCATTTCATTTTTATTAATGTTCATATTTCACAACATTATTCATGTGTTCGAAGGTAATAACTCTCTACCCGTAATGTATTTACTAGCGTGGAACCCCCGGGGGCATGGCATAGACCCCATGCCAGTTATACGTTTACTACCGACACTTCGACAGCTTATTTCAGTTAATAAATAGATCGCCACACATTGCCGTCGATTGAAAAACAACTAAAAATAATAGATTACATGTTAATTTTCATGCCTTAATAACGTAGATGAGCAGTGGCCCAGGAGTTAACACTGTAATCCATGGATAGCAGGTTCGATCCTCAGCTATGCCAATATCATAGTCTCTTAGATGAGACCTTAAACCGAGGTCTCCTGTCAGTGTATTTGGCTACATTGTGCACGTAAACGAACCAGAGGAGACTCTGGAATGGGTATCTGTCTGTATCATTGCACTAGCCTCCAACATCTAAAATAACTAATCTATTCATGAGACGCTGCTTATATGGGCAACCGTGTGTGAGTGTTTTACGTTTATTTATCGTCGCTACCGGTTGCCTATATGAGCGACGCCTCCTGAAGAGATTAGTCATTTTAGATTTGTGGAGGATAGTGCAATGATACAGACAGAGACCCATTCCAGAGTCTCCTCTGGTTCTTTGACGTGCACGGTGTAAAGCACCGACACGAGACCTTGGTTTAACGTCCCATCTGAAAGACTGTTAATTGTATTAGGGTCAGACGGGGGATCGAACCTGCGATCCCTGGATTACCAGTCCAGCGTGTTACCGCTGTACTACAGATCCGACTGTGGGCAACCGCTAGCGACGAATAATTAATGTATAACACAATACACTTAATAATCGTTAATTATGCTCTCAAGAGGTGTTGTGATTATTAGCAACTCAATACTCAATGTGGCGTATTAGTAATGTATAGAGTGTCAAGGGTATGTATGTTTAAATGTCATAGCAAAATATACCGGCGACTGTTCCCTGGTTTATAATACAAAGAAGTATAACATTTGTCACTGTCACATGTCTCACAAGAAGATAATGTTGAGAACTCTGGGAGTGTTGAGGACTCTCGAAGTGTTGAGGACAATGGATGTGTTTAGGACTCTGGTAGTGTTGAGGTCTCTGGTAGTGTTGAGTCACTCTGCTAGTGTTGATGACTCTGGGAATGTTGAGTCACTCTGCTAGTGTTGAAGAAGACTCTGGGAGTGTTGAGTCACTCTGCTAGTGTTGAGGACTCTGGGAGTGTTGAGGTCTCTGGTAGTGTTGAGGCAGTGTTGAGGACTCTGCGGGTGTCGATGACTCTGCGGTGTTGATGACTCTACGAGTGTTGAGGACACTGCGAGTGTTGATGACTCTGCGAGTGTTGAGGACACTGTGGGTGTCGATGACTCTGCGAGTGTTGATGACTCTGCGAGTGTTGAGGACACTGCGAGTGTTGATGACTCTGCGAGTGTTGAGGACTCTACGAGTGTTGAGGACACTGCGAGTGTTGATGACTCTGCGAGTGTTGAGGACTCTGAGAGAGTTGAAGACTCCGGAAGTTTTGAGGACTCTGCGAGTTTCGAGGACTCTGCGAGTGTTGAGGACTCCAGGAGTGTTGAGGACTCCAGGAGTGTTGAGGACTCCAGGAGTGTTGAGGACTCCGTTAGTGTTGAGACCTCCGGATGTGTTTTTTTAAAACTTTATTTCTTTTAACAACTTATATTAATTACTCTCGTTGGCGCGGATGAAAGCGTAAATATGGTCATTCGTGTGGGAGGAAACCGTAGTACCCGGAGAAAACCCACCTGTCCAATATGGCGAGCATCGTACCATCTCACATACTTCCCGGTCCGAGGATCGAACCCGGGTTGCATTGGTGAGCTAATCAGTCAGCCACTGCGCTAATCGGACAGCCTCCGGAAGTGTTGAGGATTCTGCGAGTGTTGAGGACTCTGCGTGCGAGTGTTGAGGAGGACTCTGTGTGAGTGTTGAAGACTCTGCGTGCGAGTGTATAGGAGGACACTGCATGAGAGTGTATAGGACTCTGCGTGCGAGTGTCGAGGACTCTGGGAGTGTAGAAAGATTGAACAAGTTACACAGCAGTTACTACATCTTGTGCCTTGATATGACTCATGTTCACATGTCTGTTCGTGGGTATTCTTGGTAACGTGTTATAATGTGAGCCTAATGCTGGGTTCATATTTAGACTCGTGACAGAGTTAGCCTTCTTTGACCCTAGATCTAGCGTTTCCCGCCGCCGTCGACTCGTGTACTTTAACAAAGATATCACCTGCAAATATGTATGATATTATTGTTATTAATGGTGTATTTATCATTATTACTTAGATATGAATTTTAGCCTATTTTGTGTTTTCCAGTCTGATATTACGTTTGCTGGTTTGATACGGCCACGAGCCCGTATCAAACTAGAAACAGTCGTATCATAACTAGTTCCTGAGAAATAACGCATACGCACTCGATGCTAGTTTGTTTACTTCCCGTAGCTTCTCAGCATGTCAAATTTGACAGATAACAGATGCAGACGTTTATGTGTGTTTTCCTCTAAAAAATTAAAACATTTAGTTTATACAAATTTATTTTAGCTAGATTGCGAAACAAGTTCTTATAACTTATATTAATCACTCTCAAGACCTCATTCCTGATGGAATCCATCGCCACGAGGGAGAGAGAAGAGGCATGTGGAATTTAAATGCCTTGCCTAAGGACACAATCGTAACAGCTCCAGCGGGGCTCGAACTCCGGGCCTTTCGCACCTGAACCGAACGCGCTACCACTGAGCTATCACGACATCCACATTAAAACATTTAATTATAAAATTAAATATATTTGTATTGTAATTTTTATGGGAAGACACACATAAACATTTGCATCCCGACGAAACTTATATGTTGGTTGTTCCTAACAGTGACTAGTAATATAATTATATATGTGTGTGGTCCTCACTACCTCCAATATACAGAAGGATATGTAGTCCACTGGTAATCCAGGGATCGCAAGTTCGATCCCCCGTCTGATCATAATAAAATTAACAGTATTTCAGATGGGACTTTAAACCCAGGTCTCGTGTCCGTGTTTTACACCGTGCACGTAAAAGAACCAGAGGAGACTCTGGAATGGGTCTCTGTCTGTATCATGCACTATCCTCCAAAATCTAAAATGACTAATCTCGCCAGGAGGCGTCGCTCATATGGACAACCGGTAGCGACGATAAATAAACGTAAAATACACACTCCACATCTGAATATTCGGCTTAAAAAGCCTTTTTCAAGGAAAACAAAATCATCCGGCTAATATCAATAACAAACTTATAGAACATGAATTAGCTGGATGATCTTTGTTTTCCTTGAAAAAGGTTTTTTAAACCGAAAATTCGTATGACCACATATATATATGTATATATTTAGTTTATACATTATTTACTAGCAAACATGTTAAATGGTTCTCACCTCTCCATTGCATAAACAAAAGATGATCGCAACAAACATCCCCTGAAAATAAATAGTCTTAAATTTGGAAACAAACAAGAGCAATGCACAATAGTATGACATTATAGATTGTTACTAGTGAAATTGATTTGAGGCTTTCAATTTGAAAATGTACACATTTATTTGCACAGATCGTCAGATAGTTTCGTAAAGTGAAGTCTTCTACGGGTTTTCGAATGTGTCTTAGACGATATTCATGTACACCTTACTATATACATGGCTGTCCGATTAGCGCAGTGCTTAGCACGCTTGCTTCTCACCAATGCAACCCGGGTTCGATCCTCGGACCGGGAAGTTTGTGAGATGGTACAGTGGTCGCCATATCAGACAGGTGGGTTTTTTCCGGGTACTCCGGTTTCCTCCCACACGAATGACCACATTTACGCTTTCATCCGCGCCAACGAGAGTGATTAATATAAGTTGTTAGAACTTGCTTCACAATCGTTGTAAAATTAATAACGTTTAAAATTTAAACTATATACATGTGTATAACATAGAGGTTCCAATTCCACAGGGGGTGTCGAATTCATTGCATTTTAAACAGTTTATTTCAAGCAATGTAACATATACAAATATACATTTACATACAATTTAAATACATGAATGAAAAAGGAATAGAACCGGAAGCTATAGCTTATAGAGATATTCTCCTATAGCAAGTACTTAATGTAGTTACGATATGACAGTGTTGTAATATTTTCTAAACTATTAATTTCAACTGGAAATAATGGTAATTCTTTCATGTGAGGAAGTTACCCAGTTAACTTGCGGAAGATGTGTGGTTCTACTAGGGTGTCTGTTGGTAGCTGAAATACTGCTCGGAGAGGTACCAGGGGACTTCCTATACCAATAATTGCTGGGGAGTCCAAAGCTGTTGGTGCAACTTTAAACCACCACAACAATCAAAACAAAACAAGATAATGATAAACAACAGTATCTGCTAATGAACGCTTGACAAGTGCACCGTCTAGTAAATATACCCTTTAAACAAGAACGCTTTATAAGGCCACTATGAATCAAATCAAATTTGTTTCTGAGAAATAGAGTCTAATAATCAGAACATCCGGTTCATTGTCCAGTGACCCAGTAACCGAAGCACTTACATGTATCCCCGGACAAGGCACTTCAACCTGACTAAGCCAATAGCGACGCGGTGGAATCGGCAATATTTTATAGAAACCTAGCCTGTTGGCTATTGATTGTCTCCCTTACTCCCAACCCAGAAAATGTGGGCGGTCTTCTTCACCACTACATACTGACTTTGTACGATAATGCACCAGAGTTGTACACAACAAACATAGGAATTCAAAAGTTCATTATTTTATCGTATGATGGCGCTCTTAGATTATATTATTGTCTTGTTGAACAAACACGTTATTATGTTGGTTTGAGATATTTGTACCGTCTTGCTGAACAAACACGTTATTATGTTGGTTTGAGATATTTGTACCGTCTTGCTGAACAAACACGTTATTATGTTGGTTTGAGATCTCTGTACCGTCTTGCTGAACAAACACGTTATTATGTTGGTTTGAGATATGTGTACCGTCTTGCTGAACAAACACGTTATTATGTTGGTTTGAGATATGTGTACCGTCTTGCTGAACAAACACGTTATTATGTTGGTTTGAGATATTTGTACCGTCTTGCTGAACAAACACGTTATTATGTTGGTTTGAGATATTTGTACCGTCTTGTTGAACAAACACGTTATTATGTTGGTTTGAGATATTTGTACCGTCTTGCTGAACAAACACGTTATTATGTTGGTTTGAGATATCTGTATTGTCTTGTTGAACAAACACGTTATTATGTTGGTTTGAGATATCTGTACCGTCTTGCTGAACAAACACGTTATTATGTTGGTTTGAGATATCTGTATTGTCTTGTTGAACAAACACGTTATTATGTTGGTTTGAGATATTTGTACCGTCTTGCTGAACAAACACGTTATTATGTTGGTTTGAGATATCTGTATTGTCTTGTTGAACAAACACGTTATTATGTTGGTTTGAGATATCTGTACCGTCTTGCTGAACAAACACGTTATTATGTTGGTTTGAGAAATCTGTATTGTCTTGTTGAACAAACACTTTATTATGTTGGTTTGAGATATCTGTATTGTCTTGTTGAACAAACACTTTATTTTGTTGGTTTGAGATATCTGTATTGTCTTGTTGAACAAACACTTTATTATGTTGGTTTGAGATATTTGTACCGTCTTGCTGAACAAACACGTTATTACGTTGGTTTGAGATATTTGTACCGTCTTGTTGAACAAACACGTTATTATGTTGGTTTGAGATATCTGTATTGTCTTGTTGAACAAACACGTTATTATGTTGGTTTGAGATATCTGTACCGTCTTGCTGAACAAACACGTTATTATGTTGGTTTGAGATATCTGTATTGTCTTGTTGAACAAACACTTTATTATGTTGGTTTGAGATATCTGTATTGTCTTGTTGAACAAACACTTTATTTTGTTGGTTTGAGATATCTGTATTGTCTTGTTGAACAAACACTTTATTATGTTGGTTTGAGATATCTGTATTGTCTTGTTGAACAAACACTTTATTATGTTGGTTTGAGATATGTGTACCGTCTTGCTGAACAAACACGTTATTATGTTGGTTTGAGATATCTGTACCGTCTTGCTGAACAAACACGTTATTATGTTGGTTTGAGATATCTGTACCGTCTTGCTGAACAAACACGTTATTATGTTGGTTTGAGATATCTGTACCGTCTTGCTGAACAAACACGTTATTATGTTGGTTTGAGATATCTGTACCGTCTTGCTGAACAAACACGTTATTATGTTGGTTTGAGATATCTGTACCGTCTTGCTGAACAAACACGTTATTATGTTGGTTTGAGATATCTGTACCGTCTTGCTGAACAAACACGTTATTATGTTGGTTTGAGATATCTGTACCGTCTTGCTGAACAAACACGTTATTATGTTGGTTTGAGATATCTGTACCGTCTTGCTGAACAAACACGTTATTATGTTGGTTTGAGATATCTGTACCGTCTTGCTGAACAAACACGTTATTATGTTGGTTTGAGATATTTGTACCGTCTTGTTGAACAAACACGTTATTATGTTGGTTTGAGATATCTGTATTGTCTTGTTGAACAAACACGTTATTATGTTGGTTTGAGATATCTGTACCGTCTTGCTGAACAAACACGTTATTATGTTGGTTTGAGATATTTGTACCGTCTTGCTGAACAAACACGTTATTATGTTGGTTTGAGATATCTGTATTGTCTTGTTGAACAAACACGTTATTATGTTGGTTTGAGATATGTGTACCGTCTTGCTAAACAAACACGTTATTATGTTGGTTTGAGATATGTGTACCGTCTTGCTGAACAAACACGTTATTATGTTGGTTTGAGATATTTGTACTGTCTTGTTGAACAAACACGTTATTATGTTGGTTTGAGATATGTGTATTATCTTGTTGAACAAACACGTTATTATGTTGGTTTGAGATATGTGTATTATCTTGTTGAACAAACACGTTATTTTGTTGGTTTGAGATATTTGTATTGTCTTGTTGAACAAACACATTATTACGTTGGTTTGAGATATCTGTTTTGTTGTATTGAACAAACACGTTAATATGTTGGTTTGAGATATAAATATTGTCTTGTTCAACTATTTTTGCACTTTTGGGATATGTTGGTCATGCTAGAATCGAAACAATATTTGTATTTGTGCGTTATTCAGCCTGTGTGATAATTTCCTACGCGTCAGAACTCCAAACCATGTTTTAATAAATAACTCAAATACAAATACTATATGTGAATTTTTATTAATAATATTCATCCATGTATTTAGTTATTATATTCGATAGCTGTAACTGCAACCAATTATCGGCATCATATTGTTTAAACTAAAAAAAAGGAAAGTAGTTCGAATAAGTTACTATGTGACTTTTCCCCCAATCCTAACTGTGCTATTGCAACTATTCCTATGTTATGTACCATTTTTCTTGAATAAAATATTGTTTAAACTAATTATCGACATAACCTATCCGCAGTGTGCTGTCTCCAGCACAGGCACGAGGCAAAAACATTACTTCTATAAGACCATAGGGCAACAGAAAGGGCTGTGTCTGTGGTCTCCAGGATGCACCCTCCTTGCTTCTGGTGTTAGTAATATAGCCGATATATGTTAACAGTATCAGTGAATTGATGATAAACGCCACCACCATTTCATAGTTCAAGGACCCAGGTGATTCTGGAGGTAGTCAGTGTATGTTAACAGTACCTGTGAATTGATGATAAACACCGCCACCATTTCATAGTTCAAGGACTCAGGTGGTTCTGGAGGTAGTCAGTGTATGTTAACAGTACCTGTGAATTGATGATAAACACCGCCACCATTTCATAGTTCAAGGACTCAGGTGGTTCTGGAGGTAGTCAGTATATGTTAACAGTACCTGTGAATTGATGATAAACGCCGCCACCATTTCATAGTTCAAGGACTCAGGTGGTTCTGGAGGTAGTCAGTGTATGTTAACAGTACCTGTGAATTGATGATAAACACCGCCACCATTTCATAGTTCAAGGACCCAGTTGATTCTGGAGGTAGTCAGTGTATGTTAACAGTACCTGTGAATTAATGATAAACACCGCCACCATTTCATAGTTCAAGGATCCAGGTGATTATGGAGGTAGTCAGTATATGTTAACAGTACCTGTGAATTGATGATAAACTCCGAGACCCTCTCATAGTTTAAGGACCCAGGTGATTCTGGAGGTAGTCAGTATATATTAACAGTACCTGTGAATTGATGATAAACTCCGAGACCCTCTCATAATTTAAGGACCCAGGTGTTTCTGGAGGTAGTCAGTATATATTAACAGTACCTGTGAATTGATGATAAACTCCGAGACCCTCTCATAGTTTAAGGATCCAGGTGATTCTGGAGGTAGCCGGTATATATTAACAGTACCTGTGAATTGATGATAAACTCCGAGACCCTCTCATAGTTTAAGGACCCAGGTGATTCTGGAGGTAGTCAGTATATATTAACAGTACCTGTGAATTGATGATAAACTCCGAGACCCTCTCATAGTTTAAGGACCCAGGTGATTCTGGAGGTAGTCAGTATATATTAACAGTACCTGTGAATTGATGATAAACTCCGAGACCCTCTCATAGTTTAAGGATCCAGGTGATTCTGGAGGTAGTCAGTATATATTAACAGTACCTGTGAATTGATGATAAACTCCGAGACCCTCTCATAGTTTAAGGATCCAGGTGATTCTGGAGGTAGTCAGTATATATTAACAGTACCTGTGAATTGATGATACACTCCGAGACCCTCTCATAGTTTGAGGATCCAGGTGATTCTGGAGGTAGTCAGTATATATTAACAGTACCTGTGAATTGATGATAAACTCCGAGACCCTCTCATAGTTTAAGGTCCCAGGTGATTCTGGAGGTAGTCAGTATATATTAACAGTACCTGTGAATTGATGATAAACTCCGAGACCCTCTCATAGTTTAAGGATCCAGGTGATTCTGGAGGTAGTCAGTATATATTAATAGTACCTGTGAATTGATGATAAACTCCGAGACCCTCTCATAGTTTAAGGATCCAGGTGATTCTGGAGGTAGTCAGTATATATTAACAGTACCTGTGAATTGATGATAAACTCCGAGACCCTCTCATAGTTTAAGGTCCCAGGTGATTCTGGAGGTAGTCAGTATATATTAACAGTACCTGTGAATTGATGATAAACTCCGAGACCCTCTCATAGTTTAAGGATCCAGGTGATTCTGGAGGTAGTCAGTATATATTAACAGTACCTGTGAATTGATGATAAACTCCGAGACCCTCTCATAGTTTAAGGATCCAGGTGATTCTGGAGGTAGTCAGTATATATTAACAGTACCTGTGAATTGTGTTGAATGATAAACTCCGAGACCCTCTCATAGTTTAAGGATCCAGGTGATTCTGGAGGTAGTCAGTATATGTTAACAGTACCTGTGAATTGATGATAAACTCCGAGACCCTCTCATAGTTTAAGGACCCAGGTGATTCTGGAGGTAGTCAGTATATATTAACAGTACCTGTGAATTGATGATACACTCCGAGACCCTCTCATAGTTTAAGGACCCAGGCGATTCTGGAGGTAGTCAGCAGTATATATTAACAGTACCTGTGAATTGATGATAAACTCCGAGACCCTCTCATAGTTTAAGGATCCAGGTGATTCTGGAGGTAGCCGGTATATTGTAACAATAAGTTGGACGCCAAACAAAGGGATTAATATAAACGTCGCTTTCATAGCTTTCCTGGAAATAATCAGAACAATGTACAGCAAGAAGACCATTAAGTATGTACTTAATACGATATATCGCTGGTAAATGTCAAAAGTTCTTGTTCAATATTTGTACTGTAAGAGTAGTTTTTACAAATTTATTTTAGCTCGATTGCGAAACAAGTTCCTACAAGTTATATTAATCAATCTGGAGACCTCATTCCTGATGGAATTCATTGCCACGAGGGAGAGAGGAGGCAATTTGGAATTTAACTTGCCTTAGTTTAAACTTTATTTATTTTACAATGATTGCGAAGCAAGTTTTAACAACTTATATTAATCACTCTCGTTGGTGCGGATAAAAGCGTATATGTGGTCATTGTGTGGGAGGAAACCGGAGTACCTGGAGAAAACCCACCTGTCCGATCTGGCGACCACCGTATCATCTCACATACTTCCCGGTCCGAGGATCGAACCCTGGGTTGCATTGGTGAGAAGCGAGCGCGCTAACCACTGCGCTAATCGGACAGCCTTGCCTAAATGCACAGTCATAACGGCTCCAGCGGCGCTCGAAGCGAAGAGTGAGGTTCGGGTATTGCATATCAACCATTTCTAGAACCCAATGTCGATACATCACATTCAAAAAACTATTAACCCATTCAACACCAAGTAACTCACATGGACTGGTCCATGATATTCATAAACCAATAAATGAATCAGAAAATCACATTTGGACAAGTTCATTTATCAAAATGGGTAATTATGTCTAAAAATAGTCATATCACTGGCAAAAAGTGCAGATCCTGATGAGACAGCTCGTCACGAGCCGGCTCATCTGGATCTACACTTGTTGTAAGCCTATTTAGAGGTATGTGGTGTTGAAAGGGTTAAACAACAGTTATTTCTTTGAATAGACATAATCTAGTATTCATAATAGTAAGTATGTAATCTGTATTTACATCATTGTACAAACTGTATTTACATACCATTACATATATAATCTACAGCATAAATGTACAATGTCACTATCAACATGCTTAGTACTGGTTAACCACTTAGGTCGGCTAAGCTTGCACAGGAAAACATATATACGTCCCCGCAAGGGGTTTGGCATTAATGGAACATACATACATGGAGTCATAAGCGATGAACACAATGTTATATATCACAATCATTGTTCTCAGTACATATGGAATGAAGCTGCAATATCACTGCTAATAGTCATAAGAGATGAACAATGTTATATATCACAATCATTGTTCTCAGTATATATTGAATAAGGCTGCAATATCACCGCTAATAGTCATAAGAGATGAACACAATGTTATATATCACAATCATTGTTCTCAGTACATATTGAATAAGGCTGCAATATCACTGCTAATAGTCATAAGCGATGAACACAATGTTATATATCACAATCAGTGTTCACAGTACACATGGAATACAGCTGTATAATCACTGCTAATAGTCATAAGCGATGAACACAATGTTATATATCACAATCAGTGTTCACAGTACACATGGAATACAGCTGTATAATCACTGCTAATAGTCATAAGCGATGAACACAATGTTATATATCACAATCAGTGTTCACAGTACACATGGAATACAGCTGTATAATCACTGCTAATAGTCATAAGCGATGAACACAATGTTATATATCACAATCAGTGTTCACAGTACACATGGAATACAGCTGTATAATCACTGCTAATAGTCATAAGCGATGAACACAATGTTATATATCACAATCAGTGTTCACAGTACACATGGAATACAGCTGTATAATCACTGCTAATAGTCATAAGCGATGAACAATGTTATATATCACAATCATTGTTCTCAGTACACATGGAATAAAGCTGCAACATCACTGCTAATAGTCATAAGCGATGAACAATGTTATATATCACAATCATTGTTCTCAGTACACATGGAATAAAGCTGCAACATCACTGCTAATAGTCATAAGAGATGAACAATGTTATATATCACAATCATGTTTCTCAGTACATATGGAATACAGCTGTAATATCACCGCTAATATGCTAATAGTCATAAGAGATGCACACAATGTTATATATCATAATCATTGTTCTCAGTACATATTGAATACAGCTGTATAATCACTGCTAATTGGATATTAGCAACTGCTCTAAACATTGATAAAACACTGACAGACAAATGTCCGGAGTTCGAGCTCCACTGGAGCCGTTACGATTGTGTCCTTAGGCAAGGAATTTAAATTCCACGTTGCCTCTTCTCTCTCTCCCTCGTGGCGATGGATTCCATCAGAAATGGGGTCTCGAGAGTTATTAATATAAGTTGTAAGAACTTGTTTCGCAATCGAGCTAAAATAAATTTGTATAAACTATGACAGCGAATTTAGATTCCATATAATCAATTCTTAATCAGACCGATAGTACTTTTAATATGTAAATTATATTCTATGTTTGTTATATGCTGTACATTGATGAGACTGAAATAAAGAATACAATATACTGTGATAAATGAGTATGTATAACTTTGTTCATCTCTTATAACTCCATGTTGGAGGGGCATTATTATTATTGTTATATTTCGGGTTTTACGCCTGCATCAGCACCATTTCGGGCTATATCGCCGGCGGGCAGTTTACCTGACAACACATTTCCTGGGCAGGCTCCAACGGTTAACCAGTACTTTGGTGCACCAACCTCCGTAAGAAATTGCCAACGTTTTCATATAAATGAGACACGGTCTGAGCGGGGTTCGAACCCGGACTGGGAGGGTCATTGTACTTTTATTATGTAAACTATACATGTAATATTATTGTAAATGTAAATGAGATGTAAATACAGATTACTACTACTACTGCTAAAACTGTACATACATTCGTTTTTAATGATTATGAAATACCTTTTGTAATATATCGCAACATTTATGACGGACATACTATTGCTGAATTCCTAAATTAGGAATGGTATACTTTAATTAATGATGCACACTGGGACGCTACAATATACAGGTTTCGTTTATGCTTTCCAATGGATGATTGAGCTTTATCGGTGAATGAAAATTCTATCTTCCACTGTTTTCAAACAATCTCTGTCACTGATTTGAAACAGTGAAAGATGGCATTTTCTCTGTCACTGCTTGCGTTTCGTATTCCTCCGCGGTTGGATTTACATTTGTATTTTAGCTATTTTCTGACAATCATAAAAAGTTAATGTAATATATTCTAATGAATTTATTTAGTCTGTAGATTATAATTTTGACAGCAAACAAAAACTAACTTGAAGATTATACGGACGTTGACACTAGCGTAAGTGGTTGTGCGGGTGTGTATTGTAGAGAAACGAGGCTCCCGACAGGGGCAGTTAAAATGAATTAAATTTGATAACAACTATTATATTAGCCAAAATCAATGGAAATCATAAAATAAAACGTAGATTTGTTGTACTTATTAGTGTAAGATAGGATTTTATTTCATCAATTGATCACGAGATCATATCATATTTACCGGGAAGTATGTGAGATGATACGGTGGTCGCTCGATCGGACAGGTGGGCTTTCTCTGGGTACTCCGGTTTCCTCCCACACGAATGACCACATTTACGCTTACATCCGAGCCAACGAGAGTGATTAATATAAGTTGTTAAAACTTGCTTCGCAATCGTTGTAAAAGAAAATAAAGTTTTAAACCTTTAAATATCATTTGACGCTAATAAACACACTATCCTCTCCAGATAGTACCGTGACATACTGAGATATGCTCTACATCAGTCTAATTGTGTCATCCAGTTCCCACAATAAACTCTAAATAAACTATTAGCTCCCGTATTGTCTGTGTTAATGTACGTTGAAAAACAGCTTGACTTAATTTAATTGGTTTCAATTCAAATTACGTCAGTATAATTACGTTTGCGAACAAATCGATTATCAAGCCGATAGTGGATTCTGATGCGTGTGTTTTACGTTTATTTATCGTCGCTACCGGCTGTCCATATGAGCGACGTCTCCTGAAGAGATTAGTCATTTTAGATTTTTGGAGCTTGGAGGATAGTGCAATAATACAGACAGAGACCCATTCCAGAGTATCCTCTGGTTCTTTTACGTGCACGGTGTAAAGCACCGACACGAGACCTCGGTTTAACGTCCCATCTGAAAGACTGTTAATTTTATTAGGGTCAGACGGGGAATCGAACCTGCGATCCTTGGATTACCAGTCCGACGTGTTTACCACCGGACTATAGATCCGTCTGTCAGTCGATTCCGATACTAATAGATAGACACATATATACTCCGGTTTTTGTTATTGGTTGCCTCCCTTACACTATTCTTTCAATGCGATAGTGTCTGCCTACGCTTTAGTTTATACACACTTATTTTAGCTCGATTGCGAATTAAGTTCTTTCAACTTATATTAATCACTCTCGAGACCTCATTCCTGATGGAATCCATCGCCACGAGGGAGAGAAGAGGCAACGTGGAATTTAAATGCCTTGCCTAAGGACACAATCGTAACGGCTCCAGCGGGGCTCGAACCCCGGACCTTTCGCACCTGAAGCGAACTCTCATCCACTGCGCTATCACGACTTCCACTGCCTACGCTCTTAGTTTATGCACATTTTTTTTTAGCTCGATTGCGAAACAAGTTCTTACAAGTTATATTTATTTGATCACTCTCGAAACATAATTCCTGATGGAATCCATCTCCATGAGGAGAGAGAAGAGGAATGTAAATGCCTTTCCTAAGGGCACAATCGTAACGGCTTCAGCGGGGCTCGAACCCCTGACCGTAGACACCTGAAGCGAACACGCTTACGCTCTTGGGATAACATTACGTAATCGAGTCATTATCTAACTAAATCGAGGACGAATCCGAGAGAGGACTGAAGAGGACGAATCCATGAGAGGACTGAATAATTGGAGAGGACGAATCCGGGAGAGGACTGAAGAGGACGAATCCATGAGAGGACTGAAGAATTGGAGAGGACGAATCCGGGAGAGGACTGAAGAGGACGAATCCATGAGAGGACTGAAGAATTGGAGAGGACGAATCCGGGAGAGGACTGAAGAGGACGATTCCATGAGAGGACTGAAGAATTGGAGAGGACGAATCCGGGAGAGGACTGAAGAGGACGAATCCATGAGAGGACTGAAGAATTGGAGAGGACGAATCCTGGAGAGGACTGAAGAGGACGAATCCATGAGAGGACTGGAGAATTGGAGAGGACGAATCCTGGAGAGGAGTGGAGAGGGCGAATCCTGGAGAGGACTGGAGATTGGATAGGACGAATCCATGAGAGGACTGGAGAACTGAAGAGGACGAATCCATGAGAGGACTGGAGAATTGGAAAGGACGAATCCAGGAGAGGACTGGAGAGAACTTATCCTGGAGAGGACTGGAGAATTGGAGAGGACGAATCCTGGAGAGGACTGAAAAGGACGAATCCATGAGAGTACTGGAGAATTGGAGAGGACTGGAGAGGATGAATCTTGGAGAGGACTGGCGAGGACGAATCCGGGAGAGGACTGGCGACAAGTTAGACAACAGTTTACTACTGTCATGTTGAAACTTTATTTGTACACATTTCTTTTCAGTTAGATTGCGAAACAAGTTCTTACAACATTAGATTAATCACTCTCGAGACCTCATTCCTAATGTAATTCAGCGCGGTAGTGACAATAGGCAATGTGGGTTTAAGTCTCTTGCCCAAGGACACCACAACAGTTGTTCTGACCTGGTTCAAACGTACAACCATTCGCTTACGAGGCGCGGAACATGTCCGTTTTACCACGGATGCTTCATGTAGAAACGTATAACGTATACACGTGTCTGTTATTAGCTTTCTCCCTTACAATATTATTTCATCGTGATTACCCCGGATTCCGATCTCGGATTTGTCATTGTTTGTTCGGGTTTTACGCTTTGTTCGAGTTTTACGCCTGCATCAGCACCATTTCGGGCTATATCACCAGCGGGCAGTTTACCTAACAACACCATTCCTGGGCAGGCTTCAGCGGTTAACCAGCACTTGGTGCACCAACCTCCGTAAGAAAAAACTGCCAACTTTTTCATTTAAACAGGCACGGAGATTTTTGTCATATAAACAGACACGGAGATTGGTCATCGACATGGGTCATGTTGTTCGCAAATGTCTAATAATAACTCGAATGTCAGCCGATCTCTCACGTTTCTAACTACACTCAAGCTGTGGTGATGCCTTGATTCTTGACAATTCAATATAATCCAGCGTCCGAGAACATCGACCAATCAGAGTAAAAACGAAATAAACTGACACTAACCTGAAATTACTCGGCTCGTTGGGATGAACCTGCATCTGGGTCAGCAGAATACGGAGAATGCTACACAAGAAGTAAATGTTCGCCTGCGAAATAAATACGAGTTTCAAGTTTCAAATTTTTGGGCATAATCTACAACGATAGAAATATGGCAGACAACAAAATACATGTTACATATTAATTAAATATATAAACAATACATTTGGTTTAAACATATTTATTTTCTATCATGTACTTGGTTATTTATAACAATTGAAATAAGGAATTGGACAGAACGCTATACAGCTTATGGTTGTCCTCTCCTTTAATACATTTAAGAACAATTAGTAACTGACAGTGTATTACGTAATGGCATAGCTTCTTTAGATCTATTTACACACATTTATCAAATATTTGTTATTTTTGCATGACATGATAGATATAAATTTATTCATTGAGGGCCATGCTATGTAGCCAACATATTTCAATCTTATATCTCTTTATTTCTCACAACATAAAATAAAATGGTATTCTGATTCAATTACATTTTTATTGCATAATTTACATAATCTATTGTTTCTATCAATAACATTAAATCTTCCAAATTAAATTTCTAATTTATGGGATGTTAATCTTAAACATGTAAAACATTGACGTAAACTAGAAATACGGAGGACAATACTACACATAAATGTTAGCCTCCGAAAATAAGGAGGATAGGCCTACGGGTGATAGAAGGAGATACCAATAGATGCAATATGTCGTTTGTGTCTCTTGCTTCTCGTATATCTGCTATAGCTAAATTATACAAGATGATGATTGAACTTATTTACCCTCGCCTCCGGCGAACCATATGGGCGAGCGAAATTATACAATGACACACCCATATGTTATATATACAGTACATAAGGGTCACCCCTTGACTTGCTTACTTTCATAATTGGAACGTCCGGTTTAGATTTACGTTGAAAATACACAAAATATTACGAAATTTAGTTCGGTTTCAGGAATACAGGGGATCCGAATTAGAGGGGATTTTGCTACAATGGAAATAGAGAAACATTTGGGGCCGGAGAACATGTCCGGTTTAGATAGGATTCCGGATTAGAGGGTGTCCGGATTAGAGGGTGTCCGGATTAGAGGGTGTCCGGATTAGAGGGTGTCCGGATTAGAGGGTGTCCGGATTAGAGGGTGTCCGGATTAGAGGGTGTCCGGATTAGAGGGTATTAGAGGGTGTCCGGATTAGAGGGTGTCCGGATTAGAGGGTATCCGGATTAGAGGGTATCCGGTTAGAGGGTGTCCGGATTAGAGGGTGTCCGGATTATAGGTGTCCGGATTAGAGGATATCCGGATTAGAGGGTATCCGGATTAGAGGGTGTCCGGATTAGAGGGTATCCGGATTAGAGGGTGTCCGGATTAGAGGGTGCCCGGATTATAGGGGGGGATTAGAGTTAGAGGTGTCCGGATTAGAGGGTGTCCGGATTAGAGGGTGTCCGGATTAGAGGGTATCCGGATTAGAGGGTGTCCGGATTAGGGGTGTCCGGATTAGAGGATATCCGGATTAGAGGGGGATTAGAGGGTATCCGGATTAGAGGGTATCCGGATTAGAGGGTGTCCGGATTAGAGGGGATTAGAGGGTGTCCGGATTAGAGGGTGTCCGGATTAGAGGATATCCGGATTAGAGGGGATTAGAGGGTATCCGATTAGAGGGTATCCGGATTAGAGGGATCCGGATTAGAGGGGATTAGAGGGTGTCCGGATTAGAGGGTGTCCGGATTAGAGGGTATCCGGATTAGAGGGTATCCGGATTAGAGGGTGTCCGGATTAGAGGGTGTCCGGATTAGAGAATATCCGGATTAGAGGGTGTCCGGATTAGAGGGTGTCCGGATTAGAGGGTATCCGGATTAGAGGGTATCCGGATTAGAGGGTGCCCGGATTAGAGGGTGTCCGGATTAGAGGGTGTCCGGATTAGAGGGTGCCCGGATTAGAGGGTGTCCAGATTAGAGGGTGTCCGGATTAGAGGGTGCCCGGATTAGAGGGTAACATTTACTGTATTACTATCACGTTAAGAGCTGTATGTGGCGTAACATAGCACTATAATGTATGTGACAAGTTTCAAATATCACCACAGTGAGACCATCTCAGTTATTTCCTTCCCATAGTATCTGCTAGGGCGAGTGGCTATAGCGCCATCGACTGTTATGTACCGTTACAAATTGCATGTTATAGCACAATTTGACAGACAGAGACCCATTCCAGAGTCTCCTCTGGTTCTTTTACGTGCACGATGTAAAGCACCGACACGAGACCTCGGTTTAAAGTCCCATCTGAAAGACTGTTGATATTATTAGGTTAGACGGGGGGGGGGGTCGAACTTGCGATCCCTGATTTACCAATACATCGTGACTTACCTATAATACGCCTATTACGGGAATATAAAACCGGACTACTCAGAATGTTATAGACAGATCTGTAGTCCAGTGGTTAACACGTTGGACTGGTAATTCTGGGATGATTGCACTATCCTCCAAAAATCCAAAATGACTAATCTCTTTAGGAGGCGTCGCTCATATGGGCAACCGGTACCGACGATAAATAAACGTAAAACACGCGTGTGTTTCACGTTTATGTATATATATACATGACAACGAAGATAAGTTGCGTCAAAAACAACGTAGTATGTCTACAAACCATTAGGCAAAAAAGGTTCGGTGCGTAGATTATCCACTCCTTGTCTCCTATGCTCTTTGCCCAACAACTGAAAAAGATACAAGTCAGGTGAGTCTATGTTACATGCATGTGTGTTGCAGTTGCGTTAGATTTGTTTTATGCGCGGGAGACGTATTACTGGCACCAGCTAGACAACACACATCAGTAGGAAAGGGGAATGAGATAATGATAATAAATATATCTAACATGGTGTGTGTGTACGTTTATTTATCGTCGCTACCGGTTGCCCATATGAGTGACGCCTCCTGAGGAGATTATTCATTTTAGATTTTTGTAGGATAGTGCAATGATACAGACAGAGACCCATTCCAGAGTCTCCTCTGGTTCTTTTACGTGCACGGTGTATAGCACCGACACGAGACCTCGGTTTAAAGTCCCATCTGAAAGAGTATTAATTTTATTAGGGTCAGACGGGGGATCGAACAAAAACAATCTAATAATGTGCAGATATGTGAAAAATATTGCGTAGCACCCCCCCCCCGCCATCATATATGGATTACGACTTCAGCTAAATACTAATAGTACACAGATAAGTGGCTAATAATTCATATATACGCACAATACACTATCCAGTAATTGGAATAACATTAAGAGAATGTATATGAATTATCGCTATATTTTTGTCGATAGAAAAGTACTCCATCATAATCCCACAATTGAAAAGTACGAACATTATCCAGGACAAGCGTCCTCATTCACAACGTGCTCATTACTCTGAAGGTTGTATATACGTAAATAGGCGGAAGTGCATCCGCGGTCAAATGTAGTCCCAATAGCTAATATAGTTCATATTTCCTTTTGGTAAAAATGCATTTTCATGACAGGCAGTGTATTTTTGTTGTTGAGAAATTATGTGACTTGAGAAGACTTCAGACTAGTTGATATGTGTAGAACAGATGTGGTATAAGAGTTCAGGTCATTTCAAACTGAAGGTTGGTATACTGTATTAGTTGGCGGAGAAATACAGGTAAAGACAGTGACATTATTCACAGGTGAGCACTAGCTATGCGAAACATTATAATTTGAATATTCTTGCTGTGTTCCAGGTTGATTTGAATACCTCTTCACAGTAGATGTGGTATCAGTAGAAATGAAAAATTGGAAATATAAATGAACAGACCGTATGTTTTTACTTTTTACTATGTATTTAATAGGTAATTTATTTGTTGTTTTACAATCTGAAGCATATCTTCTGCTCATTAATCTACAGTGTATTTATGGTGTTTGGTGAACTCCCCCGTCTGACCCTAACAAAATAACAGCCTTCAGATGGGACGTTAACGAGGTCTCGTGTCGGTGCTTTACATCGTGTACGTACAAGAACCAGATGAGACTCTGTAACGGGTCTCTGTCTGTATCATTGCACTATCCTCCAAAATCTAAAATAACTAATCTCTTCAGGAGGCGTCGCTCATATGGGCAACCGGTAGCGACGATAAATAAACGTAAAAACACACACACTTGCTAGGTATCTTCAAACTTTAAGCAGCAATATAGTACACATAATGGTAATTGAACATACCAACTTGCAATACATTATATAATTGAACATACCAACGTGCAATACATTATATAATTGAACATACCAACGTGCAATACATTATATAATTGAACATACCAACTTGCAATACATTATCATTAAAATGCATAATTAATTAAAAGTTCATTAGCAGAAAACTACACTGAACATCGTCACCTATATACTACATGTATCAAAAAAACATGTATTATAGATATAGCTGTTATCTACTGACAATAATTGGAGACTTCGTAAGGCTAAATAAATATAGAAACATGCGATTTATAGTACATCACGCAATATTGTCCAGATTCACTGTTGATCTAATTAGCGTTAATACACATCAGCGGCGAGGTGTGCGTGCGCATTAATAGCTTCACACCGAGTCCCTGCACTGTGTTACGACTGACACAGATTCAAACTATGAACTAGTTATCAATACAGTGAAACCTGTGTTAGCGGTCACCTGTATTAATCAGCCAACCTGTATTAAGCAGCCAGTGTCCAGATTCCCAATATGTTGTTTTATTATATATTTGACTCTATTAAGCAGCCACCTGTGCTAAGCAGCCACTTTATGTGTTTCCCTTGGCTGGCTGCTTAAGACTAGGTTTGACTGTATACGGCTTATCAAAAAATAAAAACGATGCTGATTTACATGAAGTAGAAACAAATACCAATTTAGATTGTTAGTTTTGTCGTTGTACATGAATGACAACACACATTACAATGGCGACGAGGATAAGACTAACCGATTTTCCAATTGCATGTCCCAGTTCACATTGTTTTTATGCAACCCTATAATAATGACGACACACAGTACAATGGCGACGAGTATAAACGCTTTTCTATTTGCATGACCTAGATACACCGACAGTTCACATTGTTGTTATGCAATCCTCTATTAATGACGACACACAGTACACTGGCGACGAGGACGAGTATAAACGCTTTTCTATTTGCATAACCTAGATACACCGACAGTTCAAATTGTTGTTATGCAATCTTGCATCTTTATTTATTAGACAGAAATATATAAAACGTGTATACATGTACATGTTATAGACATTGTATGAATGTTTAATGCAATAAAGATATTGTCGTTGTTGTTGTTGTTATTTATAGTCGCATCTCCGCTGCATACGAGCGACTGATTGATTAAACTATTTTTATGAAAGCATTATATAAACTGGAGTATGCAATAATTTGTAAAAGTTTAACGAGACTGTTCATTTGTTCCATAACCTGACGATAATATATGTTTAGTACTAGTTGCCATAGAAATGAACACGTCATTTCCGGTAAGTGAACTTTCCTAAATGCCGTAAAACTTTCTTAATTGTGACAAATGCGTTTATTATATCCACGAAAACAGATAAAGCGCGTTATTTTGCCGGAGGACATGTTTGTAATTACAACTACAACGACATAACACAGACATGTTTATTGAAAAGTGTTTGCAAAATAACAATCAGATGGAGAACTCAGCCAAGGGCAAATGCATTGCTAAATTTTTAAAATGTCCAAGCGGAGCATGAATCCGGACACCATTATATCCGATTGGCCCCATGGTGATATATATATATATATATATATATGTTAGTGAATGATGGATCAACACATAAAATGGTTATATGGTCGCTTTACTGATCAGTTTCATACTTGCTTATGCAAGCACTCTTTGGAAGCGATTTAGTACAAACGGATTTTAGCAAATAAACTATGTTAGTATTATTTTCACGGTGTTTTGTGTTTTAAATTACATAATAGATATTTTCTGGAATGTCTGCAGGCCGATATCAGTTCATTTCCTTTGTTAAATGTTGCATTCACACACCTGCAGACGATATAAAACGTTTCCCAAATACACACATTACAACGGTTGGAGGCTGGATTGTACGGTGAGGCATGTCTTAGTATGTTCCATTTTATATTAAATTCTTTGTTTGTCTCTTTGAGTTCCCAGATATACTTGCTAAGTTCGGTACTGTTTTTGAACTCAAAGAGTTATGTTATATTTCGGGGTTTACGCCTGCATCAGCACAATTTTGGGTTATATCGCCGGCGGGCAGTTTACCTAACAACACATTTCCTGGGCCGGCTCCATCGGTTAACCAGTACTTGGGTGCACCAACCTCCGTAAGAAGAGACAAACAAAGAATTTATGAAAAACAGTACCGAACAGTACCGAACATTGCTATTGCATTTCCTTCGATGAACGTATGCGCCCTGATTGTATCCATTTTCGTATGCGGGTTCCAAATAATGATATGCAGCTGACATGCGCACTCGATCTTACGGTAATGCATGCACATTCGCAGTGTTAGACAGCGTTGGTCGTGAGTAAAGGTGTGTCTTACAGATTACGCTGTTCCGATGATGATCTATTGATCAGATCCCCGCCACACGAAAAGCCGCACATTCTACTAAATATCTTTTAATTGGAAAGTGTGAAAATATTTGTCTTTGTCGCATTGAAAAGAATAATTAATGTAAATATAAGTAATGAAATCGCTAGTTAATAGTTTCCATTGGGGGTATGAACTACATTGGGTGTGTTTAAAGTCACTGTGCTATGCCTTCGTCTCGGCATCATCGGTAACTTTAAAACACACCCAATGTAGTTCATACCCCAATGGAAACTAATAACTCGCGATTCATTCCTTAAACATATGTTCATATGGGAGATTCCAATCCGAGTGCTGTCGTTATTGATACAGAAAAGAACATACTTTTATTTCGAAGGATTTGTACATAATGCATCGTCTTAAAGAGACATTACATCGCAAAAAGTAAATAAAATACATTTTTTGTCACGTATAAATGCATTGCTACTACACATTCTTCTGAATACATTCGAACACTAACATTGAACCAATAAACAGTGCTTTTGTGATCTACAAACTTTCAAAAGTGAAAGTAGGATTTCATATAGCGGTCATCTGCGCTCCTAAATTGACGTTTGTTTACGCGATACTTTCGATTAGAAATAATTTAACTCAGATTAGTCTACAAATAAATATGCATAGACACACATGTGAGATACAACGGTAAATCTGTACCATAAAACTCGTTATTCAGGATACGCGCATTGTATTACGCATGAATGTCGACCCTATTTACATTATTTTGCTATGTCTACAAACGACGAATACGGTGTTTGTTTATTAGTTGTAATACTCCGTTTTTGAGGCAACTATTTGGAACAAAATTATACCATATAACAGGAAATTACAGTCTGCAGATATTTGCAATTTCAACGATGTATTGTCGCTTTAACAAAACTAGTAATAACATATACATAATAACTCCTGAGGAAAGACTATGTAGACTCTGTAACAGAAACGAAATAGAAAATGAAACTCATTTCTTGCTTGATTGTGACTCATCAGAAGTGCAACATTTGGAACTTTAATAACAAATGATGAATTCTGTAATATAACTGTGTTAGAAAAACTAAATCTTATTCTTAATATGTATCCTAGGAAAGCTGGTGAATTTATCATGAAATCATATTTACATAGATGTACACTATACTCTGGTAATTGAATTTATTCATGTATATATTTGAATTAATATCGTAATCATTACAATCGTTCACAGGTATACAGTATTATATGCTTAGAGCTATGATTCCATCATTTAGATGTTGATATATGTAACGTGTCTGTCATGTCATATATATAGATACTTTAATATCATATTAACCATTGTAAATAATTGCTTTATTAGTTTAAGTTGACTTATAGGTCCACTGGGCCGGGTGCTATTGTATTATTGTACATTTGTTGTAATATTGTAATTATAAACTGAATGCACATGTCACTATAATAAACATTTTTTTATCTTATCTTATCTATACAATTTATGATCACGTGACAATTGAAATTTAAGTGAGAGTAATATATAAGATTTGTCAATAATTACACATTTGTATTATCTCTAATAAAGATAATTTTATAAATTAGCTAAGTTATGTATGGTATTATTGTCATCGGATCTATTCAACTAACTTATTACTATGTTACATTAATCTATTCTTCTTTTCGTGCTCAGAATACATATTTTATTTACAAATATTCATTTAAATAAAAAATGTTAGATACATTGAAGATGAGTATCATTTTGTTTTAATTTGTCCGTATTACTCGGATTTGAGGAAATAACTCGTTAATAACTACTACTACAGGAGACCAAGCATGTATACATTTTGTATTTAAATGAACAATGATAATAGAAAGGTGTTATTAAGCTTGGCTCGTTTTCTTAAAACTGTTTTAAACCATAGGAACTCCATACGGAATGCTTTATCTTCTTAATTACACAACACACCAACTAGAATGCTCATCCTCTATACTAAACTGTTCATCCTCTATACTAAACTGTCCATCCTCTATACTAAACTGTCCATCCTCTATACTAAACTGTTCATCCTCTATACTAAACTGTTCATCCTCTATACTAAACTGTCCATCCTCTATACTAAACTGTCCATCCTCTATACTAAACTGTTCATCCTCTATACTAAACTGTTCATCCTCTATACTAAACTGTCCATCCTCTATACTAAACTGTCCATCCTCTATACTAAACTGTTCATCCTCTATACTAAACTGTTCATCCTCTATACTAAACTGTTCATCCTCTATACTAAACTGTTCATCCTCTATACTAAACTGTCCATCCTCTATACTAAACTGTTCATCCTCTATACTAAACTGTCCATCCTCTATACTAAACTGTTCATCCTCTATACTAAACTGTTCATCCTCTATACTAAACTGTTCATCCTCTATACTAAACTGTCCATCCTCTATACTAAACTGTCCATCCTATATACTAAATTGATTTAGCAATACAGCTTTCCTGATCACGTGTTTATTTGTATATAATTGTATGTATATATTATTACTATGTATACGTCATGAATAAATTTATGTTCTGTTCTGTTTATTTAAATGTTAACCATTTTCTTTTAATATCCAAAAGTATTACCCACTAATACAATGAATTGTGGTTGATATAATAATTTGAAATTGTTTAGTATATACCTTGAATAGATTTCACATATTTTCATTGTTAAATATATTATTCTCTTGGTTTAAGCATATTTATTTTCTATCATGTACATGGTTATTTACAACAATTGAAATAAGGACAGAAAGCTATACAGCATATGGTTGTCCACTCCTTCCTAAATAATTTACACAAACATTTCAGGGCATGACTATTTACAAGTTCAAAAACACTTTTTGGTATGTATAGGGAAGATGTAATGCTTACAAAGCTTAATTCATGATATCTAAATTAATTATGTGATACATAAGAGTACAGAGCTTGAAAAGTTGGGGAGAGAAAAAACAATTAAAAGAAAGAAAACCAACAAATGGAAGATGATAAAAAAGACAAAAAAAGGATATAGAGAAAGGGAAAAGAATTATTAATTTCTTGCCTTATTGACTAGTTGCCTTATTGAGTGATCAACTTTATTTCATATCCAATAGGTCAATATGACCCATGAGGTACAACAATTTACAAACACGAACATAACAAATAGTGGTGACAAATATTGCGGAGAAGGCAAAGTATGCATTGTAACGATGTTATTATTCAATTTAAAAATTAATCACAAGAATATACTAGAATAACAATGTTCATAATGTATATATCAAACTTGTATTTACTTCCAATAAGAATATCACAGAGTACAACAGGTCGATTGGGCGTATCCCTACCCCTACTACATCTGTGACATTATTCCTTGAGTAAACACTGTTTAGTATATAATATATACCTGCATGCACCAAATGAATAAAGATTGAACACTTATATAATTTGCGATATCACATAAAATCTCATTGTCCCCACTATGTATATATAGCAACATATACATATTATAGCCACCCATATATATATATATATAGTAACATATACATATTATAGCCACCCATATGTATATATAGTAACATATACATATTATAGCCACCCATATGTATATATAGTAACGTATACATATTATAACCACCCATATGTATATATAGTAACATATACATACTATTACCACCCGTATGTATATATAGTAACATATACATATTATAGCCACCCATAGGTATATATAGTAACATATACATATTATAGCCACCCATATGTATATATAGTAACATATACATACTATTACCACCCGTATGTATATATAGTAACATATACATATTATAGCCACACATATGTATATATAGTAACATATACATATTATAGCCACCCATATGTATATATAATAACATATACATATTATAGCCACCCATATAGTAACATATACATATTATAGCCACCCATATGTATATATAGTAACATATACATATTATAGCCACACATATGTATATATAGTAACATATACATATTATAGCCACCCATATAGTAACATATACATATTATAGCCACCCATATAGTAACATATACATATTATAGCCACCCATATGTATATATAGTAACATATACATATTATAGCCACACATATAGTAACATATACATATTATAGCCACCCATATAGTAACATATACATACTATAGCCACCCATATAGTAACATATACATATTATAGCCACCCATATAGTAACATATACATATTATAGCCACCCATATAGTAACATATACATATTATAGCCACCCATATAGTAACATATATATTATAGCCACCCATATAGTAACATATACATATTATAGCCACCCATATAGTAACATATACATATTATAGCCACCCATATAGTAACATATACATATTATAGCCACCCATATAGTAACATATACATATCATAGCCACCCATATAGTAACATATACATATTATAGCCACCCATATAGTAACATATACATATTATAGCCACCCATATAGTAACATATACATATTATAGCCACCCATATAGTAACATATACATATTATAGCACCCATATAGTAACATATACATATTATAGCCACCCATATAGTAACATATACATATTATAGCCACCCATATAGTAACATATACATATTATAGCCACCCATATAGTAACATATACATATTATAGCCACCCATATAGTAACATATACATATTATAGCCACCCATATAGTAACATATACATATTATAGCCACCCATATAGTAACATATATATATTATAGCCACCCATATAGTAACATATACATACTATAGCCACCCATATAGTAACATATACATACTATAGCCACCCATATAGTAACATATACATACTATAGCCACACATATAGTAACATATACATATTATAGCCACCCATATAGTAACATATACATATTATAGCCACCCATATAGTAACATATACATATTATAGCCACCCATATAGTAACATATACATATTATAGCCACCCATATAGTATCATATACATATTATAGCCACCCATATAGTAACATATACATATTATAGCCACCCATATAGTAACATATACATACTATAGCCACCCATATAGTAACATATACATACTATAGCCACCCATATAGTAACATATACATACTATAGCCACCCATATAGTAACATATACATATTATAGCCACCCATATAGTAACATATACATACTATAGCCACCCATATAGTAACATATACATATTATAGCCACCCATATAGTAACATATACATATTATAGCCACCCATATAGTAACATATACATATTATAGCCACCCATATAGTAACATATACATACTATAGCCACCCATATAGTAACATATTACTATAGCCACCCATATAGTAACATATACATACTATAGCCACCCATATAGTAACATATACATACTATAGCCACCCATATAGTAACATATACATACTATAGCCACCCATATAGTAACATATACATACTATAGCCACCCATATAGTAACATATACATACTATAGCCACCCATATAGTAACATATACATATTATAGCCACCCATATAGTAACATATACATACTATAGCCACACATATAGTAACATATACATATTATAGCCACCCGTTGTTATATAGTAACATATACATATTATAGCCACCCATATAGTATCATATACATATTATAGCCACCCATATAGTAACATATACATATTATAGCCACCCATATAGTAACATATACATACTATAGCCACCCATATAGTAACATATACATATTATAGCCACCCATATAGTAACATATACATA
>CM026394.1:41136349-41326924 GCA_014843695.1 Archivesica marissinica
GACATGCGTCAGTATTACTCTATACAAAGTCAAAACATGACATGCGTCAGTATTACTCTATACAAAGTCAAAACATGACATGCGTCAGTATTACTCTATACAAAGTCAAAACATGACATGCGTCAGTATTACTCTATACAAAGTCAAAACATGACATGCGTCAGTATTACTCTATACAAAGTCAAAACATGACATGCGTCCTGGTTATATGGAAACTATATTTCCACCCATTGTATCAAAACTACCGAATATCCACTTCAGAATAATAACAAATATACAACTATTGCAAGTCGAACTCAGATATATAGCACATCGTGCATACCCTCTTCTACTGAATTATGTAATGAACTGAACACAGACCTACGTAGTTCTGCGACCTTAGATATATTTAAGTCAAAATTAAAAGAATTTTATTTAAAAGCACCAGTTATACCTAAACACGTTTTATATGGTGACAGATTGTGTTCGATACTTCATGCCCGTTTAAGAAATCGTTGCAGTAATTTAAATAATGATTTTTATAGGAACCATATAAGAGACAATTCTTACTGTGACTACTGTCGAGAATGTAGAACATTTTTTCTTTCAATGTTGCAAATTTTGCGATGAGAGAATCATACTTTTCATGAAACAAGAAGCTGTCATTCATTTAACTCTTTCACCGCCAATGTCGCATAAAAGCGACTTTGTAAAAAAGTATAGAGAACCCGATCGGACAGAACATAACATGCCGTCTGATCAGGCTATATGCTGATTGCTCTTCAGACAGTGGAGCTGAAGCACCTGTCCGAATAGCAAACAACATAGATCCTGATCAGACGCGGCGTTACGCCGCCGCTGATCTGGATCTATGTTGTTTGCACATGCTCTGAATTTATTCGGCGCTGAAAGAGTTAATGTGGATTTGTTATGATCTGGTAGGAATACGTTGAACGTGAACGATAACAATATAATAATCGCAGCTGTATAGATAGTCATTAAAGCGTCATTACATCTCAAAAAGCATATAAATGCATGTTTTCATGTATAAATGCATTGCTACTACAAATTCTTCTGAATACGTCCCAACATTAACATTGAATCAATAAACAGTGTCATTCATTTAATGTGGATGTGTTATCTGGTAGGGATACGTTGAGCGTGGACGATAACACACTAGTAATCGCAGCTGTACAGACATTTAAGCATTCAAAAAGAAATTGTTATGTTATATTTCGGGTTTTACGCCTGCATCAGCACCATTTTGGGCTATATCGCCGGCGGGCAGTTTACCTAACAACACCTTTCATGGGCATGCTCCAACGGTTAACCAGTACTTGGGTGCACCAACCTCCGTAAGAAACTGCCAACTTTTTCATATAAATGAGACAAATGATCAAAAAGAAATTGCCCGGTTTGGGGGGAGAGCACATCAACACGAGAGGTTATTCATTTACTACGAACTATTCGTTATTATTTAGACAACACTTGTTTTTATATACATGAAATATAATTACGCCAATTCAGTTTCACTTGTTTGTTTCAATTTCACTGCGGATGGTCAATTACTAATGTTGATAGAACTTGTGGCCGAACCCATTTGCTTTCATTTGTGTGTCAATCTTTGTATTGTTGTATATGTGTAAATAATGCCGTAATATATTAGAAAACTAAAACAAAACTGACAGAGACGATAAAAGTACATGAGAAAAATGCGAAAACATCAGAACATATGTACATGTGGGTAAGGCAATTTAATAAACTGTATGTATGTATGTTCCTTTAATGTCAAACCCCTCGCGGGGACTTAGACATGTTTTACTGGGCAGACTTAGCCGACCTAAGCGATTAACCAGTACTAAGCAATGTATGTGAGGTGCCTTGCTCAATGACACTACATACGTGGCCTGACCGAGTATCGAACCCGGGACCATTCGATTCCAAATTCGACGCTCTACCACTGGACCACGGACGCCACACACTGGAATTCTTAGATGTTAAAATACCAATTTACAGATAGCCAAGAACATTTATACGATTTCAACAACTAATAATTACCTCTTTGGGTGTCATCCCAATGCCCAATAAAACGATCTGTTCTGTTCTGATCGTAGCCTCTTCCGGTCGGTCAATTCATTACTATATGAGCGTTTTAGTGAAGCTCGTGTCCATCTTTAACCGAATGAAAGCTACTGAATCGTCTTGTCTTCTCTATATACGGGATCAGTTCACTGTCTTAACACCACCACTCACAAAATACAACACAACAACTGTTGCCGGGGCTAGGTACAACATTTATTGCGAGGATGGGACCAATACAGCATTTACATACATGTACACCTTATAATTCTGTTTCACACATAATGTGACATATGTACGCTAAATGACCATTATATATCCATCATGAAAACAGCAAAGCCGCACACGAAAAACCCATTAGGAAACGTGTACCTGTAGCAATGCTTTAAACTGTTTCTCTGGATATAAGATGACGGGATATTTTCATCTTACGGTACCCTGCATGTCCCTACTTACTCAAAAACATAAAATGTATATAATACATACATTGTGGATATTCATCTATGATCTGACATATCAAGAACTGGTATTGAAAATGTTTATGTCATATAAGCAAACTATTATCCGGAATTTCAGTATAAAAATGTGAATTTGAATATTAAATATCGAATAGCCCTCGCGTTATCCTAGCGTAGAAGTGATTACCACACAAAATCACCCTATAAATACCTGTATGAACATATTTCTGCACGAAATACTCGACTAATCCGCCGTGTATTTTGTGTTCACAGGCCGTGTTAAGACATTCATTCTCAGCTATACGTTGTATCACAGAGAACTTACAAATAACAACGCTCTGAAACGTATGCAAATGGCGAACCAATTTCAACAAGGGACGCGACCTAGTCATATTGTCTTTTCGACCCCGTCGATCCCGTCCGCAATCTGTACGTGTACGCATAATTTGTGCAGTTGTGTGTATGTATGTTCCATTAATGTCAAACCCCTTGCGGGGACGTAGACATGTTTTCCTGGACAAGCTAAGTGGTTAACCAGTACTAAGCAATGTGTGTGAGGTGCCTTGCTCAATGACACTACATACGTGGCCTGACCGAGTATCGAACCCGGGACGATATATTCCAGATCCGACGCTCTACCACTGGACCACGGATGTCACAGTTACATGTGTGTGTCTATATACGTTATTCGATTTAATTATATTTACATTGCTAGTATATAAATCTTTTCGAATTAAAACTCATATGCCGGGAGTGTGCCCATGGTTCAGGTCCGCTTGTAGGATGTTCTTGTTTAAGTAGTTGTTTATTTGTTAACATAAGAGACAGTCATCCGCGAAAACCCCTGGAGTAGTGCACCTGGGGATTCCAATACAAACAAATACAAACACGATTATATTTCTTAGATCTCATCTAAGAATAAATGTTGATCTTTAAATGCTCGTCTATATGTTGATGTGCAGATGCTATCTCTGTCTCAGAGGCATCTGGTGCTACCTCGATGATGCAGCCTACACATTGCGTCTATATGCTGATGTTGTTCTGTCCCAGAGGCATCTGGTGCTACCTCGATGATGCAGCCTACACATTGCGTCTATATGTTGATGTTGTTCTGTCCCAGAGGCATCTGGTGCTACCTCGATGATGCAGCCTACACATTCCGTCTATATGTTGATGTGTAGATGTGGGACAGAGATAGCATCTACACATCAACATATAGACGGAAGTGCTACCTGGGTGATACAACCTAAACATTCCGTCTATATGTTGATGTGTAGATGCTATCTCTGTCCCAGTGGCATCTAATTCTACCTCGGTGATACAACCTACACAGTCCGTCTATATGTTGATGTGTAGATGCTATCTCCGTCCCATTGGCATCTAATGTTACCTCGGTGATAAAACCTACACATTTCGTCTATATGTTGATGTGTAGATGCTATCTCCGTCCCAGTGGCATCTAATGCTACCTCGGTGATACAGGCTACACACTCCGTCTATATGTTGATGTGTAGATGCTATGACCGTCCCAGTGGCATCTAATGCTACCTCGATGATACAGCCTACACATTCCGTCTATATGTTGATGTGTAGATGCTATGACTGTCCCAGTGGCATCTAATGCTACCTCGATGATACAGCCTACACATTCCGTCTATATGTTGATGTGTAGATGCTATATATGTTCCAGTGGCATCTAATGCTACCTCGGTGATACAGCCTACACATTCCGTCTATATGTTGATGTGTAGATGCTATCTCTGTCCCAGTGACAGCTAATGCTACCTCGGTGATACAGCCTACACATTATGTTCATATGTTGATGTGTAGATGCTATCTCTGTCCCAGTGGCATCTGATGCTACCTCGGTGATACAGGCTACACACTCCGTCTATATGTTGATGTGTAGATGCTATCTCTGTCCCAGTGGCATCTGATGCTACCTCGGTGATACAGCCTACACACTCGGTCTATATGTTGATGTGTAGATGCTATGACTGTCCCAGTGGCATCTAATGCTACCTCGATGATACAGCCTACACATTCCGTCTATATGTTGATGTATAGATGCTATGACTGTCCCAGCGGCATCTAATGCTACCTCGGTGATACAACATAAACATTCCGTCTATATGTTGATGTGTAGATGCTATGACTGTCCCAGTGGCATCTAATGCTACCTCGTTGATACAACATAAACATTCCCTCTATATGTTGATGTGTAGATGCTATCTCTGTCCCAGCGGCATCTAATGCTACCTCGGTGATACAACCTACACATTTCGTCTATATGTTGATGTGTAGATGCTATCTCTGTCCCAGCGGCATCTAATGCTACCTCGGTGATACAGCCTACACATTCCGTCTATATGTTGATTTGTAGATGCTATCTCTGTCCCAGCGGCATCTAATGCTACCTCGGTGATACAGCCTACACATTCCGTCTATATGTTGATGTGTAGATGCTATCTCTGTCCCAGCGGCATCTAATGCTACCTCGATGATACAGCCTACACATTCTGTTCATATGTTGATGTGTAGATGCTATCTCTGTCCCAGCGGCATCTAATGCTACCTCGGTGATACAGCCTACACATTCTGTTCATATGTTGATGTGTAGATGCTATCTCTGGCCCAGTGGCATCTAATGCTACCTCGATGATATAGCCTACACATTCCGTCTATATGTTGATGTGTAGATGCTATCTCTGGCCCAGTGGCATCTAATGCTACCTCGGTGATACAGGCTACACACTCCGTCTATATGTTGATGTGTAGATGCTATGACTGTCCCAGTGGCATCTAATGCTACCTCGATGATACAGCCTACACATTCCGTCTATATGTTGATGTGTAGATGCTATGACTGTCCCAGTGGCATCTAATGCTACCTCGATGATACAGCCTACACATTCCGTCTATATGTTGATGTGTAGATGCTATCTCTGTCCCAGTGGCATCTAATGCTACCTCGATGATACAACCTACACATTCCGTCTATATGTTGATGTATAGATGCTATGACTGTCCCAGCGGCATCTAATGCTACCTCGGTGATACAACATAAACATTCCGTCTATATGTTGATGTGTAGATGCCATGACTGTCCCAGTGGCATCTAATGCTACCTCGTTGATACAACATAAACATTCCCTCTATATGTTGATGTGTAGATGCTATCTCTGTCCCAGCGGCATCTAATGCTACCTCGGTGATACAACCTACCCATTTCGTCTATATGTTGATTTGTAGATGCTATCTCTGTCTCAGTGGCATATGATGCTACCTCGATGATGCAGCATACACATTCCGTCTATATGTTGATTTGTAGATGCTATCTCTGTCTCAGTGGCATATGACGCTACCTCGATGATGCAGCCTACACCTTCCGTCTATATGTTGATGTTTAGCGGCTATCTCTGTCCCAGTGGCATCTAATGCTACCTCTATGATACAACCTACACAGTCCGTTTATCTTGTGATGTCTGAATCCCAGTTACAAGTGCTGGTAACCATAAGTCGTACAAATACTTCCTGTGACTGGTGCAGTAGCTTGAGCCGTAATGCTATCTGATTATAGGTTTTTTCTAGAGCGAAATGGCACCACCCTTTTGCCTTTTAGCACCACCATTTTACCTTTTATCACCACCCTTTTACCTTTTATCACCACCCTTTTAGCTATTAGCACCACAATTTTGCCATTTAGCACCACCTTTTAGCTATTAGTACCACCCTTTTGCCTTTTAGCACCACCATTTTACCTTTTATCACCACCCTCTTACCTTTTATCACCACCCTTTTAGCTATTAGCACCACCATTTTGCCTTTTATCACCATCATTTTAGCTATTAGCACCACCAGTTTGCCTTTTAGCACCACCCTTTTAGCTATTAGCACCACCATATTAGCTATTAGCACCACCCTTTTGCCTTTTAGAATAGTTTTTTATATAGGCCTCAACAGTTTATTTTCTAGATTTTATAGAGCGGAATGGCTCTTTTGCCTTTTAGTACTATCATGTTGCATGTTGCCTTGTTTAACATAAGCCGCAACATGTGACTGCTTTCGGACTTGACAGACCTATATAAACTTAGAACTTGTCCGCCCTTTTCACAAATATTTACTGCCTTACTGCCTCTTATATCAATCACCGTATGTTAGCAACATTTTCTAGGGGCTAACCCCAAAAACCCCTTCCCGCACCTCATCGTGGCCCAAACTGCACCATGCGCCCTTTCTGACCAACCCTGCGCCCTTTCTGACCCACCCTGTGCGCTTTCTGACCCACCCTGCCCCCTTTCTGACCCATCCTGCCCCCTTTCTGACACACCCTGCCCTTGATTCCACTGTAGATTGAACACTATGACAAGTTATATGTTTTAAGAGAGGTTTTGATGGGCAACGTATTATTTCAATCAGGCCCAAATCTCTGCCCAAACAGCCAGTTCAGTGTGATACGCTGTGGTACCCGCAGCTAGTTGTTGCCGTACGGACTTAGTTACAAGTTTGGATGTTATGTTTCAGTGTCACGAATATCCCAGTCTGTAAGCGAAATTCCCGGGTTTGAGTTCATGGTTGGCTGCGGGTTGGCTGCACGCGCGTGCGTGTGTGCATGTGTGCGCCTGCGTGTAAGAAAGGAATTTATTTGATCGAGCAGGCTAAGAAACCTAAATATTCTTTTTCTTTTATGATTACCAATGATTTTGCCCACTATAATATTTGTTATAAAATTTTATTCATTTTAGCCGCCCCCTGTCGGGAGCTTAATTTCACTACAATGCACAACCACACGTGTTGGCTTAAATAATATTGTATTGCAAAACATAAAGCACATATAACGACATACATAATACATAATGCAAAGGATCAAGTAGAAGGCTAAATGTAGTAAAGGTAGCTTTTATTAAAAACGTTTCCTTTATAAAACTTTCCAACTACACATGTCGATATTGATTAATGAGAACAAAATGAATACTAAATTTGAAAGAAATTTCAAAATGTAAAGGCGAAAATGGGTAATAGAAAGAATAAGAATTTGAAAAGAAATTAAAAACAGCAACTATTTTCACAAATCCCAAATCCACCAATAATTCAATGAAAAGAAAATACTATGAATGAAACCAAAATAAAGAAAGAAGAACTCAACCGCTGTCGTAACCCGGTCCTAACCCCCTCCCTCCACCCACCTGCTCGAGATCCGATGTAGTAGTGTATGATTGCATGTATGTACAGTCTACATCCGCTATGTCAAAGTCAGTTATGTCGAATTTATTTTCCGGTTATCTCGAAGTCGGATCAAAGTCCCGTTTCAGACACTATCATTTTACACATGTTAAGTTTAACTTCGGATATGTCGAAGTATTTTGTTCGGTCCGACATAACGGGTGTTGACTGTATTAGTATATGTTTTGTCAGACATAAACTAATAGTAGCAGTATATTATATATAGTCGTCCTTCCATGCATCTTCGTTGTTTCCAATCTCCGGTTGCCCATATTAGTACGACGCCCACCCCCGTGGTTAGCGCGCTCGCTTCTCACCAATGCAACCCGGGTTCGATCCTCGGACAGGGAAGTGTGTGAGATGGTACTGTACCCACACGAATGACTACATATACGCTTTCATCCGCGCCAACGAGAGTGATTAATATAAGTTGTTAAAGTTTAAACAAAAAGAAACAAAGCAAAAAGAGCTCCGCTCAGGCCGTGTCTCATTTATATGAAAAATTGGCAGTGTCTTAAGGAGGTTGGTGAACCGGTGGAGCCTGTCCAAGAAAGTTGTTGTTAGGTAAGCTGCACGCCGGCGATATAGCCCATAATGGTGCTGATGCAGGCTAAAAACACGAAGAAACAAACACACATTTATCTTTGATAATTGTGCTTAAACGGACTATGGGTGCTCTGTCATACAGAAGTCGTTTCACCATTCCCTTTCTTGTAACACAAAATTAGACTTCTACTTGGAGATGTTTTCTCTGTGATAGAGTTGTAGCGTGTGGTGAGTGTATTGTTGATGTTGTTGAAGCTGGTTCCAGAGTGATCTTTCTTCGAACCTAAATACTGTGTTTCACGACGCCTTCGCAGTGAATGTTTCATCTGTGCTAAAACCTGCAGACGGACAGACGGACAATTAAGGTTAATGTTTGAAATTCACATTGTTGCTGGCTTGATACGAGATTAATATATCGTTTATTCAGAGATGCTCTTCAAGCACATGCTGGACTGTTTTCTAATCTAATCTTTGATAAGTATGTATAGGATATCAGCCGAAAGAGAATCAATATGTAAACTACCAGTGCCAATATCTTACATATTGGATCCGTTTGAGGCTTATATCTTACTTAAAACACCCACTTATATGACAAGATCTCAATAATTAAATGTTCGTACATATGCAGGTAATATAATACTCTGGGCAGTTTGACAGTTTACATATTGGATCCGTTTGAGACTTATATCTTACTTAAAACACACACGTATATAACAAGATGTTACTAATTAAAATTGTTAATTTCGTACATTTACGCATAGGATTTGATCAAATACTCTGGCCTATTGAAAGCAGTCCAATATTAATAATAATGGACTGCATGTACAAAGGTATGACGTCACAACAGTGTTTTAAAATTATATAAAGCATAGACGCATCTCTAGGGTGTACGTATCTCTTTCATCGACATGTTCCTGATATCGCAACCCCATCGTAATATACCACTGTTGCCTTCATATCACTTGTACCCCATCGATGTACGTTCGAATCCCACTGTGGTTTTCGAATTACTTCATACTGCTCGGAGAGGCACACGATCTCCGTGGTCGAGTGGCTAAGCTCGCTGACTTGTATACACACTGTAACATATCATCACTGATGGTAACGGGTTCGAGCCCCGCTCAGACGTGTCTCTTTATATGGAAAAAGTTGGCAGTTTCTTACGGAGTGGTGCACAAAGTATTGGCTAACTGCCTGGAATCTGCCCAGGAAATGTGTTGTTAGCAAAACAAGCTGTCGCTCAACTAGCCAACTGGTAGCGACTGTAAATAAACTTCAATAAAATTAAAAGTACACGAGGGCTTACTCCATGAATACTATCTGGAGTCACCATACATAACAGCCTAAGCTGTTGGTGCGACTTTAAATGCAATAATCTGGAAATGGTCTGTTTGTGATAGTGCTGAGAATTATATGAGACACGTTTCATTACTTTAAATTTTATAATTATATAAGCATGATAAATAAAATATAAATGTATGCGGTTCTTACCTCACCATTGCAAATACAGAATATCAAGGCTACGCACATGCCCTGCAATAAATATAATTTTTTGTTTGTTTGTTTAATTCCATTTTTTTTTTATTTCTCTATCAACATACATAAATACAAAATCAATATATGTTAACAATACAATGTACTAACATAAATTAATGTATTTTATATAGTATTTCAATGCTAAATCGCAGATACATTAAACATCAATACAATGTATACATATGATGGAGAGAAAAATTCATTACATTTTTTGGAAAGAGAGAGAAATATAGGAGAGGAGATGGTTGAGTATGTACTATATAACATTTAAAGATTAGTTAATTAATATGGTTCAGAAACGGTCTCCATTTTAGCGTGAACGTAGTATGCTTGTTTTTGAACAATGCAATTGTTTCCTCTATTTTTATTTTATACTTAAAATATGCAATAAAATGGACACATAAATACAATATTTCCATTTGGGTACAAGCAATTTAATAAACTGTAAGACACGCTTTTTCTCTTCTCGCGACGAACACTGCTTAACACGGCGTTTACTCATGCCCGTAACTTCGAGAGCGCATGACAGCTGCATATCATTAGTTGGGAACGCTCATGCGAATAAGTGATAGTATCGCAGTATCAAGTTATTGTCAGCCATAAATTAAAAACATAATTTCGCAAAATACCTGTAGTTCTATTAGAAATATATTATTAATAAATTATATAATTACTGTCAAGCCTGTGTTAGTGGTCACCTCTGTTATGCAGCCAGTTTCTAGATTCTCAATATGTTGCTTCATTATACATGTCACTACTATTACGCAGCCACCTGTGCTAAGCAGCCATTTCTGTGAGTCCCTTGGCTGGCTGCTTAAGACAGGTTTGACTGTATTAAAATATGTAAATATTAACGGTCTCATATCAAAATGTTTTAATGTTCAAACTGATTTATACGACCTTTTTCATCAGATCACATTTTCCAATCTAGTATTAAACGTGTCCACGTCATGTTCTTATCACAATTCCAATTGGTGTATTATAACACATGGGATTGTTGAACTTTGAAAATGCGCAGTAAATTAAGGTTACGGTGAAACATTTCAAGTCGAAATATCGCATAATCCGTCAAGAGTAATTTGGAGGGTATTGTAAAACAATCCATAAATGATGTTTCTGAATATAATTAATTGTTCAAAAGACAAATACTACCAAGACAAGAACGACTTTGTAAATTATGTTCAAACAATGTTGTTGAGTCTGAATATCACTTCTTACTTTGCTGTCCAAAGTATTCTAATATTAGGACGAAGTATTTAGGCAACTGTTTATGGCCTAACATGCTAAATGTGTGTTTATACTTCCCTCTAGAAACAAGATGCGCATGCTAAAGTGTGTCCGATTAGCGCAGTGGTTTGCGCTCGCTTCTCACCAATGCAACCCGGTTCGATCATCGGACCGGGAAGTGTATGAGATGGTACGGTGGTCGCCAGATCGGACAGGTAGATTTTCTCCGGGTACTCCGGTTTCCTCCCACACGAATGGCCACATATACGCTTTCATCCAGCGCCAACGAGAATGATTAATATAAGTTGTTAGAACTTGCTTCGCAATCGTTGTAAAATAAATAAAGTTTAAAGTGTGTAACACTTGTATATGAGACTTATTCAATCAGGAAAGAAACGTTTGGAAATGTAATAGCGTCTTCTTGATATTCACGTATTCTTTAGTATGCAATAAACTTGTATGTGTATATGTATGCATTACCGTCGATCAATATATATGCCCTGGTTGAATACATATTCGCATGAGCGTTCCCAACTAATGATATGCAGCTGTCATGCGCTCTCGAAGTTACGGGCATGAGTAAACGCCGTGTTAAGCAGTGTTCGTCGCGAGAAGAGAAAAAGCGTGTCTTACAGATTACGCTGTTCCAATGATAGTCTATTTCCCAGTTCCGATATACGGTAATTTGCAAATCTGGACTAAAAACATTTTAAATCCAAAGTGTGTTATATTTTCTTTGTTTCATTGAACGGAATAATTAATATAAATATA
This sequence comes from Archivesica marissinica, assembly GCA_014843695.1. Classification (NCBI taxonomy): domain Eukaryota; kingdom Metazoa; phylum Mollusca; class Bivalvia; order Venerida; family Vesicomyidae; genus Archivesica; species Archivesica marissinica. Next base: position 41,148,169 of record CM026394.1, read on the forward strand.
AGTAATGTTTCCTTCGTGGTATGTGCTACAGTGGGTTTGTTTAAAGTTAGCATGGATGACGTCGGCCTCCATACACTTTAACTAGTTAGTTCATAACCCGGTGGAAAATATTAACCCGCGATTCATTCCTTAATAGGAGCATTGTGTGTAGGTTGTATGCAGTGGGCATCCGGCAGTGACTGAGGTTCTATGCGCCGCTGAATGTTAAATGCCCAGTGGGGGGGGGTCGTTCAGTTCGTTCATGTGAGGGAGCTATCCATCTGGCTCGCAGGAAGGTGCTTGGGTGATTTTACACATATGGAAGTCCGTGCGTGAAATACTACTGCGGGGTCTGCCTCCACACATAGCAAGCTCTGATGAAAGTCGCCATGTGACCTAAGACGTTGATGCGACGAACATATAACATATTCATGTCTATGTACTGTACCCACTGAAATTGGTGGCGAATTCGGAGAAATAATTATGCCTTACTTAGAAACTGCAGAACTATCCTGAATATTCAGCCGTCACTTTCATGTACTGTACCTGGATTTGTGATTAGTTCTCAGCAGTTCATAGCCTCTAGATATAAACTGCTGACAACTCCTAAATATGTATTCAACGCCATGTACAGCACCTGTGAATGTGTGACGAGTTCTGAGAATGTTATGACCTTTAGATATAAACTACTGACAACTCCTAAATATGTATCCAATTCCATGTACTGTACCTGTGAATGTGTGACGAGTTCTGAGAATGTTATAGCCGTTAGATATAAACTGCTGACAACTCCTAAATATGTATCCAATTCCATGTACTGTACCTGTGAATGTGTGACGAGTTCTGAGAATGTTATAGCCGTTAGATATAAACTGCTGACAACTCCTAAATATGTATTCAATTCCATGTACAGTACATGTGACTGTGTGACGAGTTCTGAGAATGTTATGACCTTTAGATATAAACTGCTCACAAATCCTATATATATATTCAACGCCATGTATTGTACCTGTGAATGTATGACGAGTTCTGAGAATGTTATGACCTCTAGATATAAACTGCTGACAACTCCTAAATATGTATCCAATTCCATGTACAGTACATGTGAATGTGTGACGAGTTCTGAGAATGTTATAACCGTTAGATATAAACTGCTCACAACTCCTATATATGTATTCAACGCCATGTATTGTACCTGTGAATGTGTGACGAGTTCTGAGAATGTTATGACCTTTTGATATAAACTGCTGACAACTCCTAAATATGTATTCAACGCCATGTATTGTACCTGTGACTGTGTGACGAGTTCTGAGAATGTTATGACCTCTAGATATAAACTACTGACAACTCCTAAATATGTATTCAACGCCATGTAGTACTGTGATGTGTGACGAGTTCTGAGAATGTTTGACCTTGATATAAACTCTGACAATCCTAAATTGTATCAACCATGTATTGTACCTGTGAATGTGTGACGAGTTCTGAGAATGTTTTGACCTCTAGATATAAACTACTGACAATTCCTAAATGTGTATCCAATTCCATGTATTGTACCTGTGAATGTGTGACGAGTTCTGAGAATGTTATAACCTCTAGATATAAACTACTGACAACTCCTAAATATGTATCCAATTCCATGTATTGTACCTGTGAATGTGTGACGAGTTCTGAGAATGTTATAACCGTTAGATATAAGCTGCCATGACAACTCCTAAATATGTATCCAATTCCATGTATTGTACCTGTGAATGTGTGACGAGTTCTGAGAATGTTATAACCGTTAGATATAAGCTGCCATGACAACTCCTAAATATGTATCCAATTCCATGTATTGTACCTGTGAATGTGTGACGAGTTCTGAGTGTTTCTGTACCTGTGAATGTGTAATGAGTTCTGAGAATTTCATATGTTGTTTAGACAACTATTGACTCTTCCATTATGTGCATGTACTGTACCTGAACTGTGTTGATTACGATTGTCATTCTTTATACATAAGTTGCTGACAAATACACCAATATATCGTAAGTTCATAAACACTATACCTGTGAATGTGTGACGAGTTCTGAGAATTTCATATGTTGTTTTAGACAACTCCTGATTCTTCCGTTATGTGCATGTACTGTACCTTTGTATTGATTACGAATGGCATTCTTTATATATAAGTTGCTGACAAATACACCAGTATATCGTAACTTCATAAACACTATACCTGTGAATTTGTGACGAATTCTGAGAACCGTTCGTAATGCAGTGATCCCGCAGAACCCGGGGGTAAGCGATAGATAGTGACAACAAGTTGAACACCAAACAGTGGTATCAATACAAATGTGGCTTTTAGTGCTCTCCTGTCAGAAAGAAAAACACAAGACGTCCAATGTAAAATACCATAGCTATTTCATTACCTAACAAATGCGTATATGACAAATATAGACTATTAGGCAGAGCAGCTGAGATTCGACTGGGACATTTGTGGCACAGAAATGATTGTTTTGCATATAAGCTGGAAATAGTATAGGCTATCCTAAATCACAAAGTTCCCAAAAGTTCCGGTCCGGGAAAAAAAATTGGGGCATTTTTTGACTTTTTTGATATTTTCATTGGGAATTTCTGGAATAATATCATATCTCCAAAACCGCTTAATGGATTTTGAACAAACTACACACATATATTAACCACCTTAGGAAGAATATGATAATGTTATTTTTTGTCTGTATATGAAAGGTCAAGGTCACATTTCAAAGTTACAAAAATTCAATAAAATATGGATATGCGCCATACTTTCACTTCTAATGATTGGTAGCTCATATATTTCATTCTAGTATTTAAGTTAACTCCAGACGAAGTTATAAACATAAGCAATATGGTAAGTATATTTAAGGTTAAGGTTACAAATTGAGGTCAGATGTCCATAAAATGAGATAAAATAACATCTTGTCATGAATGGGTATACATATATAATCTGAATGTTGGAAGCATACCTAACTCTATAAACTTAGTGTATAACACATGAATTAAAATACATACAATTGATACATTGCAGTTTATACATTGATCACATGTCCACTCAGTGTATATTATATTACAAGAGAAAAGTATATTGTATACAGTATACACGTATATACATTATATGTATATATAATTAGGAGAAATGCTCATTCAATATGCCAATATCCACAATGTATTTCTATAGCAAATCTAGAATATCTTCACTGTAATTAAGATTTCTAGCAGCTGATTAATATTTTAGCAATGCTGTTAATATTATCTTGGGTCATATTCTACTCATTGGATCAGTGTTTGATTTTGTCAGTTCTCTGCTATTTCTGGTTGATTGGAGCAGTCCATCACAGTTGCGACACACTGTTGTACAATTCAGACCAAGCTTTCTGCAGCTGCATGACATACTACAACAACCTGTCTTGCATCCACATCGGACAACTTTTAGAATGTTGGCAGGTGCTGGGGGCATGTCCGACAATCTGGGAATCAATATGCCATGTGATAACACCCAACCATAATCACAAGGATCTTCTTCCAACCCTTTCCATTGCAGTATTTGATGGTATACTCGACGAATGATATATGGTTGCACTATGTGTTGGTGGTAATGTTTTAGGGTCAATTGATACAGAGTTTCTTGCTGTTTTGTCCAGGAATAATCTCATTCTGAGTTCATTGATAGATTCAACCTCATTTTCTGTGTAGGTGAGAATGAGTGCGTTTTCTCCAGTTTTCAGGATCTCGCTGTGTGATACTTCATGGGGAAGTTTATCAAATTGTTCAGCACATTCTCTGAAGCTTGCCGACTTCTTTATTAGCCTTAACGCTGCAAGTTTACCAATGCCGTATGGTCTTGATACCGTATCGCATCCCAGTAATGCGTGAATAAACAAGATGTTTTTACATGCTACCTCACCTAGGTTATTCTTTAACTCTAGTATGTTTACAGACTCTTTTCTACGTCCTTCACTGTTAGTCTATACAAATTTATTTTAGCTCGATTGCGAAACAAGTTATTTCAACTTACATAAATCACTCTCGAGACCTCATTCCTGATGGAATCCATCGCCATGAGGGAGAGAGAAGAGGCAACGTGGAATTTAAATGCCTTGCCTAAGGGCACAATCGTAACGGCTCCAGTGGGGCTCGAACTCGGGACCTTTCGCACCTGAAGCGAACGCGCATACACTGCGCTATCACGACTTCCACTATGTCCTTCACTGTTGAGATTAATGGAGTAGCCATGGTCCTTTGCATAATGGCACAGTAATACTAACAGATCAGTATCTTCACCAACCACCACAGTGTTCATATACTTCGAACAGTCTATGGCCGTCATGACGATATCATAGTCTGCATCTGCGTTTGCTTGAGTGACTTCAATGCCAGAATCTTCTAGCTTACTAGCTAGCATGTCTATAAACCTTTGTTTATTCTTAGAATTCAATAAGAAGTTTTGCTTCTTTGTATTCATGGTTAAGTCTTCTTGAACCCTGACCTCAGCCCCAACACGTCCACCAGTACGTATTATGTGGGTGTTATCTTTAGTAGATGGACCAGCTATATAGCCATCAAGCACAATATGACTGAGCTATCTCTTACATACTTTATGTACATTGAACATATCTCATTATATGTTCTGCCTCTTGGCCAGTTGAGTCTTTGAATAAGGCAACCACCATCAATTACATATATTATTTCCTGTTGTTGGTCAGGGACACTGTCATCAGTCAGTAACTGTTTTGTTAGTTCCTGTGCTAGTGTTGCTTTATTGGCCTGTCTCAATAGTTGTTTGCTCTCGAACAAGGAAGGCGGATAGGTACATAGCTCATATGCAAAGAAATTCTGTAGATCTTCTATTGGTACAGCGCCCTGGGCAGCAGTAACCAATCGCTGGAAAAGAAGCTGTGGGTCAATCTCCACATCATCACCACCAATACTGACACTAGCATTATCACTCATAGTGGTTACTTGGGCCTTCTTACTGAACTTGAAGTCACCCACTTTCTTCCCCTCCATATCTTTCAGAATGTTCATGCCCACTTCCCGCCCTTTGTCCACATTTACCTTGTCCCCGGCTACTACACCACTGGCTATACTTCTCAATGACTCTTCTGTGGATTCAAATGGATTTCTATCCATAAGAAAATCTACCATCTTTTTGATATCATCTCTGTCTCTGCTTTGCCTGGTCTCCCCACATTCCTTGTGTTGTTCACTAGTCTCATACCTGTATCCGCTTAGCTGTTGCATCTTGTAGTTAATTTCAGAACACGCTGGCCTTGAGAGGATCCACTGTGCTCTCTGCGTTTCGTCCATGCCTCGCCCCCGAGTTAGGCCTCCAACTGTCTTCACACTACGCATAAGCATCTGCTCGATGATGAGGTCCGTTGACAGTCCAGCCCAGTATCGGTCCGATCTTCGTACAACATGCATACCTTCCATGAACATACTGTGAACATTGGGGTGTGTTATTGATAGGGCAAGCATTTTGTTTAAATATATGTACGATGATTTTGCATATGCATTGTGGCCAGTGGCAGCGAAAAATGGTAGCATTTCTAACAATGACTGAAGGTGAAGGTTCCAATCACCTGTGCGTTCTGCTTTTATAAATGCCTTAAGGATGTCTAGCAATTCTATGTATTGGAGCCATAGCTGGGCTGTTCGGCTTTCTTTCATTTTTGAAATGGCTTTCTGCATCTTGAATTTCATTTTTTCAACACATGTAGATTTCACAACCGATTCAATGTCTACCTCCGCAGCTAAAAGGCCATCTAGAACTTTCATCGCTTCTTCTAACTGTGAACTATTGTCGTTCTCATGCTCATTGTCCCCATACTCATCATCTTCAGCATTCTCAGCATTCATGTCTGGCTCAACACCATTTACGCCTGGGGATTTACTGGGACTGTTATTATTTATGTCTACTACATCATTTGCAATCACCAGACCACCTTCAATACAACTCTGACTCATTTCTTCATCCACATTAGTGTTACATCCATTGTCAGTTATGTCATTCTCTTCTATTTCAACACTAGATACATCTACAGCTGAATCATTATCCTCCTTTCGGTTATTACTATTATGAGGGATTTCAATATTGAATATATTCGCTGCTAACAGCGAACACAGGGCTGACTCTGCCAGTAAATGCCCACGAATGGCTCTGCTGATGGCCTTTCCACTCAGAGATCTTCCCGCAGACATCACTCTAATAGATGGATATGGACTATTTATAAACTGTTCTTAAACAGTGAACAATGGAAGTGGATGTACACGTTTATAAAATGAATAATTGTAATATAGAAGTATGAAAAACTATTAAATAAATTGAGTTTTAATATATTTTTTATTATCATTTTCAGGGGTCAATTTACCCCACCCACTTTTATGGCCGTTATTTTTTAGAAAACAGTACATATCTATCTCTAACCACTTAAACTTACGTCCAGTCTCTCCAACTCATGATTCTATATCATATTTAAGATGATATGTCAATATATGTGAGTTTTATAAGAAATGATTTTAGGTGTGTCTTCAAAATACAGCATGTTTTACCTCTTTTTCTGTGGATAAAGTCAACTTTTTCAGAAAATATACAAAAAAGGTAAGAAAATACATTATTTTCATGTAGTTACATGCATTTAGCATCACTATGAATAATAAAATATAGTCATTTCAAAATGCCAGAAGAATTTAAATCTTTATCTAGATAATTGGGTATTTTTCTGTTTTTGTCGGCCATCTTGGCGGCCATCTTGGATTGTTCAGTTTCCCAAGTGGGAACTTTTGGGAACTTTATGGTGCAGGATTCTATGGACATTGAACTATATGAAAACATAAATTTCATTTCTGTGCCAGAAATGTCCCAGTTTAGCATTATTCAGGGCCAGCTGCTCTGCCTATATCAGATGAACAGTAAAGGCCACAGTAAAAATGCAAATGTGGCTATTAATTATTTCCTTTCAGAAGGAAATAATACATTTAATGTTAAATATCATTAATAATTTAACACATACTACTTTTTAGTTTTTACGAATCAATTATACCACCCCCACACGCGCACGCGCAAACACACACACACATGGCATACTATATTAGTGGTCATTGTTTACATGTTTCATTGTACTATTTCGTGATTCATTGTTTTCATCTTATTTTCAGTCTCATCTATGTATATTGCAACAAATATAAATATATATAAAATTAACAACGTGCATTGCCATTCAATAACTAGATACGGTGTTAGGGATCTCATGGTATATTCACTTAATTGTTCAAATGAGTTATCTCGATAAATAAAGTCTATATTATTATTATTACAATATATACACATAATTATATTAGATACAGTTGACCCATGCATCTATTTGAGGATAGCCAAAATCATAAAGTATTGATCCAATTCAAATATCCAATCACCAAATTGACCAGTCATGCAATTGCAGCAAGAAACAATGATAGCGCAGTGGTAAAAACAAACATATTCAACGTTGCCTCTTCTCTCTCCCTCGTGGCGATGGATTCCACCAGAAATGAGGTCTCGAGGGTGATCAATATAAGTTTTAAGAACTTATTGATATGTATATACACTAAGAAATATAATGTATATACACTAAGAAATATAAATGTCTATACACTAAGAAATATAAATGTCTATACAATAAGAAATATAAATGTATATACACTAAGAAATATAAATGTATATACACTAAGAAATATAAATGTCTATACACTAAGAAATATAAATGTCTATACACTAAGAAATATAAATGTCTATACAATAAGAAATATAAATGTATATACACTAAGAAATATAAATGTATATACAATAAGAAATATAAATGTATATACAATAAGAAATATAAATGTCTATACAATAAGAAATATAAATGTCTATACAATAAGAAATATAAATGTCTATACACTAAGAAATATAATGTCTATACACTAAGAAATATAAATGTCTATACAATAAGAAATATAAATGTCTATACACTAAGAAATATAATGTCTATACACTAAGAAATATAAATGTCTATACAATAAGAAATATAAATGTATATACACTAAGAAATATAAATGTATATACACTAAGAAATATAAATGTCTATACAATAAGAAATATAAATGTATATACACTAAGAAATATAATGTATATACAATAAGAAATATAAATGTCTATACAATAAGAAATATAAATGTCTATACAATAAGAAATATAAATGTCTATACAATAAGAAATATAAATGTCTATACAATAAGAAATATAAATGTCTATACAATAAGAAATATAAATGTCTATACACTAAGAAATATAATGTATATACACTAAGAAATATAAATGTCTATACAATAAGAAATATAAATGTCTATACACTAAGAAATATAATGTCTATACACTAAGAAATATAAATGTCTATACAATAAGAAATATAAATGTATATACACTAAGAAATATAATGTATATCACTAAGAAATATAAATGTCTATACACTAAGAAATATAATGTCTATACACTAAGAAATATAAATGTCTATACACTAAGAAATATAATGTATATACACTAAGAAATATAAATGTCTATACACTAAGAAATATAAATGTCTATACAATAAGAAATATAAATGTATATACACTAAGAAATATAAATGTATATACACTAAGAAATATAAATGTCTATACACTAAGAAATATAAATGTCTATACACTAAGAAATATAAATGTCTATACAATAAGAAATATAAATGTATATACACTAAGAAATATAAATGTATATACACTAAGAAATATAAATGTATATACACTAAGAAATATAAATGTATATACACTAAGAAATATAAATGTCTATACACTAAGAAATATAAATGTATATACACTAAGAAATATAAATGTCTATACAATAAGAAATATAAATGTATATACACTAAGAAATATAAATGTATATACAATAAGAAATATAAATGTATATACAATAAGAAATATAAATGTCTATACAATAAGAAATATAAATGTCTATACAATAAGAAATATAAATGTCTATACAATAAGAAATATAAATGTCTATACAATAAGAAATATAAATGTCTATACACTAAGAAATATAATGTCTATACACTAAGAAATATAAATGTCTATACAATAAGAAATATAAATGTCTATACACTAAGAAATATAATGTCTATACACTAAGAAATATAAATGTCTATACAATAAGAAATATAAATGTATATACACTAAGAAATATAATGTATATACACTAAGAAATATAAATGTCTATACAATAAGAAATATAAATGTATATACACTAAGAAATATAATGTATATACACTAAGAAATATAAATGTCTATACACTAAGAAATATAAATGTCTATACACTAAGAAATATAATGTATATACACTAAGAAATATAAATGTATATACACTAAGAAATATAAATGTATATACACTAAGAAATATAAATGTCTATACAATAAGAAATATAAATGTCTATACAATAAGAAATATAAATGTCTATACACTAAGAAATATAATGTCTATACACTAAGAAATATAAATGTCTATACAATAAGAAATATAAATGTCTATACACTAAGAAATATAATGTATATACACTAAGAAATATAAATGTCTATACAATAAGAAATATAAATGTCTATACACTAAGAAATATAATGTTATACATAAGAAATATAAATGTCTATACAATAAGAAATATAAATGTCTATACATAAGAAATATAATGTATATACACTAAGAAATATAAATGTCTATACACTAAGAAATATAAATGTCTATACACTAAGAAATATAAATGTCTATACAATAAGAAATATAAATGTCTATACAATAAGAAATATAAATGTCTATACACTAAGAAATATAAATGTCTATACAATAAGAAATATAAATGTCTATACAATAAGAAATATAAATGTCTATACAATAAGAAATATAAATGTCTATGCAATAAGAAATATAAATGTCTATACAATAAGAAATATAAATGTCTATACAATAAGAAATATAAATGTCTATACACTAAGACACAATGCACCATTAACTTTGTTTAAGCCACTTATATGTTGCTCAATTTGTGTTTTAATTCCATTGTGTGTTCTATTAATTTCGTGGTGATAGATTCCATCAGCAATGAGGTCTTGAGAACGAGCTAAAATTAATTTGTATAAATTGAACTAAATTTAGTGGCATTTTGGTACCATTTCATAGGTTACAGTACATTGACTATGTACATGGTGTGGTATTAGACAGTACCCGGAAGTGAACACAAAACAATTTCTTAGGCGATATAAGTATGGTCCATAGTTTGTGAGTTATCTTATATAATGTCTCTATTATATACATAGAAGCTAGCTTGTAGATTTCATATAGTGTATAATTATAACGAAGTACTATTTATTCCTCTAACACCATATTATTAATTAAGATACAACTCAAGTCATGATAGCACAGTGGATGCGCGCTCGCTTCAGGTGCGAAAGGTCCGGAGTCCCGCTGGAGCCGTTACGATTGTGCCCTTAGGCAAGGCATTTAAATTCCACGTTGCCTCTTCTCTCTCCCTCGTGGCGATGGAATCCACCAGGAATGAGGTCTCGAGAATGAGTAATATAAGTTGCAAGAACTAAATCGAGCTAAAATAATAAATTTGTATAAACTAAGTTACAACTCCCACTCGGTCAGCATACACTTACTATATATATATATATATATATATACTATATACTGTCCGATTAGCGCAGTGGTTAGCACACTCACTTCTCACCAATGCAACCTGGGTTCGATCCTCGGACCGGGAAGTATGTGAGATGGTACAATTGTCGCCAGATCGGACAGGTGGGTTTTTTCCGGGTACTCCGGTTTCGTCCCACACGAATGACCACATTTACGCTTTCATCCGCGCCAACGAGAGTGATCAATATAAGTTGTTAGAACTTCCTTCGCAATCGTTGTCAAATAAATAAAGTTCAAACTAAATGCACTTACCGGAAGTTACTTGGTTCATTTGGATGCACTTGCAGCTGCGTGAGCAGAATCCGGAGTATACTGCACAAGATGTAAATGTTTACCTATGGACAATAATAATCGTGTTTATATTAAATATGGTACACTATACATCGCATAGTGCTTTTTATCACATAACTTTGCTTGTATTCAGTGTAATACAGCCATCGCATATTGTCTTATATCACCACACGTGTAATAACACCTGGAAGTATTTTGATTGGTTGTGAGAATAATCCTTATCATTTGTAAATTAAACTTTAAATTATGCATATTTCTAGGTGAATTGGTAACATAACGTTGACGATAGGACAAATGACGATTTAAAAGAAGTATTGACGTAATTATAACGCTGTTTACAAAACATAAATATAACGCTGCTTTGTGTAGTAACGTCATGACAATTTAGTGACGTCGTGATAATTAGTTACGTCATGACAATGTAGTGACGTCATGACAATTTAGTGACGTCATGACAATTTAGTGACGTCGTGACAATTTAGTGACGTCATGGCAATTTAGTGACGTCGTGATAATTTAATGACGTCGTGATAATTTCCGCCGACAATTGACGTCACAATGAAAGTAGCAACGTTATTGTATGCAAGTATATGATTAAATCGACTGCTATAGGATATTACATTCCAGACCATATTTTATGAAACTCATTTTGGAATTTCGCCAAAAGGCTCACTTAATAGCAAAATTCCAAAACTTGTTCCTTAAAACATGGTATGAAATCACCACTCATGTACGATCCTATATATCAACATAATAATTATATAACAAAGATGACTTATAAAAATGTTCCAGTTCTTGCAAAAGTGTTCCAGTTCTGGTAATAATGTTCCAGTTCTGGTAATAATGTTCCAGTTCTGGTAATAATGTTCCTGTTCTTGTAAAAATGTTCCAGTTCTGGTAATAATGTTCCTGTTCTTGTAAAAATGTTCCAGTTCTGGTAATAATGTTCCAGTTCTGGTAATAATGTTCCTGTTCTTGTAAAAATGTTCCAGTTCTGGTAATAATGTTCCTGTTCTTGTAAAAATGTTCCAGTTCTTGCAAAAGTGTTCCAGTTCTGGTAATCAGTTCTGGTAATAATGTTCCAGTTCTGGTAAAAATGTTCCAGTTCTGGTAATAATGTTCCAGTTCTGGTAATAATGTTCCTGTTCTTGTAAAAATGTTCCAGTTCTTGCAAAAGTGTTCCAGTTCTGGTAAAAATGTTCCAGTTCTGGTAATAATGTTCCAGTTCTGGTAATAATGTTCCAGTTCTGGTAATAATGTTCCTGTTCTGGTAAAAATGTTCCAGTTCTGGTAATAATGTTCCTGTTCTTGTAAAAATGTTCCAGTTCTTGCAAAAGTGTTCCAGTTCCGGTAAAAATGTTCCAAAAAATGTTCCAGTTCTTGCAAAAGTGTTCCAGTTCTGGTAATAATGTTCCAGTTCTGGTAAAAATGTTTCAGTTCTGGTAATAATGTTCCAGTTCTGGTAATAATGTTCCTGTTCTTGTAAAAATGTTCCAGTTCTTGCAAAAGTGTTCCAGTTCTCGTAAAAATGTTCCAGTTCTGGTAATAATGTTCCAGTTCTGGTAATAATGTTCCAGTTCTGGTAATAATGTTCCTGTTCTGGTAATAATGTTCCAGTTCTGGTAAAAGTGTTGTAACATAATAAATAATAAAGGAGATATAAATGTTGGTGTTTAGAAATTAAGGGTCTCCGTGACCTAGTGGTTAAGCTCGCTGATTTCGTAATTACTTGCCCTTGTACGTTCGAATCTCACTGTGGGGTCGGGTCCTATCATGTGAGGAAGCTATCCAGCGAAAGGTCCGTGGTTCAACAGGGGTGCCCGTCTGTATACGTGAAATACTGCCTGGAACGGCACCCGTGACATTCCTCCATAACTAATAGCGGGCATAATGTGTTGGTGCGTCGTTAATGAGTGTGAGGTATTTGTTTCTGGGTTGGTCTATTAACATATCTTGATGATTGTATGTAACTCTTCAGAAATGGTAGAATAAAAGATAATATATATATATACATACGGCATGGTGACATTTTTTTTACAATACATGATGTCATACTTACCACTAGGCAGAATAGATTCGGGGTGTAAATTATCCATTCCTTTGTGCCGATACTCTTCGCCCAACAACTAGAAAATACAACACAATCTAAGGTAACAATCATGCTATAGTAAACGATCATTATTTACCAAACAGTATTATAAGTTGTATATACGTAAATAGGCAGAAGTGCATCCGCGGAATGTAGTTCTAATAACTATATAGTTAGATTTTTCTTGTTAGTAAAAAATGCATGTTCAGGACATGCAGTGTATAGTGTTTGTGTATTTTGAGAAATTATGTGGCTTGAGAAAACTTCAGACTAGTTGGTGTGTAGAAAAGATGTGGTATAAGAATTCAGGCCATTGCAAACTGAAGGTTGGTATACTGTATTATTTTGCGGAGAAATATTCTTGGTGTGTTTCATGCTGATTTGAATACCTCTTCACAGTGGATGTGGTATCAGAAGAAATGAAAGATTGGAAATATAAATGAACAGACTGTATGTTTTTACTTTTTACTATGTATTTAATAGGCAATTTATTTGATGTTTTACAACCATCATTAGATACACCTACTTTCGTTTCATTAATTTGCATGCATTTCGGATAAATGTGCTTTTCGGATAATATTAAGTTATTCCAGTCACAGTTCGTATTATTTTTTGAGTCGATTATGTTATTATTTAAAGCTATGTAATTTACAAGACACGTGTTTATAAACGAGTTTTATTGGAAATAATAATATAGGTAAATGGTCTTCACAGTCTATATTCAAACAGTACAAAAATTATATATATTATCAAATAACTTTTCTTGTATTCAGTTTCTTAATAATGGAAATAATTTCATATCTAAGTAATAATTTTGAATAATATAACATTAGTTGTGGATCCAAGTACAACATAGAAGTACAACAGAGAACCATTTCTTATTATACTGAAACTATTCAATATTAACAACTGTACACTGCGTCTATTGGTAGCGCATTTTGTCTGTATTGCTTTGAGGTACAACCCTTTCCCAATCAATTATTGTCTAGGAAACATGGTTGAAACTGGTGCAAATTGTTCTGAATGTTTTGTTTGAAGGTTTAATATGTAATAATTTGTATTTAATAAATATTTATTTAAGACACGACACGGACACTAGTCTAGGTATGTCACCTCAAACACAGTTGGTTCACATTTTAAGAAAAATGCAAAACTGTGTGTGGTTGTGTTCCGTTGTAAGTTGCGGTATGTTTCAACCGTCATAAAACATATAAATGCCGTCATTCAACCGTCATAAAACATAAATGCCGTCATTCAACCGTCTTAAAAACATATAAATGCCGTCATTCAACCATCGTAAAAACATATAAATGCCGTCATTCAACCGTCATGAAAACATATAAATGCCGTCATTCAACCGTCATAAAAACATCTAAATGACGTCATGTTCCAAGCAACAACTATATTGCTGTCGATATTATTGGGACAGCCTAATGTTGCTTTATTGGTTATCTACTAGTACATGTCAGCATCAAATGAGAGTACGATAGCCATGGGATGAAATTACTATAATAGTCCATTTTTCCTCGAATATTTGAAAATTGGGAAAGATGTGTTTAAGATAATAAGAGGATATTTGTTTCAGTGAAGTATCCAATTATAGTTCACCGAAAGATCATTAGAAGCATTATTAACACGAGTGACGCTAACAACGAGTGAAATATAATTCGAGCATTCATTTATAATAAGCAAACAAATGTTCTTTTTATTTTAAGCTTACGAGGGTTTTAGGATAGAAAAACGATGCAACCGTGCGCTAATTGGTGTGAAACTCGTGTTTAGAAGACAATAAATGACGTCACTATATGACGTCACTAGCAGCTTCAGTCCGAAAACCTTCACGTTGACAGTATTTCAACATGCAGCGGCTAGGTTCCACACATGTAAACCAGTGAGCAATTTCAACCAGGGGAATAACACATTGTTACATAATACCGTCTCTTTTTCTTAATTGTACTTTTGTAGCCATAATATATTTCTGTAAATGAATTGTATTGGGGAGGGCCGTTTTATAACGTGTATAGCACTTGTGGCCCAAACCTTTTGCTGTATATAGTTGGCAATAAATTATGTTTAAACAAAAAAAAACAAAAAACACATTGTTACAGTGTTACAGTCATATCATAATGTTTTGTATGCACACACATGTAATAACACCTGGAAGGATTTGGATTGGTTGAGAGAATAATCCTTATAATTTGTAAGTTACACTTTAAAGTATGCATATTTCTATTTGAATTGGTATATACCTTAATGGCAAGCTACGATTTAAAAGAAGTCTTATATCTTTATTTATTTTACAACGATTGCGAAGCAAGTTCTAGCAATTTATATTAATCACTCTCGTTGGCGCGGATGAAAGCGTATATGTGGTCATTCGTGTGGGAGGAAACCGGAGTACCCGGAGAAAACCCACCTGTCCGATCTGGCGACCGCTGTACCATCTCACATACTTCCCGGTCCGAGGATAGAAACCGGGTGCATTGGTGAGAAGCGAGCGCGCTAACAACTACGCTAATCGGACAGCCAAATGAAGTATTGACGCAATAATAACACTGTTTAAAATATAAGTATAACGCTGCTTTGCGTACTGACGTCATGCCAATTTAGTGACGTCATGCGAATTTGCGCTGACGTTTGGCGCCAAAATGAAAGTAGCAGCGTTATTTTGTGTGAAAGTATGATCAAACCCCAATATGGTAATGTGATATAAAGGACCTTACACTCGTGGTGATTTCATACCATAGTTTATGAAACTCGTTTTGGAATTATGCTATTAAGCTCGTCAAAAGGCTAGGTTAATAGCAAAATTCAAAATTCCTCGATTCATAAAATATGGTATGAACTCACCACTCATGTAAGATCCGATATATATTCCACTGATGCATTTCTATGTTTCAGTGAAAAACATAAAACGAATGATTTTACATGTCAATTATAAAGCTAAACCAGAAACAGGTCCTACTAATTCCTCATAGCAGGAATTCTAGCGAGAAACTAAGAATACTCTGTAATATAGAGCAGAAATAGTTAAGCCAGTTTGACGAGATGATAATCAAGAGTTTATTAATCTGGAAAATGATACAAATGTAGTAGATAATGACAGGGACATTATAGAGAATATATGGACCCGTAAATATCACCATATGCAACCCGATACAACAAAACGTCATTACTATGAACAATTGCCACATGTAACGATATGCGTGGTGTCAACTTACCGCGGTAATGATGTTTGTTTTGTACCGCGACGCATACGATGTTCTATTTGAAAACATAGTAGCAACACGTTGATTCCGACGAAAATAAGAATATACTACAAACATTGTACTGAAACAATAAGACATACGTGTTGCTGCTGTTGTTCGTTTTTGTTTTTTGTTGTTGCTGTTATTGTTGTTGGCATCGTCGTTTCGTCATCGTCGTCGTGGTGGTGGTGGTGGTGGTGGTGGTGGTGGTGGTGGTGGTGGTGGTGGTGGTGGTGGTGGTGGTGGTGGTGGTGGTGGGTGGTGGTGGTGGTGGTGGTGGTGGTGGTGGTTGGTGGTGTGGTGGTTGGTGGTGGTGGTGGTGGTGGGTGGGGTGGTGGTGGTGGTGGTGGTGGTGGGTGGTGGTGTTGGTGGTGGGGTGGTGGTGTGGTGGTGGTGGTGGTGGTGGTGGTGGTGTGTGGTGGTGGTGGTGGTGGTGGTGTGGTGGTGGTGGTGGTGGTGGTGGTGGTGGTGGTGGTGGGTGGTGGTGGTGGTGGTGGTGGTGGTGGTGGGTGGGTGGTGGTGGTGGTGGTGGTGGTGGTGGGTGGTGGTGGTGGTGGGGTGGTGGTGGTGGTGGGGGTGGTGTGTGTGTCAGAGGTGGTGGATGTTGGTGGTGGTGGTGGTTGTGGTGGTGGTGGTGATGATGATGATGATGATGATGATGATGATGATGATGATGATGATGATGGTGATGGTGATGATGATGATGATGATGATGATGATGATGATGATGATGATGATGATGATGATGATGATGATGATGATGATGATGATGACCAGATATATTGAACCCAAAAATATAGTAGAAGTTTTAATTTTTCACACAGCAGTCGAATCTGTAACTGTCTGTCTATTATTAATGTGAATATTGACCTGTTTGAATGATTAACGATGAATTATTCCGAAGAAAATCCAAATAGAGCAGAGCATCACTGAACATTACATCATTTGTATTTGGGGTTAAGCCAAAACCTGAAAAATAGACTTCAGACCACCCAGAATAAGATGGTGAGATTTATACTTAATCTCAGTCCTCATACTCATATTGGCAGGTCCCAATTCACTGAAGTTGGCTGGTTGCCTGTTCAACTGAGGGTTGACTCCATTATCCTTGGTCATGTACATAAGATACACTGTAATAGTGCACCCAGCTATTTGAATGAGCATTTTCAATTAGCAAATGAGGTACACTCTTATTCAACTCGTTTCAGAGACAGTAATAGTTATTCCATTCCCAAGGTTAAGGGTTTTGGGGGGGAAATCATTCGCGTGTAATGGCTGTCAAGTGTGGAACGGGTTGCCGTCACATTTTAGATCTATTTTAGTAATCACAGTCAGTTTTAAAAATCTGTGAAGGAACATTTTATGCAATCAGTATCAATCTAGTCCTTTTATCTGGTCATTATTTTTATTTCATTTAATGTTTTATTTCCAATGTATTGAGTTTTAGTAAATACCTGTTCAATGTCAGGCAATTCCCTGTGATATTATATAAATATTCATGCAACCATGTGCTATGTTACTGTAATTCACTATATGCAATAATTTGATTGACTAATTTGCCTTTCCGATGTCATATGATTAATTCTAAGGACAACAATGGAAATAAGAGAGCTTTGTTGCTCTCTTTTTGTGTTTTCCTTGGTATTGAGTATATGTTAACTACTCTGCACGTTAATGCTCACATGTACTATGTTGACATTGATTTTGTATTTGTTTTTTTAACATATATTCTATTTTTACCAGAATAAAACTATCTATCTATCTATCCATATCATGAGAATTAATGGAGACATATGAATACTATCTTGCATGATATCTCAAAGAAATGTAAACATGTCTATTTGACGTAAGTTCTCCTAGTTTGAGATGGTGCATACTGGTGCGAGGTTATGCGAAATGGCGCGAGAAGACAGAGTACGAGCATTCTTGATATATAACACACTTTGATATACGGACAGGATTTCACGAGTATTTAGATTTCGCTCATTTATGCCAACTAATTTAAACAAATCTATATCTAGTACACTACTACGACTTTTTGAAAGAACAAATAAAATAAAATAATAATGCATGATTATTGTAATGAGTGTGATTCAGAGAAATGTCCAGAGAAAATACACAGTTATAGTAAGTGGGCGGGGTACGAACTATTAAACTTCATAATAAAAACGTGTTTTTATAAAAGCTAGTTTTAGCTTCCTACTTGATTCTTTGCATTATGTATTATGTGATTTACGTCTTGTAATAAATACTGCTTAAACCAAATAAACTGTTTATAAAAGCTAGTTTTAGCTTCATACTTGATTCTTTGCATTATGTATGTCGTTATATGTTATATGTGATTTACGTCTTGCAATAAATACTGCTTAAACCAAATAAACTGTTTATAAAAGCTAGTTTTAGCTTCCTACTTGATTCTTTGCATTATGTCGTTATATGTTATAATTATGTGATTTACGTCTTGCAATAAATACTGTTTAAACCAAACTTCATATCAATATGTATTTATTATTGGGATTTGAAATGCTGGTATGTTATTCTCGACAGGTGTCACGCAAGACATGAAACGTGTATTGGTGATGTAGGAACGCTTCAAATTGTTATCCATTACTATACATTCAAACGTACATGTATATACGTGAGCGAGCATTCCATATTATGACTACAGTTATAGTTAATATATTTGCAATGTTTTTCACAATGACGAATACAGTTTACAATTACATATCACAATATCATTGCTGTCACATTTATAACATACATAAAGTATGAAGTGGAAGTCGTGTTTGCTTCAGATGCGAAAGGTCCGGAGTTCGAGCCCCGCTGGAGCCGTTACGAATGTGCCCTTAGTCAAGGCATTTAAATTCCACATTGCCTCTTCTCTCTCCTTCGTGGCGATGGATTCCATCAGGAATGAGGTCTCGCGAGTGATTAATATTAGCTGAGAGAACTTGTTTCGCAATCGAGCTAAAATAAATTTGTATAAACTAACAAACATAAAACCTGATAATATCTATATACATGACATTTTCAAAGTGCAAAAGGATTGGGCTACAAGTTTGACCACAGTTATATTATACGGATTCGCCCAGTCTCTGTGGACACTTAATTAGGCTCTATGATTTAAATAGCTAACAGTGTTGTATATTGAAGTTCACAATTAGCGATTATCGATTAGCGCAGTGGTTACCGCGCTCGCTTTTCACCAATGCAACCCGGGTTCGATCCTCGGACCGGGAAGTATGTGAGATAGTACAGTGGTCGCCAGATCGGAAAGGTGGATTTTCTCCTGGTACTTCGGTTTCCTCCCACACAAATGACCATATTTACGCTTTCATCCGCGCCAACGAGAGTGATTAATATAAGTTGTTAGAACTTGCTTCGCTAGCGTTGTAAAATAAATAAAGTTTAAACTTTAAGTAATGAAATACCAACTTATTTCCATATGTGCACATCTTACACCCCCATCTCCTTACTCTTCATTTTTTGTTGCATTTTTCGTATTTTTCGTAATGTGTATGGATGTGCACGATTATGTACTAAATGTAATATGCGAGTTGTTGATTCCGAATATCACTGGAAATGTGTAGGGATGTGCCTACCGTGCATGATTATGTACTAAATGTAATATGCGAGTTGTTGATTCCGAATATCACTGAAAATGTGTAGGGATGTGCCTACCGTGCATGATTATGTACTAAATGTAATATGCGAGTTGTTGATTCCGAATATCACTGAAAATGTGTAGGGATGTGCCTACCGTGCATGATTATGTACTAAATGTAATATGCGAGTTGTTGATTCCGAATATCACTGAAAATGTGTAGGGATGTGCCTACCGTGCATGATTATGTACTAAATGTAATATGCGAGTTGTTGATTCCGAATATCACAAATGACCATATTTACGCTTTCATCCGCGCCAACGAGAGTGATTAATATAAGTTGTTTGCTTCGCAATCGTTGTAAAATAAATAAAGTTTAAACTAAAGAAGTTCACAAAATACATTATATCACAGACGGATCTGTAGTCCAGTGGTTAATACGTTTGACTGGTAATCCAGGGATATCAGGTTCGATCCCCCGTCTGATCATAATAAAATTAACAATCTTTCAGATGGGACTTTAAACCTAGGTCTCGTGTCGGTGTTTTACACCGTGCACGTAAAAGAACCAGAGAAGACTCTGGAATGGGTCTGTGTCTGTATCATTGCACTATCCTCCAACAATCTAAAATGGCTAATCTCTTCAGGAGGCGTCGCTCATATGGGCAACCGGTAGCGACGATAAATAAACGTAAAACACACATAATATGTCAGTTGAATTTGGTTACTACTATAGTAAGCTGATTGATTACCTATGTAATATGTCAGGTGTACGATTGCATGTATACATAAAACCAACAGTTCTTGAGAGAATATAACAATACAATTGGTACTAATAAGTTGGATGTGCATGTATAATCTAACTGTATAATTAAGAATTTACACACAGTATTGTTTATGTATTAGTCTGTCGATATTTCACTAATTTATTTCTGGCAAAATGACAAAAGTTGATATTATCAGAAACTCAGACAGCCACAAATTACTATATTTCATAATGTAACAAGAAACATTTTATGCTTACGTTGCTTCATAAATTCTTCATTCAGTATTTCGGTTACATCTCTTATTGCAATACGAGTTACGTGTTTAGTTCTTTACCTTACATAATGATTGCTAATTACTGTGCCAGGTTACAAATGTGTGGCCATATATGGCCATAGGTAAACCTGTGTAATATTTGGCATACATGGCCATTGGTAAACTTGTGTAACATTTGGCATACATGGCCATTGGTAAACTTGTGTAATATTTGGCATACATGGCCATTGGTAAACTTGTTAAACATTTGGCATACATGGCCATTGGTAAACTTGTGTAATATTTGGCATACATGGCCATTGGTAAACTTGTTAAACATTTGGCATACATGGCCATTGGTAACCTTGTGTAACAGTTGGCATACATTGTCATTGGTAAACTTGTTAAACAGTTGGCATACATGGCCATAGGTAAACTTGTGCAACATTTGGCATACATGGCCATAGGTAAACTTGTGTAACGTTTGGGATATATGGCCATTGGTAAACTTGTGTAATATTTGGCATACATGGCCATTGGTAAACTTGTGTAATATTTGGCATACATGGCCATTGGTAAACCTGTGTAACATTTGGCATATATGGCCATTGGTAAACTTGTGTAATATTTGGCATATATGGCCATTGGTAAACTTGTGTAATATTTGGCATACATGGCCATTGGTAAACCTGTGTAACATTTGGCATATATGGCCATTGGTAAACTTGTGTAATATTTGGCATATATGGCCATTGGTAAACTTGTGTAATATTTGGCATACATGGCCATTGGTAAACCTGTGTAACATTTGGCATATATGGCCATTGGTAAACTTGTGTAATATTTGGCATATATGGCCATTGGTAAACTTGTGTAATATTTGGCATACATGGCCATTGGTAAACCTGTGTAACATTTGGCATATATGGCCATTGGTAAACTTGTGTAATATTTGGCATACATGGCCATTGGTAAACTTGTGTAATATTTGGCATACATGGCCATTGGTAAACCTGTGTAACATTTGGCATATATGGCCATTGGTAAACTTGTGTAATATTTGGCATATATGGCCATTGGTAAACTTGTGTAATATTTGGCATACATGGCCATTGGTAAACTTTTAACATTGGCATACATGGCCATTGGTAAACTGTGTAATATTTGGCATACATGCCATTGGTAAACTTGTGTAATATTTGGCATACATGGCCATTGGTAAACCTGTGTAACATTTGGCATATATGGCCATTGGTAAACTTGTGTAATATTTGGCATATATGGCCATTGGTAAACTTGTGTAATATTTGGCATACATGGCCATTGGTAAACCTGTGTAACATTTGGCATATATGGCCATTGGTAAACTTGTGTAATATTTGGCATATATGGCCATTGGTAAACTTGTGTAATATTTGGCATACATGGCCATTGGTAAACCTGTGTAACATTTGGCATATATGGCCATTGGTAAACTTGTGTAATATTTGGCATATATGGCCATTGGTAAACTTGTGTAATATTTGGCATACATGGCCATTGGTAAACCTGTGTAACATTTGGCATATATGGCCATTGGTAAACTTGTGTAATATTTGGCATATATGGCCATTGGTAAACTTGTGTAATATTTGGCATATATGGCCATTGGTAAACTTGTGTAATATTTGGCATACATGGCCATTGGTAAACTTGTGTAATATTTGGCATATATGGCCATTGGTAAACTTGTTAAATAGTTGGCATACATTGCCATTGGTAATCTTGTTAAACATTTGGCATACATGGCCATTGGTAAACTTGTTAAACATTTGGCATTCATGGCCATTGGTAAACTTGTTAAACATTTGGCATTCATGGCCACTGGTAAACTTGTTAAACATTTGGCATACATGACCATTGGTAAACTTGTGTAACATTTGGCATATATGGCCATAGGTAAACTTGTGTAACATTTGGCATACATGGCCATTGGTAATCCTGTTAAACAGTTGGCATACATGGCCATTGGTAATCTTGTTAAACATTTGGCATACATGGCCATTGGTAAACTTGTTAAACATTTGGCATTCATGGCCATTGGTAAACTTGTTAAACATTTGGCATACATGGCCATTGGTAAACTTGTTAAACAGTTGGCATGCATGGCCATTGGTAAACTTGTTAAACATTTGGCATATATGGCCATAGGTAAACTTGTGTAACATTTGGCATATATGGCCATAGGTAAACTTGTTTAACATTTGGCATACATGGTAATTGGTAAACTTGTGTAATATTTGGCATACATGGCCATTGGTAAACTTGTGCAACATTTGGCACACATGGCCATAGGTACACTTGTGTAATATTTGGCATACATGGCCATTGGTAAACTTGTGCAACATTTGGCATACATGGCCATAGGTAAACTTGTGTAATATTTGGCATACATGGCCATTGGTAAACTTGTGTAATATTTGGCATACATGGCCATAGGTAAACTTGTTTAATATTTGGCATACATGGCCATAGGTAAACTTGTTTAATAGTTGGCATACATGGCCATAGGTAAACTTGTTTAATATTTGGCATACATGGCCATTGGTAAACTTGTGTAACAGTTGGCATACATGGCCATAGGTAAACTTGTTAAACATTTGGCATATATGGCCATAGGTAAACTTGTGTAACATTTGGCATTACTTACCTTTCGTTTGCTTCCGTAATTCTAATAATGGCGTACGCGCTTGTGAACAGGAGTGGCGTCCCTACAATGGATTAAATACATCACACAAGAGTCATATTAGCTCAATGCAAACTTACGTGAACAAATTACATAAATTAATATACTGAAATTAATAGTCCGTACACGGTTGACAATTTGTAACGATTACCCAAGGTTATGTCCCTTTCCATGAGCACCACCAATTGCATTTGTGAACTATTATAGGTACTGGCTGAGGGTAAAGTTATGTCCCTTTCCATACACCGCCATTTGCAATTATGAACTATTATTGGCACTGGCTGAGGGTAAGTAAACATTTAATATAGCTTGCTAAAGTTGCTTGTTTACCAGGAGCCTATCGACGATAAAGAAACGTAAATACACACTTTTACATGAAGAAACAATGCAATAACGCGCTCCGTGGCCGAGTGCTTATGGTCTCTGACTTACAACCATTGCCCTAAAACGGCTGTTGGTTCAACTCCGGGTGACGAATAGTTTTTCTACCCGGGTGCCCATTCATGCAGTAGGTCAGGCCGGGTTATTCTTCCATCAGTAATAGACGGAGAGACGACCTAAACTGTCTGTGCGACTGTCAACCTAAACAACCCCCATTATGGAAGTCGTGATAGCGCAGTGGTAGCGCGTTCGCTTCAGGTGAGAAAGGCCCGGAGTCCGAGCCGCGCTGGAGCCGTTACGATTGGGCAAGGCACGTCCACGTTACCTCGTCTCTCTTCCTCGTGGCGATGGATTCCATCAGGAATGAGGTACAGCGAATTAAATATATGCTGTAGGTACTTGTTTGGCAATCTAGCTCAAGTAAATTTGTATAACCTAACCCTCAAAAACACACAAAACATTCTATAAACTAATACTGATGTATTGTTCGACTGATCATACAAAGGGTGTACATGAATATATGGATGGTTAATACCGTCTTCGTGGCCTAGTGGTTATGACGTCCGTCTACGGAGCAGGAGGACGAAGGTTTGAACCTCGTCAGTGGTTCATTCTGATATGTCCGGTTGGTAAGCCGCCAGTTAGTTAAATAATGGTTACCGAGTGCCCACAAGCTTTGCGCCTGGCCTACAAGGATAGGATTTGGGATGTACTGATAAAAAGAGGTCTCTTATAAGTCAGTAATCGCTGGCCCTTTTAAATAGGTTATGTTATATGTTATGTTATATTTCGAGTTTTACGCCTGCATCAGTACCATTTTGGGCTATATCGCCGGCGGGCAGTTTACCTAACAACACATTTCCTGGACAGGCTCCAGCGGTTAACCAGTACTTGGGTGCACCAACCTCCGTAAGAAACTGCCAACTTATTGAACCTTTTAAACAGGGGTGGCACTATTAATAACACAACTCTCTTTACTCTTCACATTTACAGCAATATATAAAACATTCGTACCATTGGTCAGAAGATAATAAAAAATTACCCCATCCTAGAATATAAAACGGCAAAAGTCGTTTAGGTGGAGAAAATGCATTAACAATTAATCTGTACAAATACAATCCCTCACAAAACATCCATACATAGTTGGTACTGGTGAAATATAGCTTGAGAAACGACAGTAGCTTGCATACAGCCTGCAAATAACAAGAGAGATATGACAGACATTGTAGGTAGTACACACGTACAGTGTATATAGTGATATATTTGCAGTGTCCCTTCTGCCCCTTATATGAGAGACGGAGTCAAGAAAATTAGCTCTTATTCTCTTGAAAGAGGGAGAGGCAAAAGGAACTTCTCGTGCCGTATATATGTATATATTCATTTTGTTCTTCTTTTTTCCACTACCTCACACTACGGCTTACAGTTTACACTTCTGCCAGATTACCAGTCTAGCTTGCCACCACTGGACTACAGATCCGTCTGACCTGGTACAATACTGTGAGGGCCTATCATAGACGGGGCACTGAGCGGTCACTCCAAATAGTGCATACATACAACATAGATAGCAGATAACAGTCATCAAAACACTCATACTAGAGTAGGCACCACGATGAAATGGAGGACATACTTCATACTTACACACCGCCGCGTCTATCATCGCCCGAGTTCTTCGTATAGAAACCTCGGCTCGTGCAAGTTGATATGGGTTTAGACCCTTAGCAATACCATATGAAGAAAGAAAATGTAGATATTGTTTAACTTTAGAAGATGAATTTCACTTTGTTTTAGAATGTCAGCTATATACCGATTTAAGAAACACACATATTAAGAAATACTTTTGGAGAAATCCAAATGTTCCTAAATTTATTGAATTAATGACCTCAAAAAATATTATAATAATTAAAGATTTGGCTATGTATATACACAAATCATTTCAAGTCAGAAACAACCTGTTCTATGACTAGTGTTCATATCTCATTATACGTTATACGTTAGCCAATCGTAAACGTTTTGTATGTGCACGTGTTTTTATTTGCACATTTGCTCTATATAATTATATTACATATTTACACAAGGCACGCAGTGCCAATGTTTACGTTTGAAAGTATGTAATGTGTATATAATGTGTACTCATGGGCATATTGCCCATTGTATTTCGAAATAAACTCTTGAAACTCTTTATTAATCATCTCCCCTGGCTAATAGGGGCGACGCCTCCAGAATAATACTATTAATTTAATTGTTTGGAGGACAGTACATGATACAGAAGACACCCCAATTCCAGGAAGAATTCGTGTTTTTATACATGCCCGATGTATAGTACCAATACATCACGAGATCACGGTTTATAGTGTTATCTGAAACATTGGACCACTGACTCGCCTATACCATAACATAGGACTAGCGATGGAAGACGGTATTGCTGTCGGCGGAAGCGTCGATGATGCAAGACCCTACTATGAATTCTAGATGGAATTTAATGTTTTCTTGAATAATTAATATCATATTCAGCTATTCTTATGGTCGATGTTCTTCTTCTTTCAGCCTACATCTGATTATGGCATGGTTATATGTCTTAGAAAATGTATATTGGAGATCAAACTTGAACTCCACTCCTATCTGCGGCTTAAGCAGTATAAATATCATCTTAGCAGAATGATTTATGCAAATGAAATGTGTGTGTTTACGGTCATTCATCGTCGCTACCGGTTGCCCATATGAGCGACTCTTCCTGAAGATATTAGTCATTTTAGATTTTGGAGGATAGTACAATGAGACCCATTCCAGAGTCTCCTCTGGTTCTTTAAACGTGCACGATGTAAAGCACCGACACGAGACCTCGGTTTAAAGTCCCATTTGAAAGACTATTAATTGTATTGGGGACAGATGGGGAATCGAATATGCGATCCCTGCATTACCAGTCCGACGTGGTACACTGGACTACAGATATGTCTGTTTAATTAAATGTGTGTGTGTTATACGTTTATTTATCGTCGCTACCGGTTGCCCATATCAGCGACGCCTCCTGAAGAGATTAGTCAGTTTAGATTGTTGGAAGTGCAATGATACAGTCCCACTTGAAAGACTGTTAATATGAGAATTATTCAGTTTATTTACCAACGCCGCCGGTAAACCATATGGGCGAGCAAGACTGTTAATATGACAAGGATTAGATGTTATATATCGTAATTAAAATGACGCGAGCTGTCAATCAACCCAGCCAGCGATAATCCGACAAGCCAACCAGCGATCGATAAGCGACACACCCAACCCCCATTTTCCTCGACAACGTGTCGCGATTACCGATGTCTCGATCTATAGTCTCATCGGCGTCATGTTAATTACGCATGCGTACTGCTAATCACGCGACATGGGACAATTCGCGCACATGCAGGGGACCATCACTTCCCGCCAGAGGGTAGACTCTGTGTTCTTGTTCGCTGTATCAGTTCAGTGTTTATTTATTTATTTGCTACTATGGAAGGATGGGTTGGTCGATTTGATTTTGTTTCTAAATGCGCTCAAATGATGATCCGGTGCAGGCGTAAATAAATGTATATAGTCGTTGTATAATCTAGACCAATAGCATTTCATTGATAAATTAGTACTTTATAGAACGATAAATGAGTACTTTGTATTTATAGCGATAAATTAGTACTTTGTATAACGATAAATGAGTACTTTGCATTTATAACGATAAATTAGTACTTTGTTGAACGATAAATGAGTAACTAATGTATATAGTCATTGTATAATCTACACCAATAGCATTTGATTGATAAATTAGTACTTTATAGAACGATAAATTAGTACTTTGTAGAACGATAAATGAGCACGTTGTATTTATAACGATAAATTAGTACTTTGTAGAACGATAAATGAGTACTTTGTATTTATAGCGATAAATTAGTACTTTGTTGAAGATAAATGAGTAAATAAATGTATATAGTCGTTGTATAATCTAGACCAATAGCATTTGATTGATAAATTAGTACTTTGTAGAACGATAAATTAGTACTTTGTAGAACGATAAATGAGTACTTTGTATTTATAGCGATAAATTAGTACTTTGTAGAACGATAAATGAGTACTTTGTATTTATAGCGATAAATTAGTACTTTGTTGATCGATAAATGAGTACTTTGTATTTATAGCGATAAATTAGTACTTTGTAGAACGATAAATTAGTACGTTGTATTTATAGCGATAAATTAGTACTTTATAGAACGATAATTTAGTACGTTGTAGAACGATAAATGAGTACGTTGTATTTATAACGATAAATTAGTGGAGTTAGGGTAAGTTAAACATGCTGACCCAGTTGGGCAGTTCAATTCGTGCTACATGTACACAATAAAGACAACTCTAATTAGAACAAACGCCAATAGGTTCAAACAGCACCTGTAATTAACCTTTCCCATAAGACTACTCTGAACATAGATTGTAAAGCCTTCATATTTAATTCAACACGATTGGATTCTTAGATAATTGTTTGGATAGCTGTAAGAACAATGTTCTTTTAGGCTAAGCTATGTTGAAAATTTCGAAATCGTCGAAATTGTTGAAAATTACAAATATAATTAGACTGTTCTCGAGATTAAAGTAAATTAATTTATTTAGGAATAATAAAAGTGTTATTTGAGAAATTTATTTCCCTGATTTATTAACCCTTTTCAACCAATATTAGTTAGTTTAAACATTATTTATTTCTTAGTATTTGTACATGTAATTAAGAAATGAACAGTTTACATATACTTTAACAGTAGTAGACTTAAAGGGATTAGAACGAAAGAAAACTTATATAGTTCTTCTCCCTATCAATTGATTGATATACACGATTAGTTGCGAGCACATCTTATTTATACTTGAGTAGATACGGTGTATGTATGTATGTTCCTTTAATGTCAAACCCCTCGCGGGGACTTAGACATGTTTTCCTGGGCATGTTTAGCCGACCTAAGCGATTAACCAATACTAAGCAATGTGTGTGAGGTGCCTTGCTCAATGACACTACATACGTGGCCTGACCGAGTATCGAACCCGGGACCGTTCGATTCCAAATCCGACGCTCTACCACTGGATCACGGACGCCACACTATGTATGTGAATATCATTGTAGTAATTTCACTGATATAGCTCTTAGTGGTAGATGTGTTGCATAGCAACATATTTCAATCAAATACTCTCTTTGCTGATTACTCTGTAAGATTATTATGCCGTCATTTACAAAAGTACGCGTCATACTTCGATAAGCGTCATATGGCTAACCGGAAACTACGGACGTCGGAAATGTTCGCGTGTGGTTTAATTCAGCTAAATCTCCGAACTCGACCTTGGCAAATGCACAATAAAAAAGGCCTCCCACCACTGTCCTGAAGTAACTGACAACCTCTCCACAGGAAATAGAGATGAAAGGTGATTCAACACGGTCTTTCCGCGAATCGAACCCCAAACCCCATAGTGCATACTTGTTTCACTCAATTGTGACGAAAGCTAGTGTCTTATTTTGCTCAATGTCCAATAAATGTTGCTATTGTTGATGTTATTAATGTTGTTCTTCTTGTTGTTCTTCTTTTCATTGTTGTTTTTGTTGTTGTTCTTCTTCTTTATATTGTTGTTTTTGTTGTTGTTCTTTTTATTGTTGTCTCATTACTCACACATTTACTCTTTCCGTCTAGCAATAGATGGTCTGATAAATATGATGAATGTCTTCTTCCTCTTCTTCTTCTTCTTCTTCGTCTTCTTCTTCTTCTTCCTACTACGTGTCAGAAATAGTTGGTACACGTTACGTCTGTGTCGAATACGATCGTATTTATCACACCGCTGTGACGTATATGATCTGTGACGTATGAACCTACAGCGTGTCCCCCTCCTTATTCAATATGCCATGGATGTACACGTTAGTTACACTAAACGAAACACAATTGACTTGTTCTGAGAGAGACAGGAGAACGATACTATGTGTGACAGTGATGCGATATTCTACTCCTTCAATCTTCACGAAACGTTGTGAGTTTGTCTGCCACCGAACAGACAAATGCACTTAAAGTGTCCAATTTAGTTGGCCTAACTGGAGGAATTTTTGATCGGACAAGTCAGGCGGTCCTACGGATTTCGGAAAGACTGCAGTCTTTGAATGAATAGACCAGTCATATTATAGCGTGTCTATTTGAACTATACGAGACCTCAATATAAAGACTCTCTCAAAAGACGTTTAATGATGTGAAATACTAATCGCTCTCGTTTAATCATATTTTATTGCTCGATTCGTTTTACATATATGTGAATACAAAAAAAGAACTAAATCGAGCTAAAATAATAAATTTGTATAAACTAAGGGATCGAGCCCACGAAATTTGGATATTTTTTCCATTTCTTTAACCACTCGGCCACCGCTAAGTCCTGCAAAAAGTGGTTGCTGTAATAAAACTGTAAAACAAACTAGATCACGAGATTAATATCGTCTCTCTCATAGGAGTTTTTTTCTATTTCATTTCTGTCGTTCTAGCTGAAGAATATTTACCTATTTAATTAAATCAAAAACATACTTGAGTCATATTTAAACATAGGAGAGAACAAACACATAATGAGCATGTCGGTTTAATATTTGAGTAAATCGCATATGCCCGAAGAGTCCCGCGAGAGCAGAACGCGATTGCTTAATAAAGAAATATGAAAACAGAAAACAATCGCCAATTACTCCTCAGCATGTCCCTAAACATATGCATATTAACAATACAATCGTTATTCAAATATAATCTGCATCGATTCTCCTCATAGATAAAACCTTCGCCCGGTTCATGAATCCCAATAAATTCGCTTATTAAGTCTGCATAAAGCCTTCAAGTCAGCTCAGTAATTACGATTAGAATCAGCACATTAATGGACTGGAATCATTATAACTTCCCTGACGACAGTTGATACTAGACTAAATAGCTTAACCGTTGAATGCTTCTTTATTTATTTAGATTATATACATTTATTTATGCTCGATTGCGAAACAATTCCTACAACATTAATGACATCATTATAAATTTAAAGATAGATATGCGAAGGCAGTAAATGTAATTAAGAAATAATAAGTATCAACCGTGGTATATCGCAGAATAACCCGAGTTTGAAGTTCTTATGCGTAGAAATATATCACGAAGGCCGAAGGCCTGGGTTATATATTTCTACGCATAAGAACGACAAACGAGGGTTATTCTGCGATATACCACGGTTGATACTTATTATTTCGATTCTAACACGACTTACTTCTAATAATTTTAAAGGAGTATTTTCTTCAAACACCGCTGCATTTGACTTTCGAAATTTCCTCCCACGTAAGGAGTGATGACGTTATTTTGTATGGAAAATATCAATCTAGTGCATAAATGAACAAAAGTTGTAACTGATCAATAATTTGATTTATTTTGTCAAATAAAACTGTACAGAATAGTAACTGAAACGTTACTTAACAGAAAAACAAGACGGACAAGAGATTATCTGATTCTAAAAATAGCTCACTTCCGTGAATTCCCACGGTATTTTTTACAAACATCACGTGACTTTCATTCATAAAACTTTACACGCATTGTATAAATGGAATAGCCAAAACACGGTGCGCAGCATAGTTCAAGGTAGGTATATCGCAGAATAACCCGAGGTAGATTTTACTCTAGAAGTATGTATGTTATTAGCTGGATCGTGTTAGAATAAACAATAACCGGGATTCTCATAGTTTCGTTTGCTTGTTTCTTTGTGTGCTTGTGTGGGTTTAAAGTCGCACCAACAGATTAGGTGATATGGCGACTCGCCAGCTACTATTGGTGGAGGAAGACCCATGTGACCCGAGAAGTATTTAATGCACGGGCAGCGGGCATCTGGGTAGAACCACCGACCCTCCGCAAGCCAAGATAGCTTTTTCACTTTAAAGAATTCGACACCCGCATATGGTTTCGAACCTGTAGTGGTGAAGGGCAATTGATTTGAAACGAACAACTTCAACCACTAGACAACAGAGGCCCCTCCTTTTCCTGTACACTATTAAACTATGTTCCATATAATATATTCATGTCTTAAGTAAATAAGATGTCCAATTAACGCTTCTCATCAATGCAACCCGGGTTCGATCCTCGGACCGTGTAGTATGTGAGATGGTACGGTGATCGCCAGATCGGACAGGTGGGTTTTCTCCGGGTACTCCGGTTTCCTCCCACACGAATGACCCATTTACGCTTTCATCGGCGCCAACGAGAGTGATTAATATAAGTTGCTAAAACATGCTTCACAATCGTTATAAAATAAATAACGTTTAAATCTTAACCTTTAAGTAATATATATTTAAAATTGTATTGTCGAATTATTCTTACGATATACCTCATGTTTGAAATCAAACAATATTATTATATATCGCATATGCTGTCATCCTCAACGACATCCTCACCATCCACACGTTCCTCAACACTCTTACAATGCTTACCATCATCCATATCATCAACATCACCATTATCAACACGATCATCTACACCTTACCGTCCCTTACCATCAACATCAATCCCCACCATCATCAAAACTCTCCATCCTCACACTCTTCACCATCAACACAATCATCAACACCATCACCATCTTCACGTTTACAATCACCCTTACCATTGTCAACATCAACGCCCCCATCCTCAACACCTACACCCCCACAGCAACATCATATCCTCGTCGCCATCAACACTATCACCCTCTTCACCATCATCAGGTTCATCAGCACCCTCACCATCCACAACATCAACACCATTTTCACCATCATCACCATCAACACAATCATCAACGTCACCATCAATACCAGCACGATCATCATCGTCTTCAAAATTAATGATGGCCTCGATGTGCCTCTTGCTATTGTTAACACTTCGTATCATTATTATGTTTTATCGTACAATGTGTTGATGTGCCATAAAAGACAATCTGACAAAAACATTTTTAATCAATAACGTGTATAAATACTAATCTTTCGCATTTATGGGGAAGGCTGTAGATAATGTTGTCATAACTTGTAGTCGAGCCATTTGGTTTTTATCCCCGGTTAAATCGTTTACTGCAATGGTAACTAATGATAACCACATTTTCAAATGTATTTCATAGTATGTATGATTGTAATGTATGCATAAATGCATTCTAACATGACTTGATATTTTGATATATTCCTATACCTAAGAACCGTTGTTAGGTATGTAATAAACCACGAATATGGCTGTTGAATTTTGCTCCCACTGTTAAAAAAATATTTTAACAATTTTACATTGGAATTGAATACAATGGATTGGGCAGGATTTGTAGTGTTAATAACTAGCCATATAGTGTTGATGATGATGATTATTTTCAGTGACACTGAAATACATAAAGTATTTTACAGGGAAGTATTTTGTAAAATTGGCCATCAGCCAAATAACATCCAAGGAGACAAAATATCACACACATTTATTCGTTTATATTGGACCATAACCACAATCATACATACACAAATGTGGTGTTAAAAGTTATAACAACTGTTACATTAGATTCAGTTCTCCCCATTGCATCAGATATATACGTTATGGTTTATTTTGTATGGAAAATACTAGAAGTATGTCGAGGGAAAACACATGTAGAAAATCAAACCAGTATGCTAATATGTCATCTCCACAACCCCTAGACCCTTCAGTTATCCACTAGACCGTATACATGTCTGCAGTTTTTCTGTTCTACTTTAAACATTTATAGATATATTAAGCCATATTCACTCGTGATTCTACGAGAATAATAGGGATTGCTGGGTATGTCAATGCTAGACTTTACTGCAGATAGGCAACCGGTGAGATAGTTTATAATGACAGTAATGTGCCAATCTGACAAAACCAGATTGATGAGGTGGTTTATATATCCATTTACAACGAGTGATATTTCGACGAGAATAGTCCCTGCTATTTTTAGAATTACTGCTTAAATTTAGAAGAAACCATGTATTAGTTGGGGTTTTTTAAAAACATGTGAACAAGTTGACAAATTTTTAAAAATATCCGCAATTATCATGTTATGTTTCATATTTCCCCAAGCACTTATCGATTATTGTTATTTTTATATACTTTCCAATGAAACATAGAAATGTACCAGTGAAATAAAACACTAAGTAATATGAAGCATTTACGCCAAGACATGTATCTATTCTATTTTAAAAGCATCAATTTGCATCATTCCTTAAGGTTTTCTTATTTCTATGCGACAGTAATGTCACAATTGTATGCATATTCGGCCATAGATAGTTTTTGAGGTATATTTCTCTAGTAATGGTACGTTTAGGACAACATAATAAAAAGTGGTATACGGATTCAACTTCATTACATGTACATACTTTACAAATTCGATCATTTCTATGAACTCCATTTATTGTATTAATAAATATACTGTCATGTTTAGCAATCATATCTTGGAGGTGATAACCATGAGAAGATATGTTCTCAAGCTTCAATAATCACCCACACGCATGGTATTTTATGAACATAATGTAATATTCCACACCATAAACTGCGATTGCCCAATAACCTATGGAAATTGCTTCCAAGATTTAGAGGCGCATTAATATCGATGGCATCCTATTACATGGCCACAATAAAGACAATAGTATTTGTATCAGCTGGTTAATAAATGCAATGTGAATACTCGGACTATTATGCTCACGTTTGACAGTGAGTGGCAACATTGTCATGTTTGGGGTTTGGAGTCAGCTTAAACTTTACGGTGACTCTGCATAGACAAACAAACATGCTCAAATTTAATTACAATAACACATTATTACAATAAGAATAACACACACGACAAAACATTAAAGATTATATTCCTGTATAAAAACGATATTGCATTGTGTCACATAAATTTGCTTGTATTCAATGTACACCCATTGCATATTTTCTTATATGTCCATGCGTGCACTAACACCTGGAAGGATTCTGATTGGTTGCGGCATGACAGCTTGCAGTATATATTCGACGCATACATATAGTTTGTGTTGCAGACGGATCTGTAGTCCAGTGGTAACACGCTGGACTCGTAATCCAGTGGTCGCAGGTTCGATCCCCAGCCTGACCCTAATAAAATTAACAGTCTTTCAGATGGGACGTTAAACCGAGGTCTCGTGTCGGTGCTTTACACCGTGCATGTAAAAGAACCAGAGGAGACTCAGGAATGGGTCTATGTCTGTATCATTGCACTATCCTCCAAAATCTAAAATGACTAATCTCTTCAGGAGGCGTCGCTCATATGGGCAACCGGATCATTGGAAATTATATTCTTTCTATAGTATCTGGTACATTTTCATCAAAAATACGATCCTTTCTTCCGATATAGTGTCAATTTAAACCTGGCTATATATAACATATTTAGGCATACTTCCGTAATAAGTCTTCTATTAACTATGTGCTTTACTTCTGCTTCAGAACATTCTATCACATTGATGAGAGCAGCTGTAAAATATCTCCCTAATGGCGGTACGTCTCTTGAATCCAAATTACATGTAATTCCTTACGATTATCTCTAGGCATCACTCGAGTGTGTAATAAATATAGGATCTTACACGAGCCTTTTGGCGAGCTTAATAGCAAAATTCCAAAAGGATTTTCATAAAATATGGTATGAAATCATCACGAGATTAACATCCTTTTATCACAGTTCCATTATAGCGCACTCGTGTTTAATACATAACGTTGATACTCATTTTGGCGCCAATTGACAGCACAAATAGCCATGAC
This sequence comes from Archivesica marissinica, assembly GCA_014843695.1. NCBI lineage: Eukaryota > Metazoa > Mollusca > Bivalvia > Venerida > Vesicomyidae > Archivesica > Archivesica marissinica. Next base: position 41,184,025 of record CM026394.1, read on the forward strand.
GTCACTCAATGTTCATAACGTCATTACGTAAAGCAGCGTTATATTTATGTTATTAAACAGCGCTCTGATTGCGTCAAGACTTCCTTTAAGTCGTAGTTTATCTTACCATTAACGTTATACACCAACTTCAAATAGAAATATATGCATACTTTAATGTTTAATTAGGCAGTAGGTTTGTGTCCATTATTAGGCATGGAGGTAGGATAAAAATATACAATGTCTTGTTTTTGAACAACAGTTACATGTCCCAGTTTGAAAGAGCAGTTCAAAGAGCTATCAAAGTATAGACTGTTTGCACATTTAAACATCACCTAATTTGATTTGTGAGTATAATACTGAGAGAAGAAAATCGCACATCAAATTAACCCATTTATGGGAATTTGAAAACTTGAAATATGGTTAAAAAATGCTGCCATTTTGAATATTTGTGGATAGGTCAAGGATAGCATTATGGCTACATGAGTTACCAAAAGATAACCCGTTTATTTTCTATATATACATGCGTAACAAATTATGTCACACAACATTACAAATGTACAACAATTTTTAACATAATACAAAGACTGAAGCCCTTATTTGCAAGTACAACTAATTACAAAAAGCGAAGTCAGAATTTTACATATACGTGCAGAACAAAGCATAGATATGTACACCATCTTTAACATATCATTGAAGAGATAGTTTAAATTTTTTATTAAATTAATGGATTCACCTTTGTTTTCTAGATATTTTGCATAAATTGCAAACTCCGTCTTGAATAATTTAATAACATTGAAGGGTTAAATTGGAAATTGACTTCCTGCTATCCAAATACAGTGAAAACATATATGCAACTAATACAAACAATATGTAAACTTGGTCAAAAATATTGATGCAAGTACGCAAGAAGCTTTTAATAAAACTGTTAAATTAATCATCTGCATCGATACACTGAATATAATGTTATTGTTTTAAGAAATCATGTTACTTGGTTAATCCAAGATGGCCATTTCAGTAATTTTCTATTTGAGATACAGGTGACCGACCTGTCATAATTTCTTTATTTGCAGTGCGATTTTCAAAATTATTTCAGCGCATAGTATGTCTTGGTGAGCGTTACGTTTCAAGAATAACATGAATGAATGTTGATGGTATTCCTTTAAGCATTTTTTTTAGTTGTGTGGCCTCCAGCGGGTAACACCTTTTATTTCCAGTTATAAGCATATAAAAAGAAAAGTAAAGTGTTTGTTTATTATAGGTCACCCCTATTTAAAGGGCCAGCCATTTCTGACTTATGAGACACCTATTTTTTATGAACATCAGTACTTCCCGAATCCTATGCTTGTGTGCCAGACGTCAGGCTGGTAAGCAATCGGTAACCATTATTTAACTAGCTGGCGGCTCACCAACCGGCCATATCAGAACGAACCCCTGACGAGATTCGAACCTTCGACCTCCCGCTCCGTAGGCGGACGCCTTAACCACTAGGCCACGGAGAATATAATGTATTCCTACCATATCCGCTAAGTAGAAAATAAACGTCAAGTTAATTAACGTGCCTTGATCTCATTGCTTTCTCGACTCCAACTTTTAATTTGCTGTTGGTTCTCTATGATCATTAGCGAGATCTCGTATGTACGAGATTAATACTAAGCGTGTGCTATCAGAACGTCCGTATAATTACACAGTTGACATATAACTCGTCGACATGGCTTATATTCCACGAGATATAAAATATCCCCACTAATTTCATATATATATCTTAGAGAGCAATTAATTACAAGTCAACAATAATGATTGCTTGCTACCGATGAATCGTATTCATTGTGTTCCACAAATGATAAAAATGCATATGACACTACTTCATATGATTGTTATGTTATATGTTATATTTCGGGTTTTACGCCTGCATCAGCACCATTTTGGGCTATATCGCCGGCGGGCAGTTTACCTAACAACACCTTTAAACTTTATTTATTTTTCAACGATTGCGAAGCAAGTTTTCACAACTTATATTAATTACTCTCGTTGGCGTGGATGAAAGCGTATATGTGGTCATTCGTGTGGGAGGAAACCGGAGTACCCGGAGAAAACCCACCTGTCCGATCTGGCGACCACCTTACCATCTCACATACTGCCCGGTCAGAGGATCGAACCCGGGTTGCATTGGTGAGAAGCGAGAGCGCTAACCACTGCGCTAATCGGACAGCGAGATCATGTTAATACGATATATTGTTATTATTGTTATATTTCGGGTGTTACGCCTGCATCAGCACCATTTTGGGCTATATCGCCGGCGGGCAGTTTACCTAACAACACCTTTCCTTGGCAGGCTCCAGCGGTTAACCAGTACTTGGGGGCACCGACCTCCGTAAGAAACTGCCAACTTTACTGTATATGACACTAATGGTGATACTAGCACACATTCCGAATTCGTATGCAAACCGTGCGCTAAATGACGTTAGAACATCGTGTTTAAACTACCAATTATGACGTATTAATATACGCCACAAATTAGATCGAGTCTGACAATTTCGTGTTGACGATATTTCAACATGCAGCAGATCGCGCAAAGCAGTGAGAAATACCACTGCTTTCATTTTATTTCACTGGTAATTTTCTATATTTCATCCCAAAGCATCAAATAAAGATAGATAGAATGATGACAACGATTATACTTTTCACCGGTGATAGCGTATAATGTATAGACTGTGAGAATTAACCTGTCCGTGGACATTTATTTGGTAGTACTGTAAATGTTGAAAATTGATTTGTAAGCTTGTTCTTTTTCATGTATATTTTGTACACACATGTCTGATATATGACCTGAGCGGGTCGAACCGTATTAAATAGATAACACACTAACCGAAACTGTCATATATGATACTACACATGTAACTATAATAATTATACTGAAATTGAAACTACTGAAGATGTCAATATATTTATACAATCTCCATGGCCTAGTTGTTAAGATGTCCTCATACGGAGCAGGAGGTCGAATGTTCGAACCTCGCCAGGGGTTCATTCTGATATGGCCAGTTGGGGAGCTACCAGCTAGCTAAGTAACGGATACTGGTTGCCTATCAGCCTGGCGCCTGACCTATAAAGGTATGATACAATACTGTCTGGTCATTTCAATTGTGTGTTTTACGTGTATTTATCGTCGCTACCGGTTGCTCATATGAGCGACGCCTCCTGAAGAGATTAGTCATTTTAGATTGGGTGACACTATAATAAACAAACAATTTACTTTTACTTACCGAATTCTTAAAGAGCTGTGTATCGGTAACATCGGTATTGGTGATGCGGTCATACGTGACCACAGTGTTCCACAGTATAATGAAGATACCACTGAATATGAAGCTAATGAAGAAATTCAGGTGTAGTCGAATTCGATGCTGGTGAATAAGGGATCTGAAATATAATTATATAGAGAATAGTTAGTTTATACAAATTTATTTTAGCTAGATTGCGAAACAATTTCTTACAACTTATATTAATCATTCTCGAGACCTCATTCCTGATGGAATCCATCGTCACTAGGGAGAGAGAAGAGGCAACGTGTAATTTAAATGCCTTGTATAAGGGCGCAATCGTAACGGCTCCAGCGGGGCTCGAACTCCGGACCATTCGCACCTGAAGCGAACGCGTACCCACTGCGCTACCATGACTTCCACGGGGATAGTTGTGTTTATTAGTGTAAGATAGGATTTACTGAAATACATATTGAACATACGAGATGAAATACAATCCTATATTACACTATTAAACATAAATCTTCTTTTTCTTTTCTTTATATTTTTCTTTGAAAATGCCTTGTCGAGAGCTTTTTTGCATTACACTACACAACCGCACAACCACTTCCGTTAGTGTGAACGTACGTAATAAGTAATAATTCGGTATAATTTTCACGTTAGTTTCTGTTAACTTAAAATTAAAAACTACAGACAAAATAAAGTCATTAGGATATATTACTTTATGATAAACTATTCATGAGTGGCAGACAATCGTTATATTACAAACGTACATCCAAATGCGGAGCAATACGAAACTCAAGCAGTGACAGAAGAAAAAAAACTTTCACTGAGCAAAGTCTATCATTCATTGAAAAGCATAAAAGAAACTACAATTTAACTAGAGTACCTTGGTGAGATGTATATATCGTATTAGGTCCGCCTCGGTGGTCGAGTAGTTAAGGTCGCTGACTTATATACCACTGTGACCTATCATCACTGATGGTCACAGGTTCGAGCCCCGCTCAGACCGTGTCTCATTTATATGAAAAAGTTCTGGTTAACCGCTGGAGCCTGCCCAGGAAAGGTGTTGTTAAGTAAACTTCCCGCCGGCGATATAGCCCAAAATGGTGCTGATGCAGGCGTAAAACCCGAAATATAACAATAATAACTATATATCGTATTAACATGATCTCGTGTGTTGCCAGTTATAGTTTAGTTTATATAAAGTTATTTTAGTTCGATTACGAAACAAGTTTTTACAACGTTAGATTAATCGATATCGAGAACTCATTACTGATGGAATCCACCGACATGAAGGAGATAGCTGATGTGGAATTTAAATATCTTGCATAGGGGCACACTCGTAACGGCCCCAGCTGGACTCGAATTCCTGGCCTTTCGTACTAGAAGCGAACGTACTACCACTGCACTATCACGACTTCCTAGTTATAAGGCCAATGTATACATCATTTTCATCGAGGACTGGGTACCAGTGTTTTCACTTTCAGTAATGCAACTATTAAAGCGACATTACATCGAAAAAAAGTAATGACATGCATTTGTTCACGACATGCATTGCTACTACAAATTCTTCCCAATACATTCGCACACTAACATTGAATCAATAAAGTGTCTTTGTGGTCTACAAATTTTCAAAATTGAAAGTAGGATTTCATATAACGGTCATACATGTTCCTGAATTGACGTGTGTTTGCCATCGGAGTCAATACTAATCTACACATCAATATACATAGGCACAAATGTGAGAAATAACGGTCATTCTGTTCCATAAATCGTGTTATTCATGATACACGAGTTGTATTACGCTTGAATGTCGACCATATTTACATTATTTTGTTATGTCAACAAACCGCGTATACGACGTGTGTTTATTAGTTGAAGTACTCAGTATTTGAGGCAAATATTGGGGGGGATTATACCATATAAAAGGAAAATACATTCTGTAGATTTCAGCTAATCATTTTAATCCTAAAAACTGAGGTCGCAGTTGTAAAACAAGCGGGACTGAAAAACGGAAATTAATTTAAAATGACCTAATACCAAATGTATACTTGTTTTACTTTACATCTAGCGCCTATTAAGACAAAATAACTGTTTGTGAAATCTTGTTAAAATATAATTGTTGATTGGTTAGAACTTCTTTATTACTGTCTATGTAATGTTTTAGTCACTGTTTATTTGGTCCATTAGGCGCACACGAATAATGAGAGACATCGGAGAGTTACTGCCCCTGAATACTCCTAAAAGTATGTATTAGGTCCTCTGAAGTTGTTTCCTCTGTTTTTATCGTTGCTATTTTTGCACACCATACTATCAATTGTCTTCCACTTTCTGATGTTATAATTATTATGTTACTATATCGGGACAGATATCCTACAGTATATCCAATTGATAACATATCCTTAATTGTTTTTATCAATTAACTAACACGATTTGGATAAAATCACATTTATCATATCACGACATCTAGTTATGGAACAACTGTAAACACAAAGGATTCCAATTGAAAGGCCCGCTATACATTTAGGGGATAAATCGGGCATAATATTCCAACGGAGGTAATAGAAAAACAAGGGAGGTCCCTCACGGTCGCGTATTACGTATAAGCAGAAAATGCCTTTTTATTTAAGAAGTGTTTTACGTTTATTTATCATCGCTACCGGTTGCCCATATGAGCGACGCCTCCTGAAGAGATTAGTTATTTTAGATTTTGGAGGATAGTGCAATGATACAGATAGAGACCAAATCCAGAATCTCCTCTGGTTCTTTTACGTGCACGGTGTAAAGCACCGACACGAGACCTCGGTTTAACGTCTCATCTGAAAGACTGTTAATTGTATTAGGGTCAGACGGCGGGTCGAACCTGCGATCCCTGGATTACCAGTTCAGCGTGTTACCACTGGACTACAGATCCGTCTGTTTATTTAAGAAGTAGGATGAATATTTTTAAAATTAAACTATATATGCATTGTGATCACAAGATGCTAATAGTAGAGCCAAGCATTTAGCGCGGACGATAACATCTGACGTGATGGCTGTTATTAAGAATGTGGATATAGAAACTCCTTGGAGTATATGCTAACTCGCCGTGTCCAAGTCCTCCATACCCGTATTCGAAACGGATGCAGTGCTCTAAATCAACATTTATTTACCAGAATAACCATTATCAACACCATAAGCCCGTTGACAGACATTTCTCTTAAAGTTCTTTGGTATGGTGATGATAATCTAAGTGAAGAGATAAACAAGGTGATATTTGATGCAGTTTACCAGTGTATTACAACAACAAAGAGATTTGATAACGGCTAGTGTAATTTGTGTATCTTCCTCTTCCATCCTCGTATAAACGATTCCCACCTCGTTCTCTCTCTCTCTCTTTATCTCTCTCTCGTCCCCACTCTCGCCTCACCATTTCCTAAATCGACTGCACGTAATTCGACTGGTAAGCCAGTCTGATTGATTACTTCATCATCATCTCCATATATTATTTTTACTTACACGTATATCATTACAGTTGAATAAAACTTGTCACGTTCATAAATGTATATACACTCTGCCATAGTTTATGAAAATTATGTTTGTCATGGAGAAAATCTAAATAAGCTACTAGCTTCCGATTAAATCCATTTGTTCTTGTATATTAATGTTAAAACATGATGTAAATATTGATAAAATAAAATAACAAATATGTTTAAACTAACTCGTAATTGATCAACGTCTGGACGTTTAAAAATCTCTGTCAATTGCATGTGCATATTCAATCAGGCGTGCATGTATGGTAAAGGGAAGTAATCCGTGACTGAATTAATGGGATACTATGCCTACTACCTCTACACAAAAGTACAAAAAAGTAGTTCCGGCAAAAACAGTGGACAAGAAAATGGCATCTTTCATTTTTTCAAAAGAGCGGGAAATGAAATTACCTTTCACTGAGAAACGGCATTCATTGGAAAGCATACTCGACCTTGATTAAACACGTATGATGGGAGAAAGTTGACTGTTGATGTCAGTAACAGTGATAACCTAGTTAACGGCGTAATTCATGTCCGTGACAGCCTATTAAATAAACCCAGTAAGACACGAACACGTCGCACAGTCAGTGTCGCTTGCTCTTCTAATAGATCATTACAGATGGGTTATTTGGCTTCATTAGAGCTGTTTAAGCTTAATCAGCAAGGTTATTAGCCACGACTAACTGTGTTGTAGCATCGCGGTAGAACACAATCATGGCAAAAACGACAAGGAGTAGCGTGAAGTGATTATCGTTAGCTTAACTATGCATGATGGGTAAAATAAAGACTATAAATAGTTCAAATAATTGTAGCAGACGACAATTCATTAAACATACATTTGTGAAAACTCTGGAAATATGTCCTGGAATTTCATTATAATTGTGTCGTTGCGATATTACACGACCTATTTGTATGTTATTTTCACCGCTAACACGCAAAGAGTTCACCATATTTATTTGTTATCATGTACAAGATTATTTACAACAATACCACATGATCTGTATATATATATAGGCTGTTCTCTTGTGACGATCTATGTTAGGGTGTGGTGACGGGTGTGGCTGGCTGGGTAACGTTGTATGGTGGTACACTTGATTGGAGTAGCTATTACAGTTACATTTCCTAAACTTTTTTTTTTTTTGGTTTGTTTATTGTTGTTTTTTGTTTCTAAATTCTTATTATCTAAAATGTTGCTTATTATCTTAATCATTTTACCCTTTTTCTATTAGTATCATTAAATTTAGTAAACTACTAGCACAACTCTTGTATTCAGTCTCTTTGTTAATTACAATCTAGTCTTATGGGGAGGGCCGTAACTAAGGTTTTAATCTTTATTAAAGTCTCATCTATGTACATACATGTAATACAAACACAAATATAAATAATCAGATTAAAAGTACATAGCCATTCTGAATAGAATTATAAGAGACATATTGCAACAAAACATATCACATTATAAAATCCCACACTACTATTAGTTAATGCTTATTTACATTCTAAAGCCAAGAAACAGTTGCTAATTTATATTTAAATACGAAATAAAACAAAATGGTATAAAACACTAAATCGAAAAACAAGCACTAGTGCGCTTTTAAGAAATATTTTACAAAATCAGTTATCACCCAGGATCAGATCGAGAATGACCTAATTAGCAGTTGCTTCTTGTAGTCTGTAAAAATCATAGATATATAGTAATTAACACAAAAAAGGGCATTATTTACAAAGGTAAAAGTAACGACGCTGTAGTATATTAAAACAGGTTTTGGCACAAAGTCTTATCACTGATTGATTACTGAATAGAAATAGAAATTGATCACGTTTTGTCATATTACAGAAATTATGGTCAGCTAATATTGCCTTCTGCAATAGTAAAGTTCTTAGATCATTATATATGGCACATTCCAATAAAACGTGATGTTCATCTTCTATCACATTACAAAAGGGACATTTACGATCGTCTAATCTTAAATTCTCATACCTTCCGGTTTCTATACGGATTGGTGCAACACCGCATCTAAATTTACTAAATGCCGACCTGTGTCGTGTAGGTAAAATCATTTTACAATATTCCTCAGGTTCAAATACATGCTTAAACTTACAATACGTTCTTAATTTGTTACGACCTCGTCCAGTAGTACCATGAATGCTATTTATAGAGGCATACCAATCTGTTATATATTTGTTCATACCAAATTTTCCCACACATTCGACACAATGAGGCTTAGAAATTGGAGCATATAAGTTACAAAATTCTGCAAAATCAATATCCGTAAAATGTTTCTTAACAAAATAGAACCAGTTTTTACAGGAAGCAGATTTCTCGTTTGCCCAAAGTGCAATTCGTTTGTTCAATCTCGAGTTATTTGTATTGGAAATTCGTACCCAAAACGTAGAAACTGTTTTCCATTGACGGACAATGGGAGGTTGCCAACCCATTTCACCGGAAACGGCTGCATTGGGTGTATACTTGCCGACACCAAGATAAAACCGCATAGCACGGTTTTGGACAGCATTTATACAAGGAAAGGATTTATACCCCCATATTGAGGCACCATAAGCAATTACAGGCCAAACAACAGTGTCGTATAGCTTGGTGAATACATTATACGGTACCCCTCCCGAAATTTTACATTTAGCTATCAATAATCCTAACGCACGACTTGCACTCTGAGCAACCATCTTAGCTGTAACATTAAACATAACTAATGTTGTTAAAACTTGTGGCCCAACCCATTTGCTTCAACATATAATGACAATCCTTGAGCAAACAATGCCACGAATCATGCATTATGGATAGTTATACAAGTTTGTTCATTTGTTTTGTATTGTACATTGTATATATAGAATGCAATAAAATATGATTAAACTATTTACAACAATTGTATTAAGGAATCTGACAGAAAGCTAAACAGCTTACGGTTGTCCTCTCCTTGAGTGTGCGTCATACATTTATTTATAGATTTTGTTTTGCTTTGGGGTATTAACGTTGACTATCCAGCTCGTACTGGTGGATGAAGACCTAATCGGAAAGTCACAAAAAGCAACACAAATAGAGACTATTAGGTTACTATCTCATACATTTTAATTGGAGAAAATATACAAGGTGAGGCTCTGCCGAGCCTTGTTTTGTTGCGGTGACGAGCCAACAATTAAAAATGTATAAGACAGTAAATATATGGTATGGTATGTCAAATTTGGTGTAATGAATATTCCGTAATATTTCCTCTCTAAAACAATTTTATCAAAAGCCATATATGAACATATGACGTCATACACGCAGCGTTATGACGTCATACACGCAGCGTTATGACGTCGTGGAAGGTTTATTGAGCACTGACTAATACGGCAAAGTTTATTAGACAGGCCGTTATTGACCATTATTACACATGAAGATAGGATAAAAACACGTAACAGGTTCGTCAAAACATCTTGTCTTACCACTTGATACTCATGACGTATACACATCGCTTTCAGCTACATTAATTGAAATTGGAGATCTGGCAATCATGGTCTGGCTGACGGAAGTTCAGAGGCGACAGGTTATTGCCTTACTAATGCAAGGTCAAAGGCAACAATATGGTGTTATGTATAATGTAATTCGGTGCGTATATTTCTACCATAACTTTAAGCACCGGTTTGAGTGCACAGTGACCAAGATAGTCAGTCGTCTCACCGGTTTGCATAACTTTAGGCCAAGCATTTAAATAAGTGTTGCCTATTTTGTTACCCTACCTTTCTTTATCATTTCAGTATACTATCAACATATTATAACAGGAACAAACGGCCAAGCAAAACACTGTTAGTTTAAACGTTATTTATTTTACAACGATTGCGAAGTAAGTTCTAACAACTTATATTAATCACTCTCATTGGACCGGATGAAAGCGTATATGTGGTCTTTCGTGTGGGAGGAAACCGGAGTACCAATGTAGATTGAACTTACAGCTAATAAAATCTTACTGTAATTATTTCCAAAATGTTGTGCTTATTTTGATTATTGTCTTATATTTTCAGTTTTCAATAATATATGTTTACGGTAGAGAGTAAAATTTGGAAAATATGCCTACACACGAACATGATTTTGTGAAATTACCATTTATAAATTACCTCCATTTGAGAATATATTTTAACAAGCTGACCAATAAATTGCTATTTAAAAGTTAACACTAGTATAAATTTGCATATGAATAGAGTGTTAATTTATGAATATAGGGTTAATTTTCACGTGAAACATTGAACGCATTAATATCAGGATGGCGCTTGGAAAGCATGCAATACTACCTTGTACCTATAGTTAATGAATATGAGGACTGATGGAATGAGGCACAACAGGCTGGCTATCTGACACCCGAGGCTGATGTATATCGAGATTCTCAATTCCTGAAAATATATACAATATATAATACAATATACAATCGTTTATTTAAGAAATAATAAGTATCAACCGTGGTATATCGCAGAATAACCCTCGTTTGAGGTTCTTATGCGTAGAAATATATCACGAAGGCCGTTCTTCGGCCTTCGTGATATATTTCTACGCATAAGAACTTCAAACGAGGGTTATTCTGCAAGGCCTGAGTGATATATTTCTACGCAAAAGAACTTCAAACGAGGGTTATTCTGCGATATACCACGGTTGATACTTATTATTTCGATTCTAACACGACTTACTTCTAATAATTTTAAAGGAGTATTTTCTTCAAACGCCGCTGCATTTGGCTTTCGAAATTTCCACTCGCGTAAGGGGTGATGACGTTATTTTTTATGGAAAATATCAATCTAGTGCATAAATGAACAAGAGTTGTAACTGATCAATAATTTTATTTATTTTGTCAAATAACACTGTACATAATAGTAACTGAAACGTTACTTAACAGAAAAACAAGACGGACACTAGATTATCTGATTCTAAAAATAACTCACTTCCGTGAATTCCCACGGTATTGTTTACAAACATCACGTGACTTTCATTCATAAAACTTTACACGCATTGTATTAATGGAATAGCCAACACACGGTGCGCGCGCAGCATAGTTCAATGTAGGTATATTGCAGAATAACTAGAATAACTAGAATAAGTATGTATGTTATTAGCTGGGTCGTGTTAGAATAAAGTATAAAACATAATACAATGTTTATAACCAAATACATAATGAGTACAACATAAACAATTTGCATAATTATTATCAAAAGAGCATACGTACTATGGAACATAAATTAAATGTTTTCTGTAGTACGGATTTGGTATGCAAAATGATATATCTTGACAAATTATTAATAACGTATCTTGAAGTAGAAAGACATTAAGGCTCTAAATTTGTGTTGGCCGATGGCAAAAGTACGGTTTAAAATATTTCTTTCTTAAATCTTTATAATTAGGGCAAACAAGTAAAAAGTGGTATTCGCTTTCAACAGCGTTCATGGTGCATGATTTACAAAATCTTTGCTCTCTAGGTGTTCCATCATATTTACCTGATTGAATAAAAAGACCATGGGAGCTAAATCGAGATCAACAGACGGAACATAAAACAACACCTGCCTTAGCATTTATTATTAAGAAACGCTTATATAAAGTTGCCCCCTTGTTATCTGGAGTAACAGACGGATCTGTAGCCCAGTGGTAACACGCTGGACTGGTAATCCAGGGATCGCAGGTTCGATCCCCCGCCTGACCCTAATAAAATTAAGTATTTCAGATGGAACATTAAACCGAGGTCTCGTGTCGGTGCTTTACACCGTGCACGTAAAAGAACCAGAGGAGACTCTGGAATGGGTCTCTGTCTATATCATGCACTATCCTCCAAAAATCTAAAATGACAAACCTCTTCAGGAGGCGTCGCTCATATGGGCAACCGGTAGCGACGATAAATAAACGTAAAAACACACAATCGAGATAAAGTTGTTACATATTTTCTACCTAACTGTATTTCTAAATATTGTTCAAGGGCATGCTTAAAAATACAGTGATGGGCGCATTATTTATTTCTGAGTACCATTTTTGTAAATAATTTTCAATAATTCTCTGTTTAATAGTTTGTATGGGTATTGAATTTCGGGTATGTTGTGCAAGCCATATATTATTCAGTCCGTGTTCTTCTAATATCGATTTAATTTGAAATTCCCAGTTAGTGTGGTTGTTGTTTGCATTTGTGTCGATCTCGGTTAATAAAAACACGTATGTACGTTTTATTAATGTAGACTCGTTTAGGCATACTATCTTTGCCCAATATTTTATCATGTTTGTTTTTCGGATTATATACATCGGTTACCATCTGCAGTTCGCCGTAAAGTGCCGTAACGTTCGTTGATTTCCTAACGCCAAGCAATCGGCGTACGGACTCCATGTGTATTATATCAATATCAGGAGCTGGATGTATAGCCCCTACACTTCTGAGCACATGTTTAAAATAGATCCGACTAAAGTATCGAACAGCTTACCTTTTTGTGATATTGGTAGTTCTATCTTGTCAAATGTTGTAAATAAATTGTGCAATGCAAATTATGCATGTTGTGCTATGTTTTTCTGGCCGCGATTCCAATTAGTTAAAAACTATTTTATTCGGATCAAATACATATATTCATACATAAACACAATGTTTATACATTGGAACCTATATGGGTCGAGAAACAAGCTTAAAGCTTATATGAATCCATTCCCATGTTGGAGTACGTTTAAATGATACAAAATGCTTGGCGAATAGTAATGGCGTGTGTATGTGTTCAGTAAATATAAATTGTAGAGAAACGATTGAATACTTGAACTGTAGTGGCAAATGTTTGGACTTGATGTTGCTAAACGTTCGCATATATTTACAGCATCGCGTTATTGTAATTTTAATGTAGCAATAAGGAAACGTTAGATCCAAATATGTAAACTATCAAAAAAGAATCCGGTATTGTCACACGACGGGCCGGGACCAAAACGGAGAGAACCCCCACGTTCACCTAGGTATCGAAACGTTTTGTTGCTGCAATATAGCTCTGAACATTCAGGTAAAGGTTGGTGTTACTGTGTGTAGTGAGATGCTCGTCACCAAACAAGAGATTGTTGAGTGTGGCAGCACATGGAAGGTTAGATAGGTGTTGTAGACGTTGATGATTGTACATTGGGCAATGCAGAAGGAAGTGAGTGACTGATTCGATAGACCCGCATGCGCACAAAGGAGAGTCGATGAAATTTTTCCTGTGAAGGTCCTAGCATAATGAAATACATCCTAGTCGTAGTCGGGTGTGGAGTACCTGATTCCTTCTTGATCCAACATTGTATAGCGGGGATTGTTTTTTCCTGTTTTTAGTTAACATGTATTTGAAGGTTGCTACTGTATCGGCGTTCCGTGTCTCGTTTGACAGCGAGTTCCATAGAAGAATAGTTGATGGAAGAAAAAACATGGGATTAAGTATGTGCAGTTATAGGTTAAACGGCGGGTACGTGTCATGTAAGGTTATATAATTGGTCAGCTTGTTCTGGAATGAGATTGGAGAGGTAAGGGGGACAATAGACTTGTATAAGAGTGTGAGCTTGTGATTGCTACGTCTTTTGGCTAGGTATCCCAGGACAGGTCCGACAGAAGATTTTATGTTGCAGAGTTTAGTAGCTCCTGACACAATTCGCGCTGCCTTGTTCTGTACGGCCTCAATATCGTTTTTCAAATAATTACTGCAATTGTCCTACACAACGTTACCGTATTCTAGAAGAGGTCGTATGTAGGCAAGATACATGCGCTCTAGACAGACACGGGAAAGAAGGAATTTTAATGATCTGAGGATTTCGATGCGCTGCCAAGACTTGTTGACAAGCTCAGATATAGGAGTATTCCACTTGGCATCATCTGAAAAAATTAGACCAAGATGTTTGTGAGTTTTAGTTTGGATAATGGAAATGCTATTCATGAAGACATCTGGATGGTTGGGCTTATTTCGCTTACGTGAGAAAATCATGGATTCGGGGTTTGATGGGTTGAATGTAATTAGCCATAATTTGGACCAGTAATGGATACGAGAAATGTCATTATTGAGGACTGCAGCTGCATTGGCTGGATCGTCAACGATGATGTAAACACTTGTGTCATTAGCGAAAAGACGTATATTGGCATTAATGTCAGCAACGATGTCATTAATGTTAATGATGAAGAGTAGTGGAAACTAAAATCGATCCCTGTGGAACTCCAGCGTTAATAGAAGACCATTGCGTGGATGAATTTGCAATAACAACACGTTGCTTTCTTGAAGACAAGTAAGATGTGAACCAGTTTAGAAGAGAACCTGTGATGCCGAGAGAAGACAGTTTGCTAAGCCGACCACGATGCCATACCTGGTCAAACGCCCTAGAAATGTCGCAGAAGATCGCTCGCACTTCCTTACCGTCCATTGCCTGAGATATGTCATTGTAAAGGAAGGTCATTTGGTTGACAGTGGAGTTATCCTTGATGAAACCAGACTGGTTAGGTGTCAATCGACTATTATTCGTGACATAATTGTAAAGGTATTTATGTACACAGCGTTCCATAAGTGTACCCAGGCAACTAAGTAGAGAGATAGGGCGATAGTTTCAGGGTTTTGATGGATCAGATCTTTTTTTAATATTGGGCATACGTTGGCTAATTTCTAATGAGAAGGAACTGTGGACTTCGTAGGTAGCTTGGTGTCATAATTATACAGGTTAACGCAACCATACCAGTATGTACATTTTAA
This sequence comes from Archivesica marissinica, assembly GCA_014843695.1. Classification (NCBI taxonomy): domain Eukaryota; kingdom Metazoa; phylum Mollusca; class Bivalvia; order Venerida; family Vesicomyidae; genus Archivesica; species Archivesica marissinica. The sequence continues at coordinate 41,199,467 of CM026394.1, forward strand.
ATCACATGTCATAATAATGCAGGTTAACGCAACCATACCAGTATGTACATTTTAAACCACATGCCATAATAATACATGTTAACGTAACCATACCAGTATGTACATTTTAAACCACATGCCATAATAATACAGGTTAACGCAACCATACCAGTATGTACATTTTAAATCACGTGTCATAATAATACTGCCTAACGCAACCATACCAGTATATACAATTTAAATCACATGTCATAATAATAAAGGTTAACGCAACCATACCATTATGTACATTTTAAATCACATGCCATAATAATATAGGTCAACGTAACCATACCAGTATGTACATTTTAAATCACATGCCATAATAATATAGGTCAACGTAACCATACCAATATGTACATTTTAAATCACATGTCATAATAATACAGGTTAACGCAACCATACCATTATGTACATTTTAAATCACATGTCATAATAATATAGGTCAACGTAACCATACCAGTATGTACATTTTAAATCACATGCCATAATAATATAGGTCAACGTAACCATACCATTATGTACATTTTAAATCACATGCCATAATAATATAGGTTAACGTAACCAGTATGCGCATGCTAAACCACATGTCATAATAGTACTGTGTAACGCAACCATACCAGTATGCACATTTTAAAGCACATGCCATAATAATACAGGTCATCGCCGCTATCAAACATTCTGTTATACAATTTTATTAGCAACGGTGATATCAAATCGTAACATGATTTAAATATTTCCCTAGTTAACTTATCAGGCCCTGGTGCCTTATTATTATTCTGCCGAAAAATGGCTTCTCGAATTTCGGTTTCAGATAGTGGACAGTCTATCATTATCTGAAATATTGTGATTTTCGGGAGTATATTCCCGCTTGCTAATCGCCCATTTGCTATGAGTAAGCCGGTAGTTTGGCATACATTAAGTAAGCGCCGCCCATTATGGTCCACCATGTGAGTGTCGCAGTTACTGCGTTGTGGTATATGTTCTGTATTTATAACCGGGTAACCTTGATCTAAATATTTATCGAAGTCGAATTAATCTAAATCGTTAAATGTTCTAGCCTTGGCATCGCCGCATACATATGTTTGTCCTAGAGAGTCATATTTTTATGTATCTAGTTCAATTTGATCAAACAAATCGACATCCCTACTACGCAATACATTAGAGTAATACGGGGGGACATATACATGACATATATACACATATTGATCAAATGTAAATAATTTGGAGGATAACTTTAACCATATTATTCCATTAGAGTTCTTTTCAACAATTTTGATGTGTTGTTTTAAGTCAGTTCTATAATAGTTATTCCACCACTAAAGCATCATTTTTTCGTATTTCTAGATTTGTTCCCAAATATATGATCACAAAAAAACGAGTAATATCAAAATTTAGATTGTCTTTGTCAGATAGCCACGTCTCATTTTTAAGATAAATAAGTCATAGTTCTCCAAGCAGTGCAAGTCTTCATCACCTATTTTTCTCTTTAAACCATTAATGTTTCAAAACACAACTCTAATGTCTGGCTCTTTGTGACTCCCCTATCTTACTATGCTGGGTCTGGGCGGTACTCTCTGCCCTCGATGAAAAGCCGCTTGCCTACAAATTTGACTGGTTTTCCCGCGTCTTTCGCCTGCTTCATTGTCGAGTAGAGTGGTTTTCTGGCTTCCCTGACTTCCCATGGTACCTGGGTGCCAATGCCGAGGTTGGTGCATTTACGCCAGTCTGCAGATTCAAATGATGTGTCTCGAACCCTCTCCCTGTTATGGTAATAGTGGAACTTGACGACTATTGGTCGGACCTTTGATGTTTTCCCTCCGATTCTATGCGCGCGATCGAATATCATCTAATCTGCTATCTTACTATCCATCTCTAGCGAATCTTTCATTACTACCTTTACTAAAGAGGACTGATTTTGGTATATCACATGACTACTCTCGAGATATACGTGAGACGAGACATGAACTTTGGCCAGAGTATAAGGCAACTAAGCAGAAGTATGGTCCGATGAATGTTAAAATAAATGTTCCGGCTACCTTAGAAATTGACGGTGACACTGTGCGCAACTTGTTTCCGGGTTGGCATTCAATCCTACGTAGGTCCCGTAATTCAGATATACAGGCTCGTATAGGACAATAGTTCAAGCGAATTGTTGAACTTTCGACTAATGCACCAGTGGTTCGGGAACAAACACCATTAGAAGAAGATCCTAGTGACACTAGTGATGACGAAGCGGTTACTAGTGACGGTCCTGTCGAGCAGACATAGCCTCCCTCTGGCTGGGGCCAACGCTTGTGTCTGACCAAATCTCCTCATGTTGTGACATTGCAGGGTTGCAAGAAATGAGGCCGGTGGACAGTAGGGGCACTCGGGGTATGTGGCCTTCTATGAACAGTGTATAAATTTACCATGTTGTTCAAACTAAATAGTTTGTGTTCATTTAAGTGATTTCAACTTTGACTCTGTCATTAATCCTACTGAATTTGTTCTAAATGGCTTGCCAGATGCGGGTGAAAGCAATCAATCGGAATATACTAGTGTATTAAATTGTGCTAGTTGTGATGTAAACGATAATCTAGGACTCCATGAGCATAAGCTGAAAATCGGAAGTCTTAACGTGTGTAGCCTAAAATCAAGACTGCAGTATCCTGGATTTTTAGAATTGATTGAACAATATAGCATATTTTGTGCTTTTGGAACTAAAGTTGATAAGGTTGACGTTTTGAACATTCCAAACTATACATTCTATTCTAAACCACGTTCTGAAAAGTATAAACGGAAATCTGAAGGATTAGGGTTGTATGTACATAATTATTTAGGTAACCATGTGCAATTACTTGACTCGAATTGGGAGTACATTTACTGGCTCAAACTTGACACTTATTAACAGGGGCGGTGACACGACGTTGTTATAGGTTCTATGTATGTCCCCACTGAACAGTCACGATTCTTCGATGAGGATGAATACTTCGATATCCAGAAAGATATTTCGTCTGCATGTAGTGAATTTGATTATATTTTGATAATGGCCATACCGCTACTATCCCAGACTATGTTGAATTTGAATTAATTTTTTATCGAACTATCTTGATTTAGATGACATAACGTTGCAAATCAAATTATCAAATTGTCAGATCTAGGTATCCCACGTGACCATGCCTCGCAGTGCAGCAAAGTAAATTCTTCCGGACGTAAATTGTTAGAAATATGTCAGAATAACAATTTGTGTATTCTAAATGGAAGAATAGGTTCAGACAGGTCAGTTGGAAAACTCACATTTAGAGACGTATCAATCATTCATTATTCTATTTCATCAGCTAACTGTATACGCTTTATTAATGAGTTTGACGTAATATAGCTTGCTCCTTTATTCTCTGACGGCTATAGTCTTCTATCCATACTCCTAACTATCTCGAATCCCCCGATCCCAACCCCAGGTATCGTCACAAGAGCCAACCCATACCCCGAGACACAATATGCCTTCCAAATGGATTGATACCAAAACCAATGAATTTATTCAGAACATTAATCGTCAGTCAGTAGAGGAACTAGGTCAAATGCTTCTTAACCAGCCTGATAATGTTGACCCGAAATCTTACATAAACAGTGTTACCGATCAAATCTCCCTTATATTCTCAAACTCGGCAAAAACAACATTCCCGGCAAAATTAAATACTATCCCAAATCAGTGTAATGTTCAACATATCAGTTCCCAAAAACCTTGGGTCGGGCCTCAATGTAAGAAAGCACGACCAATCTATAACAAAGCACGCAAAACATATCAATTACATAACAATGAATTGAATAAATCAAGGTTACAAATGGCCAGTAAATCATACAAACAGGTTATGAATACATTCCTAAATAAACATAGACATAACAATGACCGAAACTTGCGTGCGATTAGCTCACAGTAACCAAACGATTACTGGAAGTATCTCAAATTTTGTTCACGAAAGAAATCTGATAAATCGCCGAGCGCATCGGATTTCTATGAACATTTTAAGGATATTAATTCAGTCCAATATAATGATAACTTAGAAAACCCGAAGCCCAGGCTACTATTTGTAATAATAACGCATCCAATAGGAGTATCTCAGATGGTGAAATCCTTAAGGTCATATCCAAATTAAATAACGGCAAAGCATCGTCTCAGTTTGATAATATTACAAACGAATACTTGAAAAACACCAAAGGTATCAAACAAACATTAATATAGTCGGTTATAAAAGCTCATCAGAGCTTATGTTATTTGTGATATGTCTTTCCGACTCATAATAAAATTGATCTTATCTTACTATTTGTAATAATAAAGCATTAAATAGGAGTTTCTCAGATGGTGAAATCCTTAAGGTCATATCCAAATTAAATAACGGCAAAGCATCGTCTCAGTTTGATAATATTACAAACGAATACTTGAAAAACACAAAATGTATCATAGTACCGCACTACCACTCTCTGTTCAATAACATTTTAGATACAGGTGTCTTGCATGACTCTTGGTTAATGGGGACAATCAATCCTATATACAAAAACAAAGGTCCCCCCTAGACACAATTAACTATAGGCCCATAACTATACTCAGTTGTCTTGGTAAAATATCTACAGCCATTCTTAATGAACGTATCAACGAGTTCCTTACTGACAATAACTTACTGAGTGAAAACCAAGCCGGATTTAGGTCAAACTATTCTACCAGTGACCATATATTTGCCCTAAATTTGCTGTGGCGAAAATGGCATTACTTGTAAAATCCTTAATGTAATTCATGTACTCAGATATCAAATCGTGTGTCCACGTCAATGGTCAAACATCTGCTTACTTCTCCAGCTTCTCCAGCTTCTCCAGCTTCTCCAGCTTCATACAAGGTGAATATAGTTCTCCCATATTATTTTCCATGTACTTTAATGGTCTAGAAACTACCCTTGACTATGGAGTTATAATTGATTTCCGGTTAAATGACACCCTTCCTTTTTTCAAAAATACTTGTATTACTTTACGCGGACGATACCATTATCATAGGTGAAAATAAGGTATCGTTTCAGTCTTGCCTTAATAATTTTTATAATTACTGTAACATGTGTAAACTAAAGATTAATTTCTCTAAAACGAAATTATTAGTTATTATAAACTAATAAGCCAAGCAATTATCGTGTTTACATATAAATAGTCAAGAAATTGAAACGGGTAAAGAATACAAATACCTTGGTGTTATATTTTCTAGTTCCGGCTTCTTCCTTAAATGTAGAAAACATGTGGTAGCACAAGCAAGCAAAGCAATGCACTTGCTTTACATACCAATTAATAACCTTGATCTCCCCGTCGATTTACAAATTAAATTATTTGATCATACTGTCCTCCCTATTGTAACGTACGGGAGTTCTGAAAATTTAGATGTGATAGAGCAGGTCCACGCCAGTTTTTTTGCGTAAGATTAAGACCAGAACAAGTACTCATAGGTGCATGTTAAATGCTTTCCTATTCAAATTATCATCACGTCTCGTATGGTTAAGTTCTGGAACAAACTAATCCACTAGAAGGAGTTGAAATGTTCATATATTTGTTACCAACACATGGTACAATCCACTCATTCATTTAAATGGACCAGCTATATAAAGAGTATTATTGATAACACCGGAAATTCGCATTTATGGTTGAATCAAAATATGATACAGGGGTTGCATATCCACAAACTGGTCAAACGAACATTAATAAATCAATATAAGCAAGATTGGTCATCTAAGCTAGAAAATTATCATATAGGTCAATTGTATGGTTACTTTAAAAAAAGATGCTGCATTTGAAAAATACTTAACCACTATTCCCAGTTCTCGCAGAATTTCATGAATACATTTTCGCATAGGAAACCATAGAAACCATTGAAACTGGCCGTTGGAGTCAATCATTCATCCCTCGTGATCAACGTAAGTGTCCAAAGTGCCACCTTAATGACATTGGTGATGAGATACACTACCTCCGCGTCTGTCCATTTTTCACAGAAAAAGCTAAAAGACTTATCCCGAAAAAATATTTTGTTAGGCCGAATATCCTGAGATTTAAAGAACTGCTCGCCTCAAGAAAGTATGTATTACATGTACTTACAAAACTAGCAACAATTGTAAAATATGTTATGAAATGTTTTGCTAGAGTTTAGTTATATTAGTGCTTGCCTACTATACACATGTACATATGTTTAATCGATGTCAAGACCATTGTATGGATGAAGTAGAGTATTCTCATTGTCATATGACTCGTTTAATGTGTCATGTCTTCAGCACTATTAGTTAGCTGTTGTAATGGTCAGTAGACCACATCACGTCATGACTGAAGTCTCAGCTTCCTCGTGTTACGCGTCTCATCTATTGTGTCATTGATATAGTATTTTCAAGTTATGTGCGTTACGTACGTTACGTTAAGTATAGCTCAGAAAGTATGTCTTAGCAATACGTGGTACAAAATTGTGTGCGTGAATTATTGGTGCATATAAAGATGACCACATGACTGTGAGTGCGTGCTTGGTCATGTGATATGGTTCGATTGATCGTCAGTTCTACGCTTGGCTTAGATCGTTTCGTAAGCAATTTCGCTATTCAAATTCGAATTGTTTCGGGAACGAGATCTATTCACGGGTTTCCATATTGATTTAAATGTTAAAATCGAATTGAATTCAGATTCGTTATCGTTACCATGCAGTATATCGTAAAACCGAGTACGAATATGTTATCGTTTGGGAAATATTATTTGAATCTACAATCAAAGATATGTTGTTACTACAATATATGAAATTTCCCTGAGGTACATTGGATACAGTTTTCCATTGTTAGTAAAATATAGAGTTTTTTTACATTATCATTAATGATGTTTTACCTCTGGTTTTTACCCTGGTCCCGTGTATCCTGGTCTGCACCGAGGCTATGTTTTATTATTCGACTATATGCACGTAGCACAGTCAAAGCGATTTGAAAACATTTGTTGTTTTGTACTAAAGTCTTGTAGTTAACCTCTTCATTACATTGAATAAACGATCGCAAGTCTTGCTCATTGCAAACAGAGTTTGAGTTTTGTATGTGGTTTAGCTAAGACATGTATGTACTATCGAGTCACTACTCATGTCATTTTCGCAACGATCAGAACTCCACTCTATAAACGATGTCACTGAAACTCTGAAAAGTGTCGCGTGTAGTATGTATATATATATATATATACTTAGTCATAGTACACGAGAATCAATACTAATCAGTGAAATACCACACACTTAACATTTATTCAAATGCTATTTTTGTTCGTAAACGTACCACAGTCTCCTACACTCATAGGTAACTAAACAGCGTCCTTTTTTCGATTCAACACCCATGACTGTTATTTGTTTATGTGTTCTGAACATGTGTCCATTTGCGGGGCGCACGGTGCACATATGGCTGGTTGAGGGGTGTGCACGGACCAGTATATTGGGTCAATATGCTGGCCGGAAACTGCTGTGTGCTGTTCCTATGCGTTTCTGCGAATGGTCCATTGCTATTATATGTAACCTGTGTCTTTCCACAATAAAGTTCTGTTCTGTTATATGATTCGGGTTTTACGCCTGCATCAGCATCATTTTGGGCTATATCGCCGGCGGGCAGTTTACCTAACAACACCTTTCCTGGGCAGGCTCCAGCGGTTAACCAGTACTTGGGTGCACCAACCTCCGTAAGAAACTGCCAACTTTTTCATATAAATGAGACACGGCCTGAGCGGGGCTCGAACCCGTGACCATCAGTGATGATAGGTTACAGTGGTATACAAGTCAGCGACCTTAACCACTCGACCACGGAGGCGGAGACCAGTTCTGTTCTGTTCTGTTTTATAGTAACTAATTTCCTGGAATTGTATATGCAAGTACATGGAGACCCTCAATTTCTGGAATTATATATCTTGGTATATAGAGATTTTTAGTTCAAGAAAACACTCAATTTCTGGGACTATGCAATCCAGCAAATCACGATACATATTTGCTGAAACTACAATGCACTAGTAGTCTGATATTCCTGGAATTATGTATATATGCAGGCATATGTATCAAGATCTCCAATTTGGGAAATAATATATTATACATGTACATCGAGAAACAAAATTCCTGGAATAATATAATTATATGTGTATTACAAGTATAATTATGAAGATGCTCATTACATTGTTATTCCAGGAAATTGCATATACCATATATCTGGATCCTAATTTATTAGAATAGCATACACACCCTCAATGCAATTGTAATTATGTATCACTATAGCTAACGCTTCGAGTGATCACCGAAATTTATATTTCACTCGTGGAATTACAAATTTATATTTCACTCGTGGAATTACAAATTTATATTTCACTAGTGGAATTAAAAATTTATATTTCACTAGTGGAATTACAAATTTCGGTGATCACTCAATGAAATAAATTCCTATCTTAAAGCGACATTACATCGCAAAAAGACAACAAAATCATTGTTCACGTATAAATGCATTGCTACTACAAATTCTTCCGAATACATTCGAACACTAACATTGAATCAATAAACAGTGTTTTTGTGGATTGAAAGTATGATTTCATATAACCGCCATCCATGCTCCTGAATTGACGTTTGTTTGTCATCGGAGTCAATACTAAACGCGAGATAATGTCGTTTATAGATAATTTAACTAACAATAGTCTACAAATAAATAGGCACAAATGTGAGATATAACGGTCAATCTGTACCATAAATCGTGTTATTCAGGATACACTAGTTGTATTACGCATGTATGTTTACATTATTTTGCTATGTCTACAAACCGCGTATACGACGTTTGTTTATTAGTTGAAATACTCAGTTTTAGATACAAACATTTTGAGAAAAAAAAGTATACCATATAATAGGAAATTACATTCTGTAGACATTTGCGTTTTCACCGATGTAGTAACGCCACTAGTGGAAATACAAATGTCGGTGATCACTCGATGAAATAAAATCCTATCTTATACTAATAAACACAAAATGTAATGTTCTCTTTCTGTTACGATTTCCAATGACTTTGGCTAATATAATATTTGTCTTAAAATTGTATTCATTTTAACTGCCCTGTCCGGAGCCTCATTGCACTACAGACAATACAAATTATAAATTCATTACTGTTCATGATGGTCAGAAAACAGCGGGGAGGGCTGTAAATAATGTTGTTATAACTTGTAGCCCAACCCATTTGCTTTTTTCCCCTTGACAAAACAAATGTATCGTATACTGCAATCATATAATTACATATTAATCTCTGATTTGTTCTTAATATTGTATGTATATATGTAATGTATTGTATGAAAAAAATGCAATAAAATATTATTAAACTAAAAAGAAAACAGCTAAACTACAAACGTACATCTAACCGCGCAGAAATACGAAACGCAACCGGTGGTAATGAAAATGCCATCTTTCACTGAGAAATCTCAATCAAAGAAACCGTCCTTCTACCCTACCTGATAGTTCAAACATGGAGTATAAACCGTCCTTCTACCCTACCTGATAGTTCAAACACGGGGTATAAACCGTCCTTCTACCCTACCTGATAGTTCAAACACGGGGTATAAACCGTCCTTCTACCCTACCTGATAGTTCAAACACGGGGTATAAACCGTCCTTCTACCCTACCTGATAGTTCAAACACGGGGTATAAACCGTCCTTCTACCCTACCTGATAGTTCAAACACGGGGTATAAACCGTCCTTCTACCCTACCTGATAGTTCAAACACGGGGTATAAACCGTCCTTCTACCCTACCTGATAGTTCAAACACGGGGTATAAACCGTCCTTCTACCCTACCTGATAGTTCAAACACGGAGTATAAACCGTCCTTCTACCCTACCTGATAGTTCAAACACGGGGTATAAACCGTCCTTCTACCCTACCTGATAGTTCAAACACGGGGTATAAACCGTCCTTCTACCCTACCTGATAGTTCAAACACGGGGTATAAACCGTCCTTCTACCCTACCTGATAGTTCAAACACGGGGTATAATCCGTCCAGTCCATTCCACCTTTCTGCAACCACTGACCGTCAGGTTGGCACACCTTTGATGCTGATCCTGTAGGAGAAATACAATATATATAGGTACAGAACTTTTGAAATTATCTTTTAATTTTCTAGGATATTAACTCATTACTAGTAGTACTAGTAGTTTGAAAGTTTGGTTATTAAATAAACTAAATAAAAGAGTTTAAATTTTGATTGCGCAGCAAGTCTTAACAACTTATATTAATCACTCCCGTTGGCGCGGTAGAACGCGTAGATGTGCTCATTCGTGTGGGAGGAAACCGGAGTACCCGGATAAAACCCACCTGTCCGATCTGGCGACCACCGTACCATCTCACATGCAATGTACTTCCCGGTCCGAGGATTGAACCCGGGTTGCATTAGTGAGAAGCGAGCGCACTAACCACTGCGCTAATCGGACAGCCAAAAAATAACAATGTGTACTCATGGACTATGATTTGTTTGTGTGTTTAAAAGTCCCACCAATAGTTTAGGTCACACGGCGACCCTCCAGCTACGATGTAGAACCACAGACACGGACGGGTACCTGGGTAGAACCACCGACCAACCGCAAGCCAGCTAGATAGCTTCCTCACATGAAATAAGTCGACACCCAGTGGGATTCGAACCTACAGCGGTGATGGGCAATGAGCTTAATATATAAGCCATGGTTCTTGAGTATTGAGTAAATATATATATATATATATATATACGGATCTGTAGTCCAGTGGTAACATGCTGGACTGGTCCAGGGATCGCTAGTCCAGTGGTAACATGCTGGACTGGTCCAGGGATCGCAGGTTCGATCCCCCGTCTGACCCTAATAAAATTAAGAGTCTTTCATATGGGACTTTATACCGAGGTCTCGTGTCGGTGCTTTACACCGTGCACGTAAAAGAACCAGAGGAGACTCTGGAATGGGTCTCTGTCTGTATCATTGCACTATCCTCCAAAAATCTAAAATGACTAATCTCTTCAGGAGGCGTCGCTCATATGGGCAAGCGGTAGTGACGATAAATTAAACAATACGTAAAACATACACACATTTTAAGTATATATGTACATATATTAAACTCGAATAAAAATAGAATTATTTTTCAGTCTGTTAATAACCAGTATGTTTATAATTATATTTAGAGTAGTATTGCATTACTCGTAGGTACTGCGAACTGGAGAAAGTTTGGGCACGATATGTGACTCGTGCGTCCGGGAACTCCTGTCTCCCAGCATCCATAGCCGTCCCATGTAGGTACGCACGTGTTATTGACGACACTATCACGTGATCTCTGTTGACGTTTGCAGCAGTTTGTTGACTCCGAGCAGCACAGTTTCCATCTGTTGCATTCGTCTGGTGTTAGGGTGGAACATATACTATTTATGGCGGTATCGTTTCTAATGTCTGGTAAAACGTTTGTTTGAGCTGGTAAATGTGATCCGTTCGTGGATGCCATTAGATAATGTTGAGGCGTTGGTTTGAACACATATGCCGGGTAGAGAAAATAGTAACACCATGCGCATGCGTGGTAGTCAAAAGCATCCGGTGTGAAAACGCCAAACTTGCTTCGACACTGGTTTGCGTTGCATGGGAACTGAAAGTAAAGGTAATGCAATTGTTAGTAATGGTGTATATACCGGCAACAACAATCATTTAACAAGTTAATGTCCTTTTTCTGCGCTTCATCGAGGTATGAAATGTCAGATTTTTACACATAATTAGCATGTCAGTGATAAAACGCAGAAAAAGAACATTCAATTGTTATAATTACAACTAATATTTTACAAATTACAAAAACATTGTCTTCTTTTAGATTCGTCACACTATACAAAACGTAGTCCGCTATGAATATTAATGAGAATGGAATCTTTTTACAATTCATTGGGTTATGAACGGTGATCACATGGGCTGAATTAGCCAATCAGAATCACGATGTTGCAAGACGTTGAAGCATATGTTTGGTGATATTACCTTGGCACCTAGACATAATGAAATAATAGTCTTAGCTGTCCATAGATTCATAGAAAAGTCTAAACGTTTCTAACAATATGTATGTAAACAGTGACTGACGCGCTTGTATAGTGATACACAATGAAAACTGTATGTGTTATTTCATCGCTTTCTACCCCTCCCATTCCCCGTTCATCTAGCTATACTTTAGTACACTTATTATATATTTTGGTCCTGCTACATAATACGTTTACGTCTTAGTCGCCTATAGTGCACACATTTATATATGTAATGGAGATAATCTCAATAAGCTTTACGCTTTCGGTTACATCCATTTTCATTATGTATACAATAGATATGTACTGTACAACAAGCATATTGGGAATCTGGAAACTGGCTGCTTAATACAAGTTTGGCTGCGTTAATAAATGTGACCACCAACACACTCCAACCCCGGGCCTTTCGCACCTGAAGCGAACGCGCTACCACTGCGCTATCACAAGTTCAGCCTATCAGGAGAAATTCATATTAAATACATGTTTAAAGTGTAGAAATTGAATAGTGAGTGCGTGTAATTGAAAACTCAGTGCGGTAGCGCACGCATTAGCATAGGACGAACTTAATTCCTGGAAGGTAATTGACTTAATCAGAGATGGCTCGAGTAAACTAGGAATCAATTTGACAATCACTACCACTAAACCCAATTTGCGATTTACAGTCACACTTGTGTTAGTTGTCACCTCTATTAATCAGCCAACCTGTATTAAGCAGCTAGTTTCCAGATTCCCAATGTGTTGATTTGTTATACAATTGACCTCTATTAAGCAGCCACCTGTACTATGCAGCCACTTTCGGTGATACCCTTGGCTGGCTGCTTAAGACAGGTTTTTCTGTATTGGATGTGTGCGTGCGTTATGATTATTACTATAACCTGTTGACATTTAATAAGCATTATCTTAACATTATTATGCTTGCTAACAAAAACAGCAGTAATTCATCTACTATAATACATATGATATAGCAAAATAGGTTTCAAATATAACAACATTCAAAATGGCCGCCAAGGTCAATACACGTAACCTTCAAGATGCGTCCCATCTGAAAATAACCGTTATGGTATATATAATTATTGTGCAAAATGTCATGCTTGTACCTTAAAATACACAATTACTTTGCTATTCTGCTGTACTATGACCGATATCTCTTCCTATCAATACATGCTTTCGCCAATAGTCCTTTGGAATATATTTCCTAACTCAGGCGTGCACACCATGCGATCAAATCGTTCTAAATGTTATCATAGCGGACAGAATATGTCGACAAATCCCTGAACGCATGTCGTTCATCTTAGCTGCTTGACACTAGGCACATCTTGTCACTCCCTGCTCGGTTGTTTATTGTTTGAAGACATTTGTAGCGACCACAGTGAATGTCTAGATTGTCTGTGAGTAATTGCAGAAATGCATTAATTGTGTTCTCTTAAGTTTGCTACTGTTATATCATCCTTTAGAGTAATGTGAACGACATTTATCACATCACTTTCAGTGGAATAACACCATCTCATAATTTCTTATATGTATATATATATATATTTCGGGTTTTACGCCTGCATCAGCACAATTTCGGGCTATATCGCCGGCGGGCAGTTTACTTAACAACACCTTTCCTGGGCAGGCTCCAGTGGTTAACCAGTACTTGGGTGCACCAACCTTCGTAAGACACTGCCAACTTGTTCATATAAATGAGACACGGCCTGAGCGGGGCTCGAACCCGTGACCATCAGTGATGATAGGTTACAGTGGAATACAAGTCAGCGACCTTAACCACTCGACCACGGAGACGGACTTCTTATATGTAGCCTACATACGTGTAATAACACCTGGAGGAATTATGATTGGTCTAGAGAATAATCCTTTTGCTTTAAAGTATGCATATTTCGATTTGAATTGGTACATAACGTTCATCGTAAGAAACACGCTGATTTAAAAGAAGTCTTGGCGGACTTATAACACGGTTTAAAATTTAAATATAACGCTGCTTTGCGAAATGACGTCATAAGAATTTAGTGACGTCATGACCAGGTATGCTGACTGGTTTGCAAAATGAAAATAGCAGCGTTAGTTTGTGCAAAAATATGATTAAAACCCAAATATGGTAATGTGATAAAAATGATCTTACACTCGTGGTGATTTCATACCATAGTTTATGAAACTCGTTTCATAAAACATAGTAAGATCGTGTAAGATCCTATTTTTATTAGTTTTTAATGAATCCTGAGCTCGTGTTTCTACAACCATACCTTCCTTCATGTTAGATCATATTTCGGTTGTTTACGATGTGATGCATAATCACGATATTTAAAGCTGTTAACATAAGGTATATTGGGAATCTGGCATCTAGCTGCTTAATACAGGTTGGCTGCTTAATAGAGGTGACCACTAACACAGGTTTGACTGTATATGGTATTCTTTAACCCATTCAACACCAAGTAACTCACATGGACTGGTCCATGATATTCATAAACCAATAAATGAATCAGAAAATCACATTTGGACAAGTTCATTTATCAAAATGGGTAAGTATGTCTAAAAATAGTCATATCACTGGCAAAAAGTGCAGATCCTGATGAGACGGCTCGTCACGAGCCGGCTCATCTGGATCTACACTTTTTGTAAGCCTATTTAGAGGTCTGTGGTGTTGAAAGGGTTAATGCAATTCATACACAAGAGTGTTAAAATACACATTATGACCATTAAAATGCAACGTTTGAATAGAAGATGTGCTTTACAATAGCAACATTTTGTATGAAAATTGTCAATTCAAAATGTTTTTCTATTTATTTTAGGCAGAACTGGGGGGGGCGAGGTTGGGGCCCTAGGGCGACTATTTCGCCATGTGAGCCCTCTAGAATGAGCCCTGATATGTATTTTGACTTTTCGTTGTTTCAATTGTCCAGTTACGGTAGTTTATACAAATGTATTTTAGCTCGATTGCGAAACAAGTTATTTCAACTTATATTAATCACTCTCGAGACCTCATTCCTGGTGGAATCCATCGCCACTAGGGAGAGAGAAGAGGCAACGTGGAATTTAAACGCCTTGCCTAAAGGCACAGTCGTAACGGCTCCAGCGGGGCTCGAACTCCGGACCGTTCGTGCCTGCAGCGAACGCGCATCGACTGCGCTATCACGACTTCCACTGCACTATCAGGTGACTTATAGGCCCAATGAGTCGGGTGTTAAAATTTCACATTATACTGAATATATGTTGTAAATATATTGGAAAACACAACTCACTATAATAAACACTTATCTTATTTTATATCGACTCAGTCTGGTTGATAGGGATGACGCCTCCAGATAGTATAGTTTGTCATTTTAGATTTTCAGGTTGTATATACGTAAATAGGCGGAAGTGCATCCGCGGTCCAATGGTCGAATGTAGTCCCAATGACTAATATAGTTAATTTTTCTTTTCGATAAAAATGCATTTTCATGACAGGCAGTGTATAGTTTTTGTGTTTTTTGAGAAATTATGTGACTTGAGAAGACTTCAGACTAGTTGATGTGTACAAAAGATATGGTATAAGAATTCAGCCCATTGCAAACTGAAGGTCGGTATACTGTATTATTTGGCGGAGGAATACAATGTGTAAACACAGTAACGTTATTCACAGGCGAGCATTGGTTATTTGATACTTAAAATTTGAAATATTCTTGGTGTGTTTCAGGCTGATTTGAATACCTCTTCACGGTGGATGTAGTATCAGAAGAAATGAAAGATTGGAAATATAAATGAACATACTGTATTGTTTTTACTTTTTATTATGTATTTAATAGGCAATTTATTTATTGTTGTACAACCTTCACGAGATCGTGCAAGCAAGATACAGAGCACTCTGCAATTCCCTATCATCGCTATTTGTTTTACATGCCTATGTACATGAGACCTCGGTCAATAGTCCCATCTGAAAGACTGTTGACATTACTATGGTCAACGAGGGATCGTCCAATGCGATTACTGGCTTCGTAATTCAACGTATTAAGCAATGGACCACTGATCCAGCTTGAATACTTCAGGGTGATATGAATCACAACAGTATTAGCGCTGAAGAGTGTTTAATCAATCACGAGCTTTAATTACGCATGCGTCTCCCATCGGATTTCCAATGCTTGCTTAAAGCAGTGTTTACTATAGATATACTATAGATATACTTTCTTAATTTATAGAAGGTGGCCTAATTAGTTCTTAGCTAATCCTCATTGAGGCCCCCTTAAATTTAACATTATAGAATAGATGAACATATACAATAATTATAGCAAAAGTACATTGGTTACACCATTCAATATATATGTCCAAGCACATCAATCAATAGATAGATCGAGATACAAACAACATGAACAGATTGTAATCAACACTGAGATATAATTGCGCATGCGTCTAGAATCGTATTTCCAACATATGTGCCTGAGGTTATAATACTTTTCTCAAGCTCTACCTCAAATAATTTGATTGATTGATTCTGAGCTGTACTGCAAGCTCAACCAATCATAAGCTTGAGACTGAGTTTGAGATAGGAGAACAGTTTGATAACCTCGAGTCCTTATTGGTTAAATTGTTTAACCATATTTGGTAGATGCCAATCATATCTTTCTTAGTGTACAGTATGCTTTATTCTAACATACATACTTGTAGAGTAAAATCTACCTCGGGTTAGTCTGCGATATACCTACCTTGAACTATGCTGCGCGCGCACCGTGATTTGGCTATTCCATTTCTACAATGCGTGTAAAGTTTTATGAATGAAAGTCACGTGATGTTTGTAAATACTACCGTGGGAATTCGCGGAAGTGAGCTATTTTTAGAATCAGATAATCTATTGTCCGTCTTGTTTTTCTGTTAAGTAACGTTTCAGTTACTATTCTGTATAGTTTTATTTGACAAAATAAATAAAATTATTGATCAGTTACAACTTTTGTTCATGTATGCACTAGATTGATATTTTCCATAAAAAATAACGTCATCACCCTTACGCGGGAGGAAATTTCGAAAGCCAAATACAGCAGCGTTTGAAGAAAATACTCCTTTGATTCTCGTCTAAAATTATTAGAAGTAAGTCGTGTTAGAAACGAAATAATAAGTATCAACCGTGGTATATCGCAGAATAACCCTCGTTTGTCGTTCTTATGCTTAGCCTTCGGCCTTCGTGATATATTTCTACGCATAAGAACTTCAACCTCTATGATACTTATTGTTTCTTAAATATCAGTATAAAGTGAGCATTCAATAATAAAATGATATTCATCCTCTAACTTGTTACACATATTGCATTTCCTTTCATGGAAAGGTGAACTTTGTGGGGTTTTTCATCTACCACGTTCTATTTCTAATCTATGCGATGACATTCGTAACCTAGTAACATAACGTTGTTACATTGGTACATGCTGATGCATCACGGGTACAATTACATATTTCGTACCGTGTGTGTTATGTTTATTTATCGTCGCTACCGGTTGCCCATATGAGCGACGCCTCCTGAAGAGATTAGTCATTTTAGATTTTTGGAGGATAGTGCATGATACAGACAGAGACCCATTCCAGAGTCTCATCTGGTTCTTTTACGTGCACGGTGTAAAGCACCGACACGAGACCTCGGTTTAACGTCCCATCTGAAAGACTATTAATTTTATTATGGTCAGACGGGGGGGTCGAACCTGTGATCGCTGGATTACCAGTCATGCGTGTTACCACTGGACTACAGATCCGTCATCGTATCTAGCCTTATATACTTTTCAAAGCTTTGAGAATCTTTCATGTGAGGAATCTTCCCAGCCAGCTGGCATGTGGAAGGTATGCGATTCTACCAGTCTACCGTCCGTGCATGCAATACTGGTCAGAGAAAGGCCACCCGAAATATCCTGCCACTAAAAAGAGCTGAAACGGGGGATCGAACCTGCCATATGGCCTAAAGTATTTAGCTGTTAAATAACCGGAGTCCGCCGCCGTGGTCGAGTGGTTAAAATCGCTGACTTGTATACCACTATAACATATCATCACTGATGGTTACTGATGTAACCTATCACCACTGATAGTCACTGATTCGAGCTCAGGTCGTGTATATTTATGTGAAAAATTCGGACGTTTCTTACGGAGGTTGATGTACCAAGTACCGTTTAACCGCTAGAGTATGCCTGACCAGGAAAGGTGTTGTTGGGCAAACTACCAATCGCTCAAATGGACAACAGGTAGCGACATTAAATAAACACAAATAATAAATAACAGATATATCCAACTGTTAACATTCATGTAATAATACATAATACTAACTTTACCAATGAAAACTTTGTATAAGACAATACCCTTATATAGAGAATATTAGGTTACTGTCTTATAAATTTTAATTTATTAGGCGAGTCGGAGAAAAAATGCAAGACGAGGCTCTGCCGAGCATTGTATTATTTCGGAGACGAGTCTAATAAATTAAAATTTATAAGACAGTAACCTAATATTCTATTTATCCTACATTCTGAGTGTGCACCCGACACAAAAACAAACAAACTAGCCATGACAGCTTACAAACTCGCTACGCACTTGGTAATATGTTGCGCATTGATATTTCTATTTATATCCACGGTTAGCCCTATGACGTCACGAAAGCTTTATTAGGCACTGACTAATAAAGCAAAATTTATTTATTAGGCAGGCCGTTTTTGTACGTTATTTCGCATGAAGTTAGGATAAATCCAAATAAACAGACGTTCGCATATAATGACGTCACGTTACATGTATAAATGCGTCTTTCCGAATATATTATATTTGACTACGGATTGTGACATCGTGATTGCAAACAGTCCAAGGAACAACTCTGGAATCACTGATTGTATCTGTCTTCATCTCAACTAATTGGTCTGGTTGGTAAGAGATTTATACAGGCAGATCATGCATGAACAGGCAATGGGTCAGACATATTTTAAAAAAATATATAGATTTACTTAATTAACTTCGGGATAATATTCCTTTTCTACATTATTTTAGCATATGTGTATGTCATATATATGTGTACACATTCGGGTAATGTATATATCCATGTACATTGTATTATACATACAAATTTTGAAGCCACATTGTTTCACTAAACTTTTCTACATTATTATAAAACGAAAGGTAATATTTCAGAAAATGTTTTAAAACCCAAATGTTTCAAATTACACGGCCTTCTCTTTGGGTGTATGATGACTTGTGCAGGATGTGTGTTATGTGGATTGTCACTACAGATGTTGTTTCACTGTTCGCTATCTCATAACAGACGGATCTGTAGTCCAGTGGTTAACTCGCTGGACTGGTAATCCAGAGATCGCAGGATCGATCCCCCGTCTGACCCTAATAACATTAACAGTCTTTCAGATGAGACTTTAAAACCGAGGTCTCGTGTCGGTGCTTTACACCGTGCACGTAAAAGAGCCAGAGGAGACTCTGGAATGGGTCTCTGGCTGTATCATTGCACTATCCTCCAAAAACCTAACATCATTAATCTCTTCAGGAGGCGTCGCTCATATGGGTAACCGGTAGCGACGATAAATAAACGTAAAACACACACACGCTATCTTGTATCATTCACATGTTGACCTCATGGGCTTTTTAGCCTAATGGTTTTGAATAATCCCCTATGTATGTCATATTAAATTTTGGAGTGGAACATTTATACCATTTAGAGTAGTTCTTTTTAGCAGTTATTAAAATAAGTTGTGCTAAAACACCATCGTGACGTCATACCATTGTACTTGCGGTGTCGTGACGTCATACCTTTGTACTTGCAGTCCATATTAGAATATTCTATTAAATCATATGCGTACATGTACGAAATTAACAATTTTAATTAGTAGGATCTTGTTATATAAATGTGTGTTTTAAGTAAGATATAAACCTCAAACGGATCCAATATGTACTACGCGCCTTACACAGTCCTATATTTTACATATTGGATCGTTTTCGGCTTATATCCTATACTTAAATTTGGATGATGTTTATCAATACCATGGTATAACGGACATGCGAATATGTAATTGTACCCAAATGTGCCTCCACCATACCAACATGGATCCTATTGTTAACACCGCTCTTTTTGAAAGTTTAATCATATTTTATTGCTCGATTCATTTTACATTTGAAACGTTCATGGTCAGTTCATGTCTTGTGTACGTCGTGGTAGTGCCTTCGCTTGAGGTGCGAAAGGCCCCGAGTTTGCGCCCGGCTGTAGCCATTACTTAAATTCCACCGTGACAGCGCCTCTTCTCTCTCCCTCTGGGCGATTGATACAACCAGGAATGAGGTCTAGAGAGTGATTGATATAAGTTGTAATAAATTGTCTCCCAATCGAGCTAAAATCAACTTATATAAATTAATACAAAACATGACAAATTAAAGAAGAGCAAACGAGTCGGACCATAAGTAGCAACATTATTTACGGGCTTTCTTTTAAATGTTCAAGATCACCCCATGTCCATATGTAGGTAATATATTGTTTCAAGTTCTAGCAACGTTAGTTACGGGCTTTCTTTTAAACGTTCAAGACGAGTCCATGTCCATATGTAGGTAATACATTGTTTCAAGTTCTAGCAACGTTAGTTACGGGCTTTCTTTTGAAACGTTCAAGACGAGTCCATGTCCATATGTAGGTAATACATTGTTTCAAGTTCTAGCAACATTAGTTACGTACTTTCTTTTGAAACGTTCAAGACGAGTCCATGTCCATATGTAGGTAATACATTGTTTCAAGTTCTAGCAACATTAGTTACGTACTTTCTTTTGAAACGTTCAAGACGAGTCCATGTCCATATGTAGGTAATACATTGTTTCAAGTTCTAGCAACATTAGTTACGTACTTTCTTTTGAAACGTTCAAGACGAGTCCATGTCCATATGTAGGTAATACATTGTTTCAAGTTCTAGCAACATTAGTTACGTACTTTCTTTTGAAACGTTCAAGACGAGTCCATGTCCATATGTAGGTAATACATTGTTTCAAGTTCTAGCAACATTAGTTACGTACTTTCTTTTGAAACGTTCAAGACGAGTCCATGTCCATATGTAGGTAATACATTGTTTCAAGTTCTAGCAACATTAGTTACGTACTTTCTTTTGAAACGTTCAAGACGAGTCCATGTCCATATGTAGGTAATACATTGTTTCAAGTTCTAGCAACGTTAGTTACGTGCTTTCTTTTGAAACGTTCAAGACGAGTCCATCTCCATGTGTAGGTAATATATTGTTTCAAGTTCTAGTAACGTTAGTTTAGTTTATACAAATTCATTTTAGCTCGATTGCGAAACAAGTTCTTTCAACTTATATTAATCACTCTCGAGACATCGTTCCTGATGGAATCTATCGCCACGGAGGAGAGAGAAGAGGCAATGTGGAAATTAAATGCCTTGCCTAAGGGCACAATCGTAACGCCTACAGCGGGCCTCGAACTCCGGGCCTTTCGCACATGAAGCGAGCGCGCTTCCACTGCGCCATCACGACTTTGAAATGTTTAAGACGAGTCCATGTCTATCGTATTGTTTCTGATTTACTCTCCTCATTATTGCCATGTTCCGACAATGCAACGGCTGATTTGATTTCCTGTTATCTGAAGAGGAACACAGTGTGTTATGAATATATATTTTATGTTTAAGATTTACAATAAATCCCTGAGTACAGAGTGTACGCATTGCATCCATGTAGGAATGCTTCTTCTTTAATGATTTCCAACGAATGATTGGGTGTGTGTGTTTTACGTTTATGTATCGTCGCTACCGGTTGCCCATAAGAGCGATGCCTCCTGAAGAGATTAGTCATTTTAGATTTTGGAGGATAGTGAAATGATACAGACAGAAGACCCATTCCAGAGTCTCCTCTGGTTCTTTTACGTGCACGGTGTAAAGCACCGACACGAGACCTCGGTTTAACGTCCCATCTGATAGACTGTTAATTTTATTAGGGTTAGACAGGAGATCGAACCTGCGATCCCTGGATTACCAGTCCAGTGTGTTACCACTGGGCTACAGATCCGTCTGTTTGGGGATGATTGGGGCTTTTTTCTCAGTGCTTTAATACCTCATTCCTGGTGGAATCCATTGCCACGAGGGATAGAAGAGGCAATGTGGAATTTAATTACCTTGGACGCAATAGGAACGGCTACTGCTGACGCGAACTCCGGACCT
Source organism: Archivesica marissinica (assembly GCA_014843695.1). Taxonomy (NCBI): domain Eukaryota; kingdom Metazoa; phylum Mollusca; class Bivalvia; order Venerida; family Vesicomyidae; genus Archivesica; species Archivesica marissinica. The sequence goes on from CM026394.1 coordinate 41,221,669, forward strand.
TTCACACCTGACTCGAACGCGTACAGATGCACTGTCGCGACCTCTAATTAACTGTACTAAGCCAATAACAGGAATAGTGAATTAATAAGTAAATGTATCTACCAAAGGTAATACGTTGTATATTTACGTTATTCAAGAGGGACCATCGACACCCCAATCTCTGGAAAGAACATAATATTCACAACAATATCTCGTACAGCTTGACAAATCTCAAATGCGTACTATTCCATAGGGGAATGCGATGCCTATCTTCTCGCATACTTAGTAGATTATGATTATGGCTTATCATATGACAAAATTCCCTCAATACAACAACAACAATAGTTTATTGCATAAAGCATCTAAAATACGCTTAGAGCAAATGCTAATTACAAATTACAGTAATTACAAATGCAATACAAGTAATTACAAATAAAATACAAGTAATTACAACTACAATATAAGCAATTACAAATACAATACAAGTAATTACCAATACAATACAGGTAATTACCAATACAAATCATTACAAGTGCAATACAAGTAATTACAAAATACAACACAAGTAATTACAAATACAATACAATACAAGTAATTACAAATACAATATAAGTAATTACAAATACAATATAAGTAATTACAAATACAATATAAGTAATTACAAATACAATACAAGTAATTACAAATACAATATAAGTAATTACAAATACAATACAAGTAATTACAAATACAATACAAGTAATTACAAAATACAATACAAGTAATTACAAATACAATACAAGTAATTACAAATACAAGTAATTACAAATACAATACAAGTAATTACAAAAACAATATAAGTAATTACAGTAATTACAAATACAATGCAATTAATTACAAATATAATACAAGTAATTACAGTAATTACAAATACAATGCAATTAATTACAAATACAATACAAGTAATTACAGTAATTACAAATACAATGCAATTAATTACAAATACAATACAAGTAATTACAGTAATTACAAATACAATACAAGTAATTACAAATACAAGTACTTACAATTACAATACAAGTAATTACAAATACAATACAAGTAATTACAAATACAAGTAATTACAAATACAATACAAGTAATTACAAATACAAGTAATTACAGTAATTACAAATACAATGCAAGTAATTACAAATACAATACAAGTAATTACAGTAATTACAAATACAATACAAGTAATTACAAATGCAAGTACTTACAATTACAATACAAGTAATTACAAATACAATACAGGTAATTACAAATACAATATAAGTAATTACAAATACAATACAGATAATTACAAATACAATAGAAGTAATTACAAATACAATATAAGTAATTACAAATACAATATAAGTAATTACAAATACAATACAAGTAATTACAAATACAATATAAGTAATTACAAATACAATACAGGTAATTACAAATACAATACAAGTAATTACAGTAATTACAAATACAATGCAAGTAATTACAAATACAATACCAGTAATTACAAATACAATACAAGTAATTACAAATACAATACAAGTAATTACAAATACAATATAAGTAATTACAAATACAATACAAGTAATTACAAATACAATATAAGTAATTACAAATACAATACAAGTAATTACAAATACAATACAAGTAATTACAAAATACAATACAAGTAATTACAAATACAAGTAATTACAAATACAATACAAGTAATTACAAATACAATATAAGTAATTACAAATACAATACAAGTAATTACAGTAATTACAAATACAATGCAAGTAATTACAAATACAATACAAGTAATTACAGTAATTACAAATACAATACCAGTAATTACAAATACAAGTACTTACAATTACAATACAAGTAATTACAAATACAATACAGGTAATTACAAATACAATATAAGTAATTACAAATACAATACAGATAATTACAAATACAATAGAAGTAATTACAAATACAATATAAGTAATTACAAATACAATACAGGTAATTACAAATACAATACAAGTAATTACAAATACAATACCAGTAATTACAAATACAACACAAATAATTACAAATACAATACCAGTAATTACAAATACAATACAAGTAATTTCAAATACAATACCAGTAATTACAAATACAATACAAGTAATTACAAATACAAGACAAGTAATTACAAATACAATACCAGTAATTACAAATACAATACAAGTAATTACAAATACAATATAAGTAATTACAAATACAATACAGGTAATTACAAATACAATACAGGTAATTACAAATACAATACCAGTAATTACAAATACAATACAAGTAATTACAAATACAATACAGGTAATTACAAATACAATACAAGTAATTACAAATACAATACAGGTAATTACAAATACAATATAAGTAATTACAAATACAATACAAGTAATACAAATACAATACAGGTAATTACAAATACAATACCAGTAATTACAAAATACAATACAAGTATTACAAATACAATACAGGTAATTACAAATACAATACAAGTAATTACAAATACAATACAGGTAATTACAAATACAATACAAGTAATTACAAATACAATATAAGTAATTACAAATACAATACAAGTAATTACAAATACAATACAGGTAATTACAAATACAATACCAGTAATTACAAAATACAATACAAGTAATTACAAATACAATACAAGTAATTACAAATACAATACCAGTAATTACAAATACAATACAGGTAATTACAAATACAATACCAGTAATTACAAATACAATACAGGTAATTACAAATACAATACCAGTAATTACAAATACAATATAAGTAATTACAAATACAATACAAGTAATTACAAATACAATATAAGTAATTACAAATACAATACCAGTAATTACAAATACAATACAGGTAATTACAAATACAATACCAGTAATTACAAATACAATACAGGTAATTACAAATACAATACCAGTAATTACAAATACAATATAAGTAATTACAAATACAATACAAGTAATTACAAATACAATATAAGTAATTACAAATACAATACCAGTAATTACAAATACAATACCAGTAATTACAAATACAATACCAGTAATTACAAATACAATATAAGTAATTACAAATACAATACAGGTAATTACAAATACAATACAAGTAATTACAAATACAATATAAGTAATTACAAATACAATACCAGTAATTACAAATACAATATAAGTAATTACAAATACAATACCAGTAATTACAAATACAATACCAGTAATTACAAATACAACACAAATAATTACAAATACAATACAAGTAATTACAACTACAAAACTAGCAATTACAAATACAACACAAGTATATTAGTGCAATGTGTGAAGGGTTATTTTCTTCACTCATGGTAGTAAAATCCATAGTTCTAAAATTGGTAGCAAAAAGTATCACTCAATATAAAAGTGCACAGTTTATGGTGTCCGTATAAGTTTGCACCTATGCAAAGCACTAGGTATAGAGGGTAAGATAGGCTATCCTAAAAAGGGTTTTCGTGTGCGGCTTTGCTGTTTTTATGACGGATATGTGGTGGTCATTTAGCGTACATATGTTGCATTGGGTGTGAAACAGAATTATAGCATGTATGCACATGCTGTATGTGCACCGTCCTCGCAATAAATGATGTGTCTAGCCCTGGCAACAGTTGTTGAGTTATAGTTTGTGATTGGTGGTGTTACGACCTATCTTATATGAGAAACCGTATAATCAAGAGGAAATGTTTACGCGTTTTGAAAGGGTTAGCCCGAACGTAATCTGACATGCTGATGTGATACAGAACATATACACGAGATTAGTCTATTTACACACGTGTAATACATCAGCAGGCACTTTCATCTATTTGTCAAAAAAACATCGCTCGTGTACATGTGTATAACGTTTATAAACATTTACTGTCTTGTATCTATTTGCGGTTGTCTATCATTTCTATATCTGTTGATGCTCCTGGAACAAGCTTTGAAACATGTTAACTGTCAACTCAACTACGGAGAACAAAGCGAAAACATGAACATAAATCTGAGGTTGTGTGTGTGTTTTACGTTTATTTATCGTCGCTACCGGTTGCCCATATGAGCGACGCCTCCTAAAGAGATTATTCATTTTAGGTTTTTGGAGGATAGTGCAATGATACAGACAGAGACCCATTCCAGAGTATCCTCTGGTTCTGTTACGTGCACGTTGTACTCAGTTTAAAGTTCATCTGAAAGACTGTTAATTTTATTAGGGTCAGACGGGGTCGAACCTGCGATTCCGGGAGTACCAGTTCAGCGTGTTAACCACTGGACTACAGATCCCATCTGTAAAATCTGTGGGGGGTTTTGGCAAAGTTTATTTAAAGTCGCCCCCTGGTTAATCGTGGCGAACCCTCCAGGTATGGATTGGGCATTTTATTTTAGGAGGATAGTGCAAGATACAGAATACGCACCAATTCCATAGGAGGATAGTGCAAGTAACAGAATACGCACCAATTCCATAGGAGGATAGTGCAAGTAACAGAATACGCACCAATTCCATCAGTTTATAATCCCATCTGAATGTTTGTTAACAGTATCACGGTCAAAGTTAGAATCGAACTTGCGATTCCTTTGATTCGCAGTTCAACCTGTTAAAGGCCTGCAGTTTGACCTTGTCCAATTGTAAAGATTTATACTTTACTACCTGTTACATGTGATTAGTGGCTTGTATCAACAATGTAGCAGTACATTCAGTATAATTTGGCGTATGTAGGTATTTTCTAACGGTTAATATGCACGATCACTCTGTGAGCTGAGAATTAATCAAAATGAGGCCCTGACAATTTAAGTAAACGTATATTATTGATTGTAAAGAAAATTGATAGTTATGAGTATTCAAACTACATAATCCAGATCAGCCCAGGGACATATAGTACATGTTATGTAGGTGCCTCATCAGCCGTAGCGTAATCACTGAGACTGATAATTTGTATGCATGTATATAATATGTATGTATTTATATGAATAAACTATATGTGTTCGTTATATGGTAACCTTCATACTTCATTTAATTATATATCTACAGTATTATTCGCAAGTTTTCTGTTATATTTTAAATATTTCTCTGTGTCAGTGTGTGTTTACCGATATTGATGCTACATAATAATCACAGTGAATGCTATGAGTACATGTATAATATTATAATTATAATCTCTTGAACATACGAGTATTACACATATTCTGCCGATTTCTACAATATGCCATTGAGTAAAATAACAATGTATGTAACTGATGAGCAGAGAAATTGCTGACTTTCTTGCAAAATAAGAACTGGGACGTAGAGATGGAAATAGAAGAAACAGCCACCGCCATGCCCGTTGCAGAGGCTGCTTACGTACCTCCCCATATGCCTCAGCATGCTGAAGGTGTTGCTGAGTGTCCACTGTGCTTGTGTTCCCCTTGCATAATAAATGAACAGAACAAACAACTTTGGTGGCCTGCTAATAATCGTCCACCGCATAATCTAAATTCACATGAGAGAAAGCTTCTATACAGGAGGTTTTGGGCAATGCTATATAATTGTGGCGCATGGAAAGATGTCAGATATATAGAGAGAAAAGTAGCGGCTAGAAGAGGAGACTGTACTTGGCATAAGAGGGAACTGATGCCTGAATGTGTGGTACAGCAATGCAGGAACTGGCTGCCTAACCCGCGCAACCAGCCTTATTTGGGCCATAAGTGGAGTTGAATTGTTTATACCAGTTGTAAGTACTATAAAAATACAGAACTTCAATTTCAGCAATTTATAACCTCTGATATGTACGTGGGTCATAATAGATATAAGTGGTGCTCATGTATTAGATGTATACCATGCAGGGCCTCGCATGTGGCAAATACGATGTGCGTCGACCGTCAGATTGTACCGCTATTCCTCGTGTGTTTAGTGCGTCGACCGTCAGATTTGTACCGCTATTCCTCGTGTGTTTAAGGTCAAATATAGGTCAACCTGCAGGCCTTTAACCATTGGACCACTGACCCGTCTACATAAATGATATCGTGCTTGGATACATAACGTATTTTATATGACGTATTGCGTATTTTATGTGACGTATTGCGTATTTTATATGACGTAGTGCGTATTTTATATGACGTAGTGCGTATTTTATATGACGTAGTGCGTATTTTATATGACGTATTGCGTATTTTATATGACGTATTGCGTATTTTATATGACGTATTGCGTATTTTATATGACGTATTGCGTATTTTATATGACGTATTGCGTATTTTATATGACGTAGTGCGTATTTTATATGACGTAGTGCGTATTTTATATGACGTAGTGCGTATTTTATATGACGTATTGCGTATTTTATGTGACGTATTGCGTATTTTATATGACGTAGTGCGTATTTTATATGACGTATTGCGTATTTTATATGACGTAGTGCGTATTTTATATGACGTATTGCGTATTTTATATGACGTATTGCGTATTTTATATGACTTAGTGCGTATTTTATATGACGTATTGCGTATTTTATATGACGTAGTGCGTATTTTATATGACGTAGTGCGTATTTTATATGACGTAGTGCGTATTTTATATGACGTATTGCGTATTTTATGTGACGTATTGCGTATTTTATATGACGTAGTGCGTATTTTATATGACGTATTGCGTATTTTATATGACGTAGTGCGTATTTTAAATGACGTATTGCGTATATAGATGACGTTTAGTATCATGAGTGAAAAAATAATCCTTCACATAGTATACAAATACATAGCATTTACATAGCGCAAAAATTAAAAAATACTCTTATTTGCACAATCGTAACGGCTATGGCTGGGCGCGAACTCCTAGACGTTCGCATCTAAACAGGCAGACAGACAGGCAGACAGACAGGCAGACAGACATTTTGTTAAAGTATCACCATTGTACAGAAATTGATACAGCACAAATAGTATACACAATAGACATGAAGTGAAAACACAAAAAGTATTTTCCTATTATATGGTATACTTTTTTCCCCAAATATTTGCCTCAAATACTGAGTATTTCAACTAATAAGCAAACGTCGTATGCGCGGTTTGTTGACATAACAAAATAATAATCCATGCGTAATACAACTAGTGTATCCTGAATAACACGATATATGGTACAGATTTACCGTTATATCTCACATTGCCTATTTATTTGTAGACTATTCTCAGTTAAATTAAGCTAAGCGACATTATCTCGCGTTTAGTATTGACTCCGATGACAAACACAAACGTCAATTCAGGAGCATGGATGACCGCTATATGAAATCATACTTTCAATCCACAAAAACACTGTTTATTGTTTCAATGTTAGTGTTCGAATGTATTCGGATGAATTTGTAGTGACAATGCATTTATACGTGAAAAAAAATGCATGTTATTTGCTTTTTACGATGTAATGTCGCTTTAATGAGTTACAAGAGACTATAGGTAAATAAAGTTGACACTTGGTAAAATTAAGACACTATCTTCAGCAATGATTTAAATACCTAAAACTGATGAATGCTACACATTAAGAAGCTTAAATACGGACTTAAAACAGTAGCTATGTTTTCGCAATACTAAAATACAGCTCGCTAAACCGAACACACTACACCGCGCTATCACGACATCTTGCATCGATGTATACCCCATAGGCCTAATCCTATTAGTTTATGCCAACGTTATGCAAACGCTTAGCCTGGGTAGTCTGTCGATTTTTCACTGTTTAACTTCTGGCAAAATGATAGCTAAATACGGCCCAATTAATAGCCTCCGTGTTAAAATATATTTATATGATTGTGTTTTAAAGGCTATAAGGAATGGACGACTATAATAGTATGTTTCGGTTTTTTAATCTATATTTTCTTTTTCCTCATGTTTCTACATGGCGTACTTGCTTACAACCAACAAAACATTCCTCCATCTGAACAATGTTCCCGAGTGTCTTCTCAACAGACTGACCAGGCAAACTATATCGACGTTCCCAGGCTAACATACGCTTAACAAGTCCTATTGGTACACATAGTATATGTTGTATAATTATACACTAATTGACGTGCAGCATGCTTACGTTGACGTTGTTGTTTACGTTGTTTACGTTTACATTGACGTTTCAGCATGACGTGCAGTATGACTGCATAAATCGAAAAAGGAAAATGAAAACGTGTGTGGACTATTCAATAACCCCACTATTCGAGCCCCGCTGGGGCCGTTACGAGTGTGCCCTTAGGCAAGGCATTTAAATTCCACGTTGCCTCTTCTCTCTCCCTCGTGGCGATGGATTCCATCAGGAATGAGGTCTCGAGAGTGATTTATATAAGTTGAAATAAATTGTTTCGCAATCGAGCTCAAATAAATTTGTATAAACTAATAACCCCCACCCCTTGGTTTGGGTAGAACCCCCTCCCCCGTTTCAGTAATGATATTTGTAGATGTGATCCGACGTTAATGAAGCTTCTTATATATATCTAATATGCTATATATATATATAACTATTCCAAATCACTTTGAGACTTTGTCTTGTTCATATTACATATTGCGTTAGGCCTACGTGTTACCAGGGGCAATTTGTAATAAATTTCAAAATGTCAAGAATGTCAGAACTCCGTGGTTTTCGCAGGTTGGTGTATGAGGAGTGACTTATACAGAATCACACGAGAGATGTAGGCGTGCACTACTAGTTTATACCAATGTCTGTTAGCTCGATTGCGAAACAAGTTTTTACACCATTTGATTAATCTCCCTCGACACCTGATCCATGATGGAATCCATTGCCATGAGAGAGAATAGACCATTTGGAATATAAATGCCATTTCTAAGGGCACAATCGTAACTGCTATATACAAACTGCAATATACGATGATCGTACTCAGTACAAACTGCACTATACGTTGATCGTACTCGAGTACAACCTGCAATATACAATGATCGTACTCGAGTACAAACTGCACTATACGTTGATCATACTAGAGTACAAACTGCAATATACGATGATCGTACTAGAGTACAAACTGCAATATACGATGATCGTACTCGAGTACAAACTGCTATATACGATGATCGTACTCGAGTAAAAATTGCAATATACGATGATCGTACTCGAGTACAAACTGCAATATACGATGATCGTACTAGAGTACAACCTGCAATATACGATGATCGTACTCGAGTACAAACTGCAATATACGATGATCGTACTCGAGTACAAACTGCACTATACGATGATCGTACTCGAGTACAAACTGCACTATACGATGGTGGTGGTGGTGGTGGTGGTGGTGGTGGTGGTGGTAATAGTAATCTTTATTTACATCTCATCATTGTACGTACAATATTTACAATAATGCATAGTTTACACAATAAAAGTACAATGCCATTCCAACATGGAGTTATAAGAGATGAACACAATTATACACAATAATTTATCATAATATGTTAGGAATAAAGCTGCAATATCACTGCTAATTGGATATTAAAAACTGCTCTAAATCATTTATCATCAATGATAAACAAAATAGGTACTATTGCACACTGATTAAGAATTGGTCATATGAAATCTAACTTCGCTTTGATCAGATCATAGCGAATATGATTAGCAGATATATTACAGACGAGATCAACGGAAATATAATTAGTTTATAACACCTCCGAAGGTGAGAGAAAATCATCTCGGGTCTAACAAATATTTAAAGCAGGACAATTGACGTATGGTGTTTTATGTTTATTTATCGTCGCTACTGGTTGCCCATATAGGCGACTCCTCCTGAAGAGATTAGTTATTTTAGATTTTTGGAGGATAGTGCAATGATACAGAGAGAGACCCATTCCAGAGTCTCCTCTGGTTCTTTTACGTGCACGGTGTAAAGCACCGACACGAGACCTCGATTTAACGTCCCATCTGAAAGACTGTTAATTATATTAGGGTCAGACGGGGGGTCGAACCTGCGATCCCTGGATTACCAGTCCAGCGTGTTACCACTGGGCTACATATCCGTCTGTAATTGACGTGTGATTATGAAGAAGAAGATGGTAGAGAGTTATTTTCAATGCAAAGACGCAAGGTGTAAATGTTTTAATTTCGCGTTTCTCTTGCCGAGTCTTGGGTTTAAATTTGGAGGGAACAGAAGAAATGCACCAATTTAAGACATCGCCAATACAAACTCTGTGAATAACGCTAACAGCTGGCACCGCAGATATAATGCGCTATACAGCAGTATATCTCACATCTCCTATACATATATGTATTGACCAATCTGATTGAACTTATCTCTAAGCGACAGTATCATGCCTTTAAACATAGACTCCAATAATAAACAAACGCCAATTCAGGAGCGTGACTCACTGTTTATGAAATTCTATTGATTAGAAATGTTCGAAATTTATTTCGGAAGAATGTGTAGTAGTCATGTGTCACATGCATTTTTTTGGCCATATAATGTTTCACTGCCCATGAATTTAATGTTGTTGTTTTTTTTGGAATTACAGAGCAGAACATAACATATATTAAGCATTACATAGCCCATCATCATCATCATCATCATCATCTCATCATCACCATCACCACCACCATCATCATCATCATCACACCACCACATCATCATCACCATCATCACCACCACCATCATCATCATCACCACCATCATCATCATCACCACCACCATCACACCACCATCATCATCACCACCACCATCATCATCATCACCACCATCATCATCATCAATCACATCACCATCATCATCACCCATCATCATCATCACCACCATCATCATACACCATCATCATCATCATCAACACCACCATCATCATCAAACCACCACCATCATCATCACAACCACCACCTACACACCATCACCACCACCATCATCATCATCACCACCATCATCATCACCACCACCATCATCATCATCACCACCATCATCATCACCACCACCACCATCATCATCACCATCATCATCATCATCATTCATCATCATCATCTCATATATATTACAATTGCATGCAATGAAAAAGTGATAAATATATTATGACGATTGATAGACTGATGGTAGATATACCTGTTGATTAAAATCCAACGTGAGGGTGCTATTAGAGATACTAGATAGGAATTATCAGCATCTCTATTTTAAGTCAATTTTATGTGGAACAGATTAAATTGAAATGAATCTATCAAATGTTGTTATACATCTGATGGTGTTGTTTGCACAGCGCGTTAAATAGCTGTATATAATGTTTAATTTATTTTATCATCACCAGTGGTAACACGCTGGACTGATAATCCAGGGATCGCAGGTTCGATCCCCCGTCTGACCCTAATCAAATTAGCAGTCTTTCAGATGGGACTTTAAACCGAGGTCTCGTGTCGGTGCTGTACACCGTGCACGTAAAAGAACCAGGGGAGACTCTGGAATGGGTCTCTGTCTGTATCATTGCACTATCCTCCAACAATCTAAAATCACTAATCTCTTCAGGAGGAGTCGCTTATACGGACAACTGGTAGCGACGATATATATATGTATTTACACACAGTGTATATGTACATATGTTTATGCTAAATAGTATGTGTGTTAAATATAAACAAAAATGAGAAAGTGTGATTATAATGTTTCTTTGTTTGAATATATGCAGGTCATTGTTATAACATACCAATCATGTGTCATGCAAATTACAGTGGAAGTCCTGATGGTGCAGTGGATACGCGTTCGCTTCAGGTGCGAAAGGTCTGGAGTTCGAGCCCCGCTGGAGCCGTTACGATTGTGTCCTTAGGCAAGGCATTTAAATTCCACGTTGCCTCTTCTCTCCCTCGTGGCGATGGATTCCATCAGGAATGAGGTCTCGAGAGTGATTTATATAAGTTGAAAGAACTTGTTTCGCAATCGAGCTAAAATAAATTTGTATAAACTATAGATTGCCACTTGTAACGCCTATTCTTGCAACCAATATGGCCACCAAATCCAAGATGGCTGTCGTTTTCTATTATTTTCTATCATTCGTGTACCCCAATTTGCACTGTTTTAATGGTATACTGAATTAATATGATTGACTATTGTACTGTAAAGTAAAATAAGGTGATTATTATAGGTTAACCCCTATTGAAAGGACCAGCCAGTTCTGACTTATGAGACACTTTAATGACTTCTTTAATACATTATTTCGGTTTCTGCTATTGTTGGATTATAATGTATATTTAGGCACTGGGCCAAGGGTGGAACATTGCTCCCTTTGAGAACTGTGACAAATGGTAAATACATGTGGTGACTGAATTTTGGTACCGCTGTATTCATATATTTCAAACAATGTACTTATTCCGATTTTATGTACCTTTATTAGTTTAAACATATAGTATTTCCCATTATAATACATATTTAACAATGCATACATACATCACACATAATCAAAATACAGAAACGGGATTAGAATGAAAGACAGAGTCTTGTATAATTCTTCTCCTCAAAACCGTTATTGAATATGTACATTATGGCACTGTTTGGCAAAGGGAGGAACGTTCCTCCCTATGAGAAATTATCAAATGAAGTCAAAGGGAGGAACGTTCCACCCTTTCTATAGATAGCTGTTTTTATGTTATTTAGTGTGTGAAAAAAATAGCATTTTTTTTAGCAAATTGCAAAACGTTGTATTTATTCGGGTGTAAATTGTTATTTAATAATGTCACTTTGCAAAGTGTATTTATTAGTACTAGTTATTTGTTTCCATTTGAATAACAAAAGTTACATAACTACCTTAATAAAGATACAAGGAACCGGAACTATTCAAAATTCAAAATAAAAACTAATTACCTTTGTCAATGAAAATGTCCATATGAATATACATATATACACAAGGTCCTTCATGGCGAGTCTAAGCTGTCAAGTAGCACGTTTTATTTATATTCCCGTGTAAAAGTTCATTCAGAAGTAATTAAATATAGCTATAAAATATGTGTGTATAGCAATTTAACATTATTTCCTGGTCCAGAAATGTTGCATATACTGTATACTAAGCACGTACTGGACATAATGAAAAACAAGAAGCATCTTGCAAATAAAACAATGGTATTCTGCTAACCACACTCTATTGTAAGCGGATTGTTTTATTCTCGTTTAGATATGTCTCTAACTCGACTACTGGCGTTTCTCTGACGTTTCCAATACGGATTTTACAGAATTCTTACAGGCGTAATTATGTGCTATTAGATGATGTTATATTCCACTCTTCTGCTTTCATATTCAATGAAGGTTTACTAAGCACACACTATTTTAGCTTTCGCACACCGTACCTAAATTCGGGTCCGTTTTGGAGAGGAGGAGGCGTATTCGGCGAGTGTCTTCCGTCAGAAATTAAATTGCAAGTGTTTTTTTACGTTTATTTATCGTCGCTACCGGTTGCCCATATGAGCGACGTCTCCTGAAGATATTAGTCATTTTAGATTTTTGGAGGATAGTGCAGTGATACAGACAGAGACCCATTCCAGAGTCTCATCTGAGACCTCGGTTTAACATCCCATCTGAAAGACTGTTAATTTGATTAGGGAGAGACGGGGGATCGAACCTGCGATCCCTGGATTACCAGTCCAGTGTGTTACCACTGGAAAAATTGCAAGTGCATTCGAATGACTTGTTCTCGTGAATAAATGGTACACATGTGTTCAAGTTTGGTACCTAGAATCCGTGAAATAACCTTTGACACACCTTTGTTTAATTGGGTCAAAACAATAACAAGGCTAGTAGATCAATTTAAAATTAAATCTAATTTCAAAATACATGAAAATAACGTCCCAGATAGCCAACAGTAAGTAGATTTTATTCTTTATTTACGTCTCATCAATGTACAACAAACAACATTCAATATAATAAAAACATATCGATGTACATTGCCACTCAATAATGAAATATAAGAGACAGTAACAGTAACAATTCACAATAGAACACGATTCAACATATAAGTTTCTTAAAACTAGAGGTTATAGAGGTTGATCCAGGCCGATACTCTCACAAACTGAAGACAGTCGTCAAAATGGTGACGGGCACATTGCCACCATTACACCACAGCCGCAAAACGTGGCGTGAGGGACCATAAGTAAGCACTATGTTGATAAAGGGATCACATGATTATGTCCGAGTATGATAAATATTGTTTCCTGTTTTCAAACCAAGAGATGATTCGTAATTGTGCCAAAACCTGCTTTATTATTCTACAGAGGCGTCATGCTTTACTATGTAGATTAGCAAGGATAGTGCAGCTTTATCCCTAACATAATGTGATAAATGATTGTGTATAATTTTGTTCATCTCTTATAACTCCATGTTGGAGTGGCATTGTACTTTTACTATGTAAACTATACATGTAATATTATTGTAAATAGTGTACGTACAATGATGAGATGTAAATAAATATTATAAATACACTATGTAGGTAATCATGTTCACCTGTTATATATTTATTATATAGATTTATTATTTTATCTTTTGTTTTATTCTATATTTCATATATATCATTATAAATGTCCAAGGCAATTCATAAGTCTCCATATTTATATGTTCCGCGGTCGAATGAAATGTAAGATGTGTTAAATATATATGGTTCACATTCACTTAAATAGGAGTTTACTACACATTTATATTTAGAAGCACGTGAACATGGAATTTATACAAAATTTCATTTTACCTGTAAACTAGCAATATAAATCTGTCTCTTGAAAAAAACAAAAGCGGGATTGGAACCTGCAATTTTGAAAATCGTATGCAAGCCCTTCAAACCACTGCGCTAACGTAAAGCTATAGTGAAACACGCTTTTATTTAGACTAAGTGAATGATTGTATCTCATTATACCTGGTCGATACTAACTACCTGGATCACCTATTTCGTGTTTATTTTATTGGTTTTCTGTTTATATACATATTTCACATATCGCGTTGGACCAGTACTACTACTACACTTACATAATCACCATGTTATACACGTTATATGTATAATCATAACTTAATGTAAACACAAATCGTAATAATCGACCTATTTTCATTCTTGGTATAAACTATAAACACACGCTAAGCATATTAGTTTTTAATTGGAAACGGTTGTCGAATAACAGCGTTTATTTACATACATATAAACCGATTAAAACAGTAACATAGCAACCAACTGGAGCATAGTTATCATTGTTTCGACTTCAATAAGATACATCTCTGATTGTGCGTACATAAATGTCTCAAATAAACTTTCATAGTTCAATAAATATAAATTAGTTACACTCCCTCTATTTGTTTAGGTCATGGCATATACTAGCCCGAATTACGTGATCAATTATGACGAGACTCGGTGTGGAAACTTGATTCTTAGCTTTGGGGAATAGTAGATCAAACTTATGTCAGATCCAAAACATGGCCACCAAGGCTGCCATCTTGAAAATCTATTTTCAACTTCTACCGAATTAAATGATCAATTATGACGAGACTCGATGTGGAAACTTGATTTTTAGCTTTGGGGAATAGTAGATCAAAATTATGTCCGATCCAAAACATGGCCACCAAGGCGGCCATCTTGAAAATCTATTTTCAACTTCTACCGAATTAAATGATCAATTTTGACGAGACAGCGTGCGGAGAAGGTTATTGAGGCACCTAATAGATCAAAATATGCAAGCATTAGTCAGATCAGGTATTCTAGATACACGCCATATTGGCGGCCATCTTGAGGCACCTAATAGATAAAAATATGCAAGCATTAGTCAGATCAGGTATTCTAGATATCCGCCAAATTGGCGGCCATCTTGAGGCACCTAATAGAAATAAAATATGCAAGCATTAGTCAGACCAGGTATTCTAGATATCCGCCATATTGGCGGCCATCTTGAACATCCAATTTACCAGGTCGGAGCATATCCGTGATCTGCTCTTAATATCTAACAGTTTATCTAATGTGGCTTTGTCAAAGAAAGCTTAATATCCGTATTGATTCTCTGAATAAATGCAAAGAGTGGGTATTAAAATGATCATTCCTACTTTGTTGTTTCATATGACTTGGGAACAGACGTTGTTATATTTTGGTTCCTTAGTTTGCATGTGTAAATGAAATCTTTTCCTTTGTGTGTGTCGTACGTTTTATTTATCGTCGCTACCGGTTGCCCATATTAGCGACGCCTCCTGAGAAGAATAGTAATTTTAGATAGAGTCTCTTCTGGTTCATTTACGTGCATGGTGTAAAGCACCGACACGAGACCTCGGGTTAAAGTCCCATCTGAAAGACTGTTAATTTTATTAGGGTCAGACGGGGGATCGAACCTGCGATCCCTGGATTACCAGTCCAGCGTGTTACCACTTATCTACATCGCTATTGCATTACCAACGTAGCAACAACCATACATTAAGGTGCATCCGTACGCGGTAGTAAATAGTCCCTGACAATCAAACTTCACGCAAATAATCGACACAATATTTTAATCACTGTATTCCATAGTGCATAATCATCATTTTATTGAATTAAGCAGTTGCTTTTCTACAAATAAGGCATGAACACAAACAACATGTATATGCTGAATGTGCATTGCAATCTGTCGAATCATTGTTATTACACGTGTGGACACATAAGAAAATATGTGATGGCTGTATTACACTGAATACAAGCAAAGTTGTGTGATAATACAAGTTATTTGGCGTCTTATTTTATCATGCTTACGACTATGACATGTTCGACGAACATGAGTATGTGGATGCATGTAAGTCTGTCATTGAATATACTAGTGTATTACACAAGGGCATATCGGATAAACATTTAATGTATGGCATCCTCAGGGCGCTATCATCTTACAGGAACACAACATCATAATAACGTGTCAGTTGGCATATACTAGGACGTCTTTACGACAGCTGCTCCATCATAGTAACCTTATTTCGTATATTTATCGTCGCTACCGGTTGCCCATATGAGCGACGCCTCCTGAAGAAATTAGTCATTTTAGATGTATGGAGGATAGTGCAATGATACAGACAGAGAACCATTCCAGAGTCTCCTCTGTTTCTTTTACGTGCACTGTGTAAAGCACCGACACGAGACCTCGGTTTAAAGTCCCATCTGAAAGACTGTTACTTTTATTAGGGTCAGACGGGGGATCGAACCTGCGATCCCTGGATACTTTTCAGTAAAACATTACGATGCATAAACCGAGTAAAATAACTTTAAACTAACGTCAATTAATCGTACGTCGCTTCAGATGCGAACGGCACGGAGTTCGAGCCCCACTGGAGCCGTTGCGAGTGTGCCTTTGAGCAATGCATTTAAATTCCACGTTGCCTCTTCTCTCTCCCTTGTGGCGATGGATTCCATCAGAAATGAGGTATCGAGAGTGACTAATACAAGTTGTAAGAACTTGTTTCGAAATCGAGCTAAAATAAATGTGTATAATCTAAGTAATTATGCTGCAAAAAAACGATGGCATAGTTTGTTTGTTTTGGGATATAACGTCGTATGTCATATGGCGATTGTTATTTGGTGGAGGAAGCCCCGGAGGAAGATTCCTCCCAGCAGTATTTCAAGCGCGGGCGGGTCGACCCGGCTGGATAGTTTCCTCACATGAAATAATTCGACACCACGATGAAATACGAACAAGGGCAAGCCACTATTCAATCTGGTTGTACATAATGTAATCGTTTTTGCACATGTTTTTGCGCCTGAACAAATCCTAGATATATACTACCATATAATGCTTAATGTATAGTAGCAGTTATACTGTCTGTACAATTCGCACGCGATAACACGTGGAAGTGGTGATAGCAGAGTGGTAGCGCATTCGCTTCAGATGCGAAAGGACAAGAGTTCGCACCCAGCTGTAGCCGTTACGACTGTGCCATTAGGCAAGGCATTTAAATTCCACACTGCGTCTTCAATCTCCCTCGTGGCAATCTTCCTCATGGCAATCTCCCTCATGAATGAGGTTTCGTGAGCTATTAATCCAACGTTTTAAAAACTTGCTAGGATGTCATATAACGGTAATCCACGCTCCTGAATTGACGTTTGTTCGTCATTGGAGTCAATACTAAACGCGCGATACTTTCGTTTAGTGATAATTTAACTAAGATTATTCTACAAATAAATATGAATAGGCATAATTGTGAGATATAACGGCATATCTGTACAATAAATCGTGTAATTGCACATGAATTTGAAAGAAACAGATCTGCTGGTTTATTAAGGAGATATATACCACCCTTGTGTTAGTATTTCACCCCTCGACAAATCTTTTGATCAGAACCAGAGTTCCTGTAATGTTCGGAAAGTGATATATTTTCACAGTCACTTTGTGTAAACCAGTAGTGTTTTATTAGCTTGCTGAGACTTGTGATACCGCCTCTGGCGTTTCTTTGGCTTCCAATACAGCTCTCAAAGACCTCATACCAACGTAATTATGCCCGCTATATTTCATACTATTTGATCAGCCTACTATAAATAGAACAGAGTTCAGTTAATTCTGGGGGGAAAACCTTGTTAAACGTGCATTCACATGAAGAGAAATACAACCATGAACAACTATACTGACACCATAGAAACTGTAGTTTATACACATTTATTTGAGCTCGATTGCGAAACAAGTTATTACACCTTATATTAATCACTCTCGAGACCTCATTCCTGATGGAATCCATCGCCACGAGGGAGAGAAACGGCAACGTGGAATTTAAATGCCTTGCCTAAGGGGCACAATCGTAGCGGCTCCAGCGTGGCTCGAACTCCGGACCTTTCGCACCTGAAGCGAACGCGCATCCAGTGCGCTACCACGACTGCCACTAAACTGTGCACTTTTAATATTGAGTGGTACTATGTCGTTATAAATTTTAGAATTATGAATTTTACTATCATGAGTGAAAAAAATAATCCTTCACATATTATACAAATACATAGCATTTATTTAGCGCAAAAATTAAAAATTATTCTATTGCGCTTCACAATTACAGATGCAATTTTAAACATTTACATATGGCAATAATATATGGAAATATAAATAAAAATGTATACATATATATTGCACTAATTTACACAATATTTCGCACATTTTGATACCAAATTTTCATACTCGCTTCTAATTTGCTATTTTTAGAATTTATTTAAATTACAGTCACGTGGCTGCGGACAGATTCAGAAAAATTCAGGGTAATATTTATTTAAAAACAGACTAGGTTTGTGAAAGCAAATGTGCTTTTCTTCGAGTACATTTTATATATTATTTGGAGTAAGTAAAGTATTTGTTTATTATAGTGTCACCCCTATTTAAAGGGCCAGACATTTCTGACTTATGAGACACCTCTTTTTATGAACATCAGTACTTCCCGAATCCTATGCTTGTTTGCTAAGGCGCCAGGCTGATAGGCAATCGGTAACCATTATTTAACTAGCTGGCGGCTCACCAACCGGCCATATCAGAACGAACCCCTGACGAGATTCGAACCTTCGACCTCCCGCTCCGTACGCCATGGAGACGGTTATTATATTAAATCTTGGGTAAAATGTGTAAATGTACAAATTAACAAATAGTTAGTAAGATCTAGTGGTAATGTGTTCGCCGATGCACACCTCACACAGTCCAATAGTTTACATATTGGATCGTTTTCAGTTTATATCAGCTGTTGCTATAAGAACTTCGATATTAAATATCATAGAAGTGCACTAACCTCTATAATAGGTTATTAAATACAGTATAATATTGTTCTTGATTAAGTTGTATATACATGTATATGTACAAGTATTTTGTAATTATAAAGTTTATCCTCTCTAAAAACAATATATATCTATTCTAATTCTATTCTAAAAATTCTACTCAATACATGTATAATTTGCTTGTATGACATTGATCACGTGTAAATAGTATGCATAATATGTATATAAGTATGACTATGTACTATATGTATACGTGTAAATAAATAAACAAACAAACTATATCCTATTCGAAGATGATTAGAACAATGTTATAAGTATGTGGTCATTCGTGTCATAGGAAACCGGAGTGCATGTACGAACGACCTACAAACCTATGTATGTTCCATTAATGTCAAACCCCTTGCGGGGATCTAGACATGTTTTCCTGGGCAGGCTTAGCCGACCTAAGTGGTTAACCAGTACTAAGCAATGTGTATGTATGTACATGTATGTTCCATTAATGTCAAACCCCTTGCGGGGACCTAGACATGTTTTCCTGGGCAGGCTTAGCCGACCTAAGTGGTTAACCAGTACTAAGCAATGTGTATGTATGTACATGTATGTTCCATTAATGTCAAACCCCTTGCGGGGACCTAGACATGTTTTCCTGGGCAGGCTTAGCCGACCTAAGTGGTTAACCAGTACTAAGCAATGTGTATGTATGTACATGTATGTTCCATTAATGTCAAACCCCTTGCGGGGACTTAGACATGTTTTCCTGGGCAGGCTTAGCCGACCTAAGTGGTTAACCAGTACTAAGCAATGTGTATGTATGTTCCATTAATGTCAAACCCCTTGCGGGGACCTAGACATGTTTTCAGGGCAGGCTTAGCCGACCTAAGTGGTTAACCAGTACTAAGCAATGTGTATGTATGTTCCATTAATGTCAAACCCCTTGCGGGGACCTAGACATGTTTTCAGGGCAGGCTTAGCCGACCTAAGTGATTAACCAGTACTAAGCAATGTGTGTGATGTGCTCAATGACACTACATACGTGGCCTGACCGAGTATCGAACCCGGGACCGCTCGATTCCAAATTCGACGCTCTACCACAGGACCACGGACGCCACCTATCGAGGAGCGGAGAGAAACATGCGATATTTTTTTTTTAAACTATAGTTATTGATTAAAACAAGTTTAAATTTTATTTATTTTACAACGATTGCGAAACCAGCATTAACAACTTATATTAATCACTCTCGTTGGCGCGGATAAAGGCGCTAATGTGGTTATTCGTTTGGTAGGAAACCGGAGTACCATAAGCACCGTCACATGTCCTATCTGGCGACGACCGTACCATCTCACATACATCAGAGGATCGAACCCAGGTTGCATTGGAGAGAAGATATCGCTCTAACCACTACGCTAATCGGGCTATTGTTATTCATAATAAAACTGTATACATAAAGAACAACTGTCTGTATACCATTAATGTTGTATTCAATTTCTCTTGAGATTTTAGACACTTGACGTTCAGCTTAGACGTTTTCCAAGATCAAATTCGACGCTTTAACTATTGCCTGACTATTTTCTTGTGATTATTTATATCAGCGGAGACACAGATCAGCCCTATCTCTTTATCGCAGATCTTTACCACTCTTGTGTAATAAATGTTTCAACTTCACCGTTATTTCCTATCTTCGCAGACATATTACGTCTCCCTTTAATGTAGCAGCGGTGATTATTAGACAATATTCCTTTCATAATTATAGTAGGTAGTATTGGGTGATGTATACGATTGTTGGCCCTGTCTGTGTAAAATGGTACAGCTGATTTTGTGTGTTAAAATGTTGGATTCTGAATCCAGGGGTCGCAGATTCGATACACTGTCTGACACTAATAATAATAATAATAATAATAATAAAGACTTTATTTAACGAGAGAACTAATTTACAAAAGTGTATCTGCCATGAGGCAGTCAGCATACATGTATAATATATACAAATCAAATGCAATCAACAGATAGCACTATAATGGAGAGATATTATAATTAATTATAAGACAGTAACCTACTATTCTCTACATAAACATTAAATTATTAGGCGAATTGGAGACAGACGGATCTGTAGTCCAGTGGTAACACGATGGACTGGTAATCCAGGAATCTCAGGTTCGATCCCCCGTCTGTCTGGCCCTGAAACAATTAACAGTGTCTCAGATGGAACTTTAAACGTTCTTCTCTGGCACGATGTAAAGCACCGACACGAGACATCGGTTTAGCGTCCTATCTGAGAGACTGTCAATTTTATTAGGGTCAGGCGGGGGTCGAACCTGCGATCCCTGGATTACCAGTCCAGCGTGTTACCACTGGACTACAGATCCGTCTGTGACACATATGCAACCACATAATTGTGTCTATTTTCTGAAAATGGAAAATAAGAGAAGAATGAAATGAAACATGCGAAATGTGGGGCCTGTCGATTTATGTTATAAACATGGCACAGCTGTTTCAATAGCATCTTTATCTAGGCGTAGTCTAGTGAATGTACACATACCCAGAACCGTATGAATACATGGATCATCCAATCTAGGTCAAAATCAGCTCTGGTATAATACCTGGGCAAATACATAGGTCAGCACAATTTCTTGGGAATAAAAGGAGTTGGAATACCCCGGTACCGCCCCCCCCCCCGGGCGTCCATCAGCATATGAACATATATTATACAGTGAATATTCCAACCATCTGCATATATGAGGACATATTATGCAGCGAGTATTGCAACAATCTGTATATATTAGCATATACCATACAGCGAGTATTCCAACCATCTGTACATATTAGCATATACCATACAGCGAGTATTCCAACCATCTGTATATATTAGCATATACCATACAGCGAGTATTCCAACCATCTGTATATATTAGCATATACCATACAGCGAGTATTCCAACCATCGGTATATATTAGCATATACCATACAGCGAGTAGTCCAACCATCTGTATATATTAGCATATACCATACAGCGAGTAGTCCAACCATCGGTATATATTAGTATATACCATACAGCGAGTAGTCCAACCATCTGTATATATTAGCCTATTCCATACAGCGAGTATTCCAACCATCTGTATATATTAGCCTATTCCATAGAGCGAGTATTCCAACCATCGGTATATATTAGTATATACCATACAGCTAGTATTCCAACCATCTGTACATATTAGCATATACCATACAGCGAGTATTCCAATCATCTGTACATATTAGCATATACCATACAGCGAGTATTCCAACCATCTGTATATATTAGCATATACCATACAGCGAGTATTCCAACCATCGGTACATATTAGCATATACCATACAGCGAGTAGTCCAGCCATCTGTATATATTAGCATATACCATACAGCGAGTATTGTAACCATCTGTATATATTAGCATATACCATACAGCGAGTATTCCAACCATCTGTATATATTAGCATATACCATACAGCGAGTATTCCAACCATCTGTATATATTAACATATACCATACAGCGAGTATTCCAACCATCTGTATATATTAACATATACCATACAGCGAGTATTCCAACCATCGGTATATATTAGCATATACCATACAGCGAGTATTCCAACCATCGTTTTTTTGGTTTTGTATATATTAGCATATACCATACAGCGAGTAGTCCAACCATCGGTATATATTAGTATATACCATACAGCGAGTAGTCCAACCATCTGTATATATTAGCCTATTCCATACAGCGAGTATTCCAACCATCTGTATATATTAGCCTATTCCATACAGCGAGTATTCCAACCATCGGTATATATTAGTATATACCATACAGCTAGTATTGCAACCATCTGTACATATTAGCATATACCATACACCGAGTATTCCAACCATCTGTACATATTAGCATGTACCATACAGCGAGTATTCCAACCATCTGTATATATTAGTATATACCATACAGCGAGTATTGCAACCATCTGTACATATTAGCATATACCATACACCGAGTATTCCAACCATCTGTACATATTAGCATATACCATACAGCGAGTATTCCAACCATCTGTATATATTAGCATATACCATACACCGAGTATTCCAACCATATGTACATATTAGCATATACCATACAGCGAGTATTCCAACCATCTGTATATATTAGTATATACCATACAGCGAGTATTCAACCATCTGTAATATTAGATATACCATACACGAGTATTCCAACCATCTGTACATATTAGCTATCCATACAGCGAGTATTCCAACCATCTGTATATATTAGCTATCCATACAGCGAGTATTCCAACCATCGGTATATATTAGTATATACCATACAGCGAGTATTCCAACCATCTGTATTTGTTTGGTTTCAACCATCTGTACATATTAGCATATACCATACACCGAGTATTCCAACCATCTGTACATATTAGCATATACCATACAGCGAGTATTCCAACCATCTGTACATATTAGCATATACCATACAGCGAGTATTCCAACCATCTGTACATATTAGCATATACCATACAGCGAGTATTCCAACCATCTGTACATATTAGCATATACCATACAGCGAGTATTCCAACCATCTGTATATATTAGCATATACCATACAGCGAGTATTCCAACCATCGGTACATATTAGCATATACCATACAGCGAGTATTCCAACCATCTGTATATATTAGCATATACCATACAGCGAGTATTCCAACCATCGGTATATATTAGCATATATTATACAGCGAGTAGTCCAGCTATCTGTATATATTAGCATATACCATACAGCGAGTATTGCAACCATCTGTATATATTAGCATATACCATACAGCGAGTATTCCAACCATCTGTATATATTAGTATATACCATACAGCTAGTATTGCAACCATCTGTACATATTAGCATATACCATACACCGAGTATTCCAACCATCTGTACATATTAGCATATACCATACAGCGAGTATTCCAACCATCTGTATATATTAGCATATACCATACAGCGAGTATTCCAACCATCGGTACATATTAGCATATACCATACAGCGAGTATTCCAACCATCGGTATATATTAGCATATATTATACAGCGAGTATTCCAACCATCTGTATATATTAGCATATACCATACAGCGAGTATTCCAACCATCGGTATATATTAGCATATATTATACAGCGAGTAGTCCAGCTATCTGTATATATTAGCATATACCATACAGCGAGTATTGTAACCATCTGTATATATTAGCATATACCATACAGCGAGTATTCCAACCATCTGTATATATTAACATATACCATACAGCGAGTATTCCAACCATCTGTATATATTAGCCTATTCCATACAGCGAGTATTCCAACCATCTGTATATATTAGCCTATTCCATACAGCGAGTATTCCAACCATCTGTATATATTAGCCTATTCCATACAGCGAGTATTCCAACCATCGGTATATATTAGTATATACCATACAGCGAGTATTCCAACCATCTGTATATATTAGCATATACCATACAGCGAGTATTCCAACCATCTGTATATATTAACATATACCATACAGCGAGTAGTCCAACCATCTGTATATATTAGCATATACCATACAGCGAGTAGTCCAACCATCTGTATATATTAATATATACCATACAGCGAGTATTGCAACCATATGTATATAGTAGCATATACCATACAGCGAGTATTGCAACCATCTGCATATGAGCCCTGGTTGGAATACTCGCTGAGTTAACAGACTTGTTGGCCAAATGTTGCAGAAAATGAACACATTGCCGGTTTATATTAGTATACTGACCTATGAAATGATTAGATTACTAAGTCTTGCTGTTCAGAAAGAAATGTTTGTATGAAAAGCAAGTGATCAGATCATTTCATTATACTTCCACGTTTTCTCCGTAGCAACAGATAGAGAAAATTGTTTTATTTTTTTGCCAATTTCGTCCAATGAAACCAGATATGGTCTGTTATTAAAGGTCGGTTATCAATATGAGGAATCTCTATTATTTTGTATATACGCAAAGTAGTGCCTACTATGTCAGTCCTGGAATCTAATGCGTCGTAAATTTCTATCCAGTTTGAACGGCATTTTACTTTAAAATACAGTTTTCACAGAGATCGAGAAACAAATAATTGAAATGTTGGCTCATATCGTTTTTCCTTATTTGGATATCAGCTATCAAATTATAGAAGAAGAAGAAGAATGCTTTATTAAGACTTAAACTTTACAGTTTCTCGTCTGTAACATTTAAACATATTTACAATATATATAGTACAATATTATGATATATGCAATTATGATGAGGATGGACAAATGCTGTAATGATTATGAACATACATGGAAAAATAATGACAATGTCATGATGGATTTTAGACTATGCAAAACATGATCATGACTGTATTAAGAGTGTAGGGAGTATTCAACTGATAATTCATATATCCTAAACAAGTGAATTACGAAGGGATAATATATTTGCTAGATATGAGAAGCGAATTCAGTATAAAGCTTGGAAGATGAACAAACTGCAGGTTCGTTATAAAATCCAACGTTTATCCTCACGCCGATCAGGCCAGACAATATCTCACTCAAATTCAACGAACAGCTCTTGTGATCCTCCAACATAATTAAATATTCCCGTAGTGTGTGTTTTTACGTTTATTTATCGTCGCTACCGGTTGCCCATATGAGCGACGCCTCCTGAAGAGATTAGTCATTTTAGCTTTTTGGAGGATAGTGCAATGATACAGACAGAAATCCATTCCAGAGTCCCCACTGGTTCTGTAAAGCACCGACACGAGACCTCGGTTTAATGTCCCATCTGAAAGACTGTTAATTGTATTAGGGTCAGACGGGGGATCGAATCTGCGATCCCTGGATTACTAATCCAAGGTGTTAACCACTGGAATACAGATCCGTCTGCTATTCCAGTAGTCATTTCATTCCATTGTATACCTGCCAACCCAGTACACACCTGAATTCTCAACATCCCACATAGCTATGTCACGGTATCAACACATTTAAACACGACGGATGGCAGCACAATCGCTACATTGCCTGACCAAATACGAGAAACGTTTCGTAATCATACAATCGCCATTTTATATGTATCACTAATTAATATATTCCTTATTTTTATATATTGGCTGTCCAATAAGCGCAGTGGTTATCACGCTTATCACCAATGCAACCCGGGTTCGATCCTCGGATCGGGAAGTAGGTGAGATGGTACGGTGGTGGCCAGATCGGACAGGTGGGTTTTCTCCGGGTACTCCGGTTTCCTCCCACACGAATGACCACATTTACGATTTCATCCGCGCCAACGAGAGTGATTAATATAAGTTCTTAAACTTTGCTTCGCAATCGTTGTAAAATAAATAAAGATTAAACTTTAATATACTCCATGTCTGGCATGTATAAGCCGCATTCGACGGATACACAACCGCCAGCATCCTCTAACAGCCCAGAAAATCCCTATTAAACATGGGATATCATTATGTGTTCAATTGCGGTATAAAATACTCTTCCACACACAAACACATTCCCCAGCATTGATAAATCATTTTACAATAGAGTATTATATCAATCTCCTTGTCCAGAGCAATAGCAATGGTATATTCAAAAACGCCGGCGAATTGTAGAATGGAAATATAGGCTCATAGCCAATTTTGTTACACGGCGTCTGGTCGTAACTGGCAAGCTAGTAGAATTTGTTTCTGTCTGAATTGAATCAGTCATGCAACAATTGGAGTGGTGGATTTGGTATGCATGCCCTCCAAGTAATCTGAATGAAGTGACTTACTGTTCAACGATCACCGATCGTGACATTCGCTATTTCATCATTTCACGATTTCAAGTGAAGGTGAAATCGTGAATTCATGAAGTTGAAGTGATGAACTCGTGAATTCATGAAGTTGAAATGATGAACTCGTGAATTCATGAAGTTGAAATAGTGTAGTGAACTTGTGAATTCATGGAAATTGAAATGATGAACTCGTGAATTCATGAAGTTGAAATGATGAACTCGTGAATTCATGAAGTTGAAATGATGAACTCGTGAATTCATGAAGTTGAAATGATGAACTCGTGAATTCATGAAGTTGAAATGATGAACTCGTGAATTCATGAAGTTGAAATGATGATCTCGTGAATTCATGAAGTTGAAATGATGAACTCGTGAATTCATGAAGTTGAAATGATGAACTCGTGAATTCATGAAGTTGAAATGATGAACTCGTGAATTCATGAAGTTGAAATAGTGAACTCGTGAATTCATGAAGTTGAAATAGCGAACTCGTGAATTCATGAAGTTGAAATGATGAACTCGTGAATTCATGAAGTTGAAATAGTGTAGTGAACTCGTGAATTCATGAAGTTGAAATGATGAACTCGTGAATTCATGATGTTCGTAATATTCTATTATTTACAACTCATTTTAACATTTAATACAATTTAAAACACTGTTGTGACGTCATGCCTTTGTACTTGCAGTCCATTATTAATAGTATTGGACTGCTGTCAAAAAGCCAGAGTATTATATTAAATCATATGCGCAAACGTGCGAAATTAACAATTTTAATTAGTAAGAATATAAGTGTGTGTTTTAAGTACGATATAAGCTTCAAACGGATCCAATTTGTAAAATATTGGTACTGTCGTCGGCGTGTTTGGATTATATCCTATATATAATATGTTCGTATCTTTCCAACCTTATTAAAGCCCTAAGGATGAATCGTTTGTAACTAATTATATCACCCTCTATAAATAATGCAATCTATCTACATGTATCTAACATAACAGACGGGTATGTAGTCCAGTGGTTAACACGTTGGACTGGTAATCCAGGGATCGCAGGTTCGATCCTCCGTCTGACCCTAATAAAATTAACAGTCTTTCAGATGGGACTTTAAACCGAGGTCTTGTGTCGGTGCTTTACACCGTGCATGTAAAATAACCAGAGGAGACTATGTAATGGGTCTCTGTCTGTATCATTGCACTATCCTCCAAAAATCTAAAATGACTAATCTCTTCAAGAGGCGTCGCTCATATCGACAACCTGTAGTGACGATAAATAAACGTAAAACACACACACACTATAATATAATACGATAATACTTGAAAATACCGAAAAGCATTTGAGTGTGTGAATTTCTCTTACAAAATTAGACGTAGCATATAATTTAAACACCTTGATGAATTTAAGAGGTGGAAATGAAATGTAATTGCTATTTAAGCAGACTGTTGAAGAGGTTCACAATCCGTTAATAGCCCGTCAGATATATTATGTAACACCAATAAGTCTCCACTAACAGCTGCATTACCACTTTGAACAATTAAGCTGTTATTCTATGCAACATCGTTTTCATATCAATCAATTTTCCCTGGAACATTATTGATATGTTTTACATGAACATTTGTCTTCTCTCTTTGATGTGTGCATGGGCCAGTTTGGAGCATTATCTTGTCACGAAATAAACAGGAAATCTCTAGCATGCCAGAATACATATATTTTCCCAGTAAACTCCGATAAGAATTAGATCAGTTTTAATCAATACTATTCCTTGAACTATATTCTAATGAATACTAAGAAACAACTACGATTCTCTTTAAAATTATAATAATCTTCACTGTGCTTACACGTGTAGGTCTAATGTTTCATGTTGTCATTACATTACATATTTATAACATCGTCGTCAGTCGGTTGTGGTGGAGAAGACGATAGAAAAATCCCGGATAGGAACCAGTACTCAATTATCCAACCTACGCAAGTAGCTAACAACGTTCTCACATATCATCATTTATCACTTGTCATCGATAGGGAGCGAATGATAACGATGAAAGTCGAGATCTAGCAACGGCGCGTTAGACCACTTGGCCATGGCGGCACTTAATATAGCGATGAAAGGTGAGTTCTAACTACGGTGTGCTAAACCACTCGGTCACGGATACACTTAATATAGCGATGAAAGGTGAGTTCTAACTACGGTGTGCTAAACCACTCGGTCACGGATACACTTAAAATAGCGATGAAAGGTGAGTTCTAACTACGGTGTGCTAAACCACTCGGTCACGGATACACTGAAGATAGCGATGAAAAGCGAGTTCTAACCACGGTGTGCTAAACCACTCGGTCACGGATACACTGAAAATAGCGATGAAAGGCGAGTTAACTACGGTGTGCTAAACCACTCGGTCACGGATACACTGAAGATAGCGATGAAAGGCGAGTTCTAACTACGGTGTGCTAAACCACTCGGTCATGGATACACTGAACATAACGGTGAAAGGCGAGTTCTAACCACGGTGTGCTAAACCACTCGGTCACGGATACACTGAAGATAGCGATGAAAGGCGAATTCTAACCACGGTGTGCTAGAACACTCGGTCGCAGAGGCACTGGTGATAACGGTGAAAGGAGAGTTCTAGCAACAGCGTGCTAGAGCACTCGGCCACAGAGGGTCTTTACCAGAGATTACTAGAATAAATTTAAACTTTATATTAATGTCGGGGTTTTACAAAACAAATAGCATTAACATTATAGGTATATACGAACATGCGTCCATAGCCAGCCACACCCCACACCCATCACACACACTTGGCAAACATGTACTGCTAACGGTCGATGAGCGACTGTGGCCATCTTGTTTATAATGCTCGTACAAGAGTTATTTGGTACACGGAATCGGTTCATATATTCCAGAAATACGTTCATAAAACCACTGACACCACTCAAACTGCCCGGATACATTACATGGGATACAAAATACCACCTTATTTGCAGACGGATATGTAGTCCAGTGGTAACACGCTGGACTGGTAATCCAGGAATCGCAGGTTCGATCCCCCGTCTGACCTTAATAAAATTAACAGTCTTTCAGATGAGACTTTAAACCGAGGTCTCGTGTCGGTGCTTTACACCGTGCACGTAATAGAACCAGAGGATACTCTGGAATGGGTGTCTATCTGTATCATTGCACTTTCCTCCAAAAATCTAAAATGACCAATCTCTGCAGGAGGCGTCGCTCATATGGGTAACAGGTAGCTACGATAAATAAACGTAAAACACACACCACCTTATTTCAGTGAACGTAGGCTCATAACGCATTCAGCATGACGCTGGAAATAAACAATTTACAGCGAGTTTATGGCAATGCACCCAGATGCCTTGTCAGTTCAGTGTAGCATAAGTAATCAAATCATACAGACCATTCTAAACTTAGAATCAACATTTGTCTAGTGTCTCATTCTGCGTCTATTTAAATGGAAAAATAACTCTGTAAATAAATTACAAGCTTGTCCTAGTATTACGTCTAGCAGACTTCGATTTACAAACATATTCATTATTTTGTAAATAAATATTCATAAAGGTACACTCCATGGGGAATAGCTCAGTGTGCAGTACATTATAAGTAAACGCCCCGGGTAATACCTCAGTGTGCAAAACATTCTAAGTAAACGATTCTTGGAATACCTTAGTGGTTTGTTCTGTAAAACTCCGACAATAAATACATTATGAATTTCAATTCGATTGAATTGATAATATTTTCAGTATACAGTACATTATAAGTATATTCTAAATAAACGTTCCTTAGAATAGCTCAGTGTACAGTACATTATAAGTATATTCTAAGTAAGCTTCCCTTAGAATATCTCTGTATACAGTACATTATAAGTACATTCTAAATAAAATTCCCTTAGAATATCTCTGTATACAGTGCATTCCAAGTACATTCTAAATAAACGTTCCTTAGAATAGCTCAGTGTACAGTACATTCTAAGTACATTCTAAGTAAACTTCCCTTAGAATATCTCTGTATACAGTACATTCTAAGTAAACTTCCCTTAGAATATCTCAGTATACAGTACATTCTAAGTACATTCTAAGTAAACGTTCCTTAGAATAGCTCAGTGTACAGTACATTCTAAGTACATTCTAAGTAAACTTCCCTTAGAATATCTCTGTATACAGTACAGTCTAAGTACATTCTAAATAAACGTTCCTTAGAATATCTCAGTGTACAGTACATTATAAGTATATTCTAAGTAAACTTCCCTTAGAATAGCTCAGTGTACAGTACATTATAAGTATATTCTAAGTAAACTTCCCTTAGAATATCTCTGTATACAGTACATTATAAGTATATTCTAAGTAAACTTCCCTTAGAATAGCTCAGTGTACAGTACATTATAAGTATATTCTAAGTAAGCTTCCCTTAGAATATCTCTGTATACAGTACATTATAAGTATATTCTAAGTAAGCTTCCCTTAGAATATCTCAGTACACAGTACATTATCAGTATATTCTAAGTAAACTTCCCTTAGAATAGCTCAGTGTACAGTACATTATAAGTATATTCTAAGTAAACTTCCCTTAGAATATCTCTGTATACAGTACAGTCTAAGTATATTCTAAATAAACGTTCCTTAGAATAGCTCAGTGTACAGTACATTATAAGTATATTCTAAGTAAGCTTCCCTTAGAATATCTCTGCATACAGTACATTATAAGTATATTCTAAGTAAACTTCCCTTAGAATATCTCTGTATACAGTACAGTCTAAGTATATTCTAAATAAACGTTCCTTAGAATAACTCTGTATACAGTGCATTATAAGTACATTCTAAATAAACGTTCCTTAGAATAGCTCAGTGTACAGTACATTCTAAGTGTATTCTAAATAAACGTTCCTTAGAATATCTCTGTATACAGTACATTATAAGTACATTCTAAATAAACGTTCCTTAGAATAGCTCAGTGTACAGTACATTATAAGTATATTCTAAGTAAGCTTCCCTTAGAATATCTCTGTATACAGTACATTATAAGTATATTCTAAGTAAACTTCCCTTAGAATATCTCTGTATACAGTACAGTCTAAGTATATTCTAAATAAACGTTCCTTAGAATAGCTCAGTGTACAGTACATTATAAGTATATTCTAAGTAAGCTTCCCTTAGAATATCTCTGTATACAGTACATTATAAGTATATTCTAAGTAAACTTCCCTTAGAATAGCTCTGTGTACAGTACATTATAAGTATATTCTAAGTAAACTTCCCTTAGAATATCTCAGTATACAGTACAGTCTAAGTATATTCTAAATAAACGTTCCTTAGAATAACTCTGTATACAGTGCATTATAAGTACATTCTAAATAAACGTTCCTTAGAATAGCTCAGTGTACAGTACATTATAAGTATATTCTAAGTAAGCTTCCCTTAGAATATCTCAGTACACAGTACATTATCAGTATATTCTAAGTAAACTTCCCTTAGAATAGCTCAGTGTACAGTACATTATAAGTATATTCTAAGTAAACTTCCCTTAGAATATCTCAGTATACAGTACAGTCTAAGTATATTCTAAATAAACGTTCCTTAGAATAACTCTGTATACAGTGCATTATAAGTACATTCTAAATAAACGTTCCTTAGAATAGCTCAGTGTACAGTACATTCTAAGTGTATTCTAAATAAACGTTCCTTAGAATATCTCTGTATACAGTACATTATAAGTACATTCTAAATAAACGTTCCTTAGAATAGCTCAGTGTACAGTACATTATAAGTATATTCTAAGTAAGCTTCCCTTAGAATATCTCTGTGTACAGTACATTATAAGTATATTCTAAGTAAGCTTCCCTTAGAATATCTCTGTATACAGTACATTATAAGTATATTCTAAGTAAACTTCCCTTAGAATATCTCTGTATACAGTACATTATAAGTATATTCTAAGTAAGCTTCCCTTAGAATATCTCAGTACACAGTACATTATCAGTATATTCTAAGTAAACTTCCCTTAGAATAGCTCAGTGTACAGTACATTCTAAGTGTATTCTAAATAAACGTTCCTTAGAATAGCTCAGTGTACAGTACATTATAAGTATATTCTAAGTAAGCTTCCCTTAGAATATCTCTGTATACAGTACATTATAAGTATATTCTAAGTAAACCTCCCTTAGAATATCTCTGTATACAGTACAGTCTAAGTATATTCTAAATAAACGTTCCTTAGAATAGCTCAGTGTACAGTACATTATAAGTATATTCTAAGTAAGCTTCCCTTAGAATATCTCTGTATACAGTACATTATAAGTATATTCTAAGTAAGCTTCCCTTAGAATATCTCAGTACACAGTACATTCAAAGCACATTCTAAGTAAACTTCCCTTAGAATATCTCTGTATACAGTACATTCTAAATGAATACCTCCGTAGAATATCTCAGCGTGTAGCAAATTCTAAGTAATCATCACATGCTGTGACTTTAATTGAAAACATGCATTACCACCCAAACAGCACACAGTATTGTGTTGTTATAATTATATGTATTGTCTGTTCCGAGCAGACTGTCATAGAAATAGAAATTGATTATACACTGTATTTGTATCGGATATAAGCTGAACATTATCCAATATGTAAAATATTGGACTGTGTGAGGCGCGTAGTACCAATAGTTTACATATTGGATCCGTTTGAGGCTTATATCTTAGTTAAGACACACACATATATAACAAGATCCTACTAATTAAAATTTTTAATTTCGTACATTTACGCGTAGAAGTTAATATAATACTTGTTCACACCAGTCCAATATTAATAATAATGGACTGCAAGTACAAGGGTATGACATCATGACAGTGTTTTAATGTTTGTTACTGTGACCTGATGGGTGCTTATCACTCTGCAGCCGTTGAGGCCTAGAACAAACTGGCGGGATCGGGTAGGAAACTGTTGGGTTATATGAAGGTTTGGGTGTGATGATTATTGTCCGAGGTTGAGGGTATGATGGGTGGTGCTGTTGTTATAGTCGTTGTGTTTGTAGGCTTGGGTGTGGTGATTATTGTCCGAGGTTGAGGGTATGATGGGTGGTGCTGTTGTTATAGTCGTTGTGTTTGTAGGTTTGGGTGTGGTGATTATTGTCCGAGGTTGAGGGTATGATGGGTGGTGCTGTTGTTATAGTCGTTGTGTTTGTAGGTTTGGGTGTGGTGATTATTGTCCGAGGTTGAGGGTATGATGGGTGGTGCTGTTGTTATAGTCGTTGTGTTTGTAGGCTTGGGTGTGGTGATTATTGTCCGAGGTTGAGGGTATGATGTGTGGTGCTGTTGTTATAGTCGTTGTGTTTGTAGGTTTGGGTGTGGTGATTATTGTCCGAGGTTGAGGGTATGATGTGTGGTGCTGTTGTTATAGTTGTTGTGTTTGCAGTTGATGTAGATCTGATCGCACGAAGGCATTTTATTACATAACTGTGCTTGTATACAGTGCAATACAGTCATATCATACTGTTTTATATGTACACACGTGTAATAATACCTGGTATGATTCTGATTGGCTTAGAGAATAATCCTTATAATTTGTAAATTAAACTTTAAAGTAGGCATATTTCTATTTTGAATTGGTACATAACGTTAATGGTAAAACAATATACGATTGTTTAAAACATAAATATAACGCGTCTTTGCGTAACAACGTCATGACAATTTAGTGACGTCATGACAAAGTAACAATGTTATTTTGTGCAAAAATATTATTAAAACCCATATGGTAAAATGATAAAAAAGGATCGGTTAACCCTTTCAACACCACATACCTCTAAATAGGCTTACAAAAAGTGTAGATCCAGATGAGCCGGCTCGTGACGAGCCGTCTCATCAGGATCTGCACTTTTTGCCAGTAATATTACTATTTTAAGACAAAATTACCCATTTTGATAAATGAACTGGTCCAAATGTAATTTTCTGATTCATTTATTGGTCTAAATATATCATGGACCAGTCCATGTGAGTTACTTGGTGTTGAAAGGGTTAATAGCAACATTCAAAAACTCGTTTCATAAAATATGGTATAGAAATACACTGTATAGGCTGAGTCTGACCCTAATAAAATTAACAGTCTTTCAGATAGGACTTTAAATCGAGGTGGAAGTCGTGATAGGGCTCTGGATGCGCGTTCGCTTCAGGTGCGAAAGGTCCGGAGTTTGAGCCCCGCTGGAGCCGTTACAATTGTGCCCTTTGGCAAGGCATTTAAATTCCACGTTGCCTCTTCTCTCTCCCTCGTGGCGATGGATTACATCAGGAATGAGGTCTCGAGAGCGATTAATATAAGTTGAAAGAACTTGTTTCGCAATCGAGCTAAAATAAATGTGTACAAACTAATCCGAGGTCTCGTGTCGGTGCTTTACACCGTGCACGTAAAAGAACCAGAGGAGACTCTGAAATGGGTCTCTGTCTGTATCATTGCACTATCCTCCAAAAATCTAAAATGACTAATCTCTTCAGTAGGCGTCGCTGATATGGGCAACCGGTAGCGACGATAAATAAACGCAGTTGTGTCTGTTTTATCTTTCACTACACACTATAATGGCTATAATGCTTATCGTCGTTACCGGTTGCCCATATGAGCGACGCATCCTGAAGAGTTTAGTCATTTTAGATTTTTTGGAGGATAGTGCATGATACAGACACAGACCCATTCCAGAATCTCCTCTGGTTCTTTTACGTGCACGTTGTACAGCACCGACACGTGACCTCGGTTTAACGTCCCATCTGAAAGACTGTTAATTTTATTAGGGTCAGACGGGGGATCGAACCTGCGATCCCTGGATTATCAGTCCAACGTGTTACCACTGGACTACAGATCCGTCTGCCACGACAGATAACAAGGGGGCAACTTTATATAAGCGTTTCTTAATAATAAATGCTAAGGCAGGTATGCAGGTGTTATTTTATGTTCCAGAACTCGCTGTAAGCACAATTAATTAGTGCACTGAACCCTATACAGGATCATTATAATGATGATAATATAGTATGAACCGTAATATAATGCCAATAAACTATTTCATCTATTTAATACGTAATTTTATATTTCACTTGTATTTTCAATAAAATGTTATATCTATACTAGAGGACATAGAAAACGCACTTGTGGCCCGACCCTTTTGCAATGTTACACAAATGTATGTATGCATCTTATACATAGTTAATTTCTATTCTGTATCATGCATGTATGTCAACTGTACTGTTTAATATGCATATGCAATAAAATATGGTTAAATCAAAGAAAAAGCACACTTCGGATAAGTGTGCCTTTACATGAAAAACAATAACTATATAAATACATAGTTTTAAACATTTTGGAATATTTTTAGTTGTTCAGTTTGTGTTTTGTAATAAAGATGTGATATATCTTTGATGGAATCCTTCGAATTTCGTTTTTCTGTAATAATAATCATATAATGTAGGTGTGCGTTTTCTATGTCATCTAGTATAGTTATCTATATAGCTATTAATGGCGTATTTTTATACTTTCGTTTCATCGCTTCTCACATTGCGGTCAGACCGTAATATTATATAAACAGCATGCGATATTAATTAAATACAGTCAAACCTGTGTTAAGCGGTCAATCAAGAGAATCACAGAAAATGGCTGCTTAGCACAGGTGGCTGCTTAATAGAGGGCACATGTATAATACAAACAACATATTAGGAATCTGGAAAATCGTTGCTTAATACAGCTTGGCTGCTTAATAGAGGTGACAACTAACACAGCGATCCTCGGACCGGTAGTATGTGAAATGGTACGATGGTCGCTAGATCAGGTGGGTTTTTCTCCGGGTACTCCGGTTTCCTCCCACACTAAAGACCACATATACGCTTTCATCCGCGCTAACGAGAGTGATTAATATAAGTTGTTAAAACTTTAACACAGCTAGTGTTCGGATATCTGCTTCCTTAAACAAGTTCACCAGGTTATTTCTCTAAAGGGGCCGCACAGTGGTTAAAGTCGTTGACTTCAAATCACTTGCCCTTCACAGCTGTTAGATCGGATCCCACTGGAGGAAGCAATCTAACTTAGTTGCAGAAGGTCGGTCCGCGCATGAACTACATTTGAAGCGACACCTGGTGTCTGCCATCACCAATAATAGCTGGAAAATCGCCATATAATCTAAGGTGTTAGTGCGACTTTAAAACCCCAAGAACAAATAACAAAACAAAAGCATGCCATTTTAAAACATGCTTTAACTTAAAAAGTTTAAACTTTATTTATTTTACAACGATTGCGAAGCAAGTTCTAACAACTTATATTAATCACTCACGTTGGCGCGGATGAAATCGCAAATGTGGTCATACCGGAGTACACGGAGAAAAACCCACCTGTCCGATCTGGCGACCACCATACCATCTCACATACTTCGCGGACCGAGGATCGAACCCGGGTTGCATTGGTGAGAAGCGAGCGCGCTAATCACTGCGCTAATCGGACGGCCGTAACAGACTGAAGCAAATCAACGAATTCAGTTTTGCAATGGAGATACTGATGTGGTTCTAATCACTGGCATGTTGGTCGTTAACTTTAGTACCAATCCACAGAAAATAATGCTTCCTTATGACTAATAATATTAATTAATTAATTATTACTATTATTTCAATATGGCGTATATTTTGTATTGCACTCACAGACAGTAAGTCTCACTCATACCCGAGTCAGATTATGTCCACCATTACAATTGGGATACCGTTTGCTGTCCCCAGTCTTACGGACAACCGGTTAGTCCATCCCATAGAGAGGATGATCCATTCAATACACCATGACATTCAGCACATTGAATGCTTCAGCTATTAGCCTCAATCTGAATACCAATCATAATTCACTAGGCTAATTATTGCAATCATAATTCACTAGGCTAAATATTGCAATCAGAATTCACTAGGCAAATATTGTAATTTTGAATTTACTACTCTAATTATTGCAATCATAATACACTATGCAAATATTGCAATTAGAATTCACTAGGCAAATGTTGTAATTTTGAATTCACTAGGCAAATTATTGTAATTTTGAATTCACTAAGCTAATTATTGCAATAAGAATTCACTAGGCTAATTATTGCAATCATAATACACTAAGCTAATTATTACAATAAGAATTCACTAGGCAAATATTGTAATTTTGAATTCACTACTCTAATTATTGCAATCATAATACACTATGCAAATATTACAATTAGAATTCACTAGGCAAATGTTGTAATTTTGAATTCACTAATCTAATTATTGCAATCAGAATTCACTAGGCTAATGATTGTAATTTTGAATTCACTAGGCTAATTATTGCAATCAGAATTCACTAGGCAAATATTGTAATTTTGAACTCACTAGGCTAATTATTGTAATTTTGAAGTCACTAAGCTAATTATTGCAATCAGAATTCACTAGGCTAATTATTGTAATTTGGAATTCACTAGGCTAATTATTGCAATCATAATTCACTAAGCTAAATATTGCAATCAGAATTCACTAAGGTAATTATTGTAATTTTGAATTCACTAAGCTAATTATTGCAATAAGAATTCACTAGGCAAATGTTGTATTTTTGAATTCACTAGGCTAATTATTGCAATCAGAATTCACTAGGCAAATATTGTAATTTTGAACTCACTAGGTTAATTATTGTAATTTTGAAGTCACTAAGCTAATTATTGCAATCAGAATTCACTAGGCTAATGATTGTAATATTGAATTCACTAGGCTAATTATTGCAATCAGAATTCACTAGGCAAATATTGTAATTTTGAACTCACTAGGCTAATTATTGTAATTTTGAAGTCACTACGCTAATTATTGCAATCAGAATTCACTAGGCTAATGATTGTAATTTTGAATTCACTAGGCTAATTATTGCAATCATAATTCACTAGGCTAAATATTGCAATCAGAATTCACTAAGGTAATTATTGTAATTTTGAATTCACTAAGCTAATTATTGCAATAAGAATTCACTAGGCAAGTGTTGTATTTTTGAATTCACTAGGCTAATTATTGTAATCATAATTCACTAGGCAAATATTGTAATTTTGAACTCACTAGGCTAATTATTGTAATTTTGAATTCACTAGGCTAAATATTGCAATCAGAATTCACTAGGCTAATTATTGGGCTAATTATTGCTGACGTGATGTCCGATAGTGATAAATATTGTTTCCTGTTTTCAACTCCTCATAATTGTGCCTAACCCTGTTTCAGTATTCTTCAGAGACGTCAGTATTTATTATGTAAATAGCTGAATTAATATCTCTTTTGCAACAGCTCTGCTAATCACATCCACTGTGATCTAATCAAAGCGAAATCGGTCTCCATACTCTTTAACCACGCCCAATGTAGTTCATACACCGATGGAAACTATTAACCCGCGATTAATACCTTAAATATGACTTTCTTAACAGAAATATAAGACTTAGAGACCAATAAAATACTCATATAAGAGGTGTCATCAAACAAAAACAACACGCTGGACTGGTAATCCAGGGATCGCAGGTTCGATCCCTCGTCTGACCCTACTAATATTAACAGTCTTTCAGATGGGACATTAAACCGAGGTCTCGTGTCGGTCCTTTACATCGTGCACGTAAAAGAACCAGAGGACACTCTGGAATGGTCTCTGTCTGTATCATTGCACTATCCTCCAAAAAATCTAAAATGACTAATCTCTTCAGGAGGCGTCGCTCATATGGGCAACCGGTAGCGACGATAAACAAACGTAAAACATACACAAACAAAACACACTAATGCCTCATGAAGGTACACTATTCGAGAACCACAAACATTCAAAATGGACGAACTGGAATGGTGAAACTCTGCCATGATATTTAAACGTTGATTTTATGTATAATATTGTGTCAAGAGACGTTATAGACTGTGCAGAATTCAAACAACGGTATGTGTGTTCATCTTGTTAGCAATTTTAATTTACAAAACAATTAAAGAGAAAACATATTTATTTATAAAAACGACTTTTTAGAATATAAAATATGCTACGCTTAATTGAGGTTTAGCGTTTAGACTTAAAATTCATGGATAGTAAAATGTCACATTTTTAAAGTCTAAATGTTTAGACTACTAGAGAACCACAATCATGACTTGTGATTTGGTGGTATTGCATCATTGGCTCCAATTCTATGTGCAAAACTGGAGTAGTACACTAAACAACTCATCAAAAGGTATTAATTATTGACTTTATAAAGAAAACACACCCTTGGAAAATTATTTAATGTCGCTCCCTACACATTTCCGTTATATTATTATGTTATATTTCAGGTTTTACGCCTGCATCAGCATCATTTCGGGCTATATCGCCGGCGGGCAGTTTACTTAACAACACCTTTCCTGGGCAGGCTCCAGCGGTTAACCAGTACGTGGGTGCTCCGTAAGAAACTGCCAACTTGTTCATATAAATGA
Organism: Archivesica marissinica; assembly: GCA_014843695.1. Lineage (NCBI taxonomy): Eukaryota > Metazoa > Mollusca > Bivalvia > Venerida > Vesicomyidae > Archivesica > Archivesica marissinica. The sequence goes on from CM026394.1 coordinate 41,262,565, forward strand.
GACACGGCCGGAGCGGGGCTCGAACCCGTAACCATCAGTGATGATAGGTTACAGTGGTATACAAGTCAGCGACCTTAACCACTCGACCACGTAGGCGGACTACACATTTCCGTATGTCTCTGTTCCATTTACGGAGTGGCAACCATAGACTACCAGTAGGAGCATAGATATATATGTTCTCAGTTATGTTTACCCCTTCAAAGTAGAACTTGCAGAATATGTCCACTTAACGACATCGGTGATGAATTCCATTTACCCCCATACGTTTATTTAACGTCGCTACCGTTTGCTCATTTGAGCGAGGGGCAGTTTACCTAGCAACACCTTTCCTGGGCAGGTTCCTGCAGTTAACCAGTACTTGGTGCACCAACCTCCTTAAGACACTGCCAACTTTTTCATATAAATGAGACACGGTCTCAGCGGGGCTCGAACCCGTGACCACCAGTGATGAATTCCATTACATGCTAAATTGACCATCAACAAAATATCACTATTTTTGCACAAATACATTGTTATTTAAAGAACTACTTACAACCAAATCGCTAAAAATCCAAAAATATCTAGCACTCTGTGCTGAATCGCGCTAGACTTGTCTAGAATTCACGCTATTAAATAACGACATAATTCCACAAACCACAGTCCACTATTTAATCCATGTATATGTGTGTGACTGTGTGTATATCACAGAAATTAAAAATAAATGTATCCGCTTTGCACATGATAAATTAGTTTCAGACTGGTAAATTAATTTTCTTAGACCCATCAAAATACAGAACAAGTTTATTGTAGTATATCTAGTCAATGAATATAATAGTAAAATGTCACAGACGGGTCTGTAGCCCAGTGGTAGCACGCTGGACTGGTAATCCAGTGATCGCAGGTTCGATCCCCCGTCTGACCCTAATAAAATTAACAGTCTGTCATATGGGGCGTTAAACCGAGGCCTCGTGTCGGTGCTTTACACCAAGCACGTGAAAAACCAGAGGAAACTCTGGAATGGGTCTCTGTCTGTATCATTGCACTATCCTCCAAAATCTAAAATGACTAATCTCTTCAGGAGGCGTCGCTCATATAGGCAAACGATAGCGACGATAAATAAACGTAAAACACACAATTATCATAGTAAAATTACATTCCTGTACGAGTCCGTGAACACGGGACGACCGTGCCTGCCCTTATATTATTATCAAAAGGTGTATTATAAATCAGTCTGTGCATTGTGTGTCTGAAAGTATCCGCATATGACGTAATGATTATTCTTCAGTGTATAAGTAATTAGTTATTTATTATGTGTTCATTCCCATTTCAACGTTAACACGTGCAATTTGGTTTCATACAAAAATCACTGTCCCCCATGTATATAGGCAGTATAATGGTGTATTGTGAAATGTAAATGTGTGTGTATTACATGTATATTGATGAGACAGAAATAAAGAATTACTTACTTATAGCCTTGTATAATATTGTGTTTACCTTTTATGTCACGTGGCTACATTGCAGCTTGTTGTTGTCGTTGTTGTTGTCGTTGTTGTCGTCGTCGTTGTTGTTGTCGTCGTTGTTGTTGTGCAAACGCTGCAGAGGAGAAGAATTACATAAGACTGTGTCTTTCATTCTAATTCTTTGTATGTACATTGATAAATGTGTAATGTATGGGCTGTTAGAACTGTATAATATTTGGGAAATTAAATATGTTTAAACTAACATGTTGCTAGACGCTAAATCAATTTTTAAAAATATTAAAACTATAGTACAACTCAAATAACCCGGTTGAATAATTTTACCTAGAATTATTTATGAAACTATTTTGATTTTATTTAAGTAATTCAACAACAACAACAACAACAACAACAACATTTATTCAACATTAAGCAAAATTACAGTGCTTCTAGTCTATTATAAATAGGTATATAAATATAACACGTAATGTAATGACAACATGAAACATGAGTCCAAAGTGAAGATTATCTTTCTTTTCTTTTTTTTCTTTTTTTTTATTTAAAGAGAAGCTTAGTTTGTTTTAGTATTCATTAGTATTATAGTTCAAGGAATATTATTGATTTGATCTAACTCTTTTCGGACTTTACTGGCAAAATATATGTATTTTGATAAGTTTGAGATTTCCTTTTTATTTCTTGACATCATAAGTTTATCAAATTTATTTAAAGTTGGCCAACTGCAATAATACGGCTTTATGTATTTTTTTCGTATATCGGTGTACAATGTGCATATTAAAAGAAAGTGATACTCATTTTCGATTGTTCTTAAGTTACAAAATTTGCATATTCTCTCATTTCGTGGTACATTAAGATACCTTCCTCTTTCAATTTCTAAATTATGTGATGAAAGTCTAAATCTGCTCAGGGCTATACTAAATTTTTTGTCCGTACTATTATCAAGGTGTGTTTCTAAATTAAATGTATGTTTGAATCTACAGTATGTTGATAGTCTCCTTGAGTTGTGTATGTCTGCGTACCAAGTTTGGTGATATTGGTCAACGATTCTTTGTTTTATAATATGCAGTTTAATTTCATAAGTGTGTTGGTGAAGCCATAGATTAGACATTCCCAGATTTTCCAAAATCGATTTTATTTGGTATGCCCAATTAGAAGCATTATACGTCACATTATTATTTGCGTCGTTTTTTAGCATTATATAAATTCGTTTAATGAGTGCATTATCATTCATGTTTAAAATTTTAATCCAATATCTTATCATATATACTTGTCTATTTATTTTCAAAGGGACTCTTCCAAGATCGCCATATAAACCACTTAAATTTGTGGATTTATTTACAATAAGAAGTTTTCTGCAAAACTTTGTATGAATTAATTCTATATCTTTTGCTGGGTTTAACCCCCACATTTCCGAACAATAATTTAGGACAGATGCAACAAGAGTATCAAACAGTTTCGATTTCTCAAATGTCCTAAATTCATATTGATTAAAATTCACTTGAGACTATGCTAGCGGATTAACGCTCGGAAACGAACAATGTGTGTGTGGTTTATGTTTAATTATCGTCGCTACCGGCTGCCCATATGAGCGACGCCTCCTAACGAGATTAGTCATTTTAAATGTTTGGAAGATAATACAACGATACAGATAGATAGACTTCCCGGTCAGAGGATCGCACCCGGGTTGCATTGGCGAGAAGCGAGCGCGCTAACCACTGCGCTAATCGGAGAGCCGAATGGCGGTGTCTGACCTGCACACTGATAGCAATATGATCTCGAGAGACGCAAGCAACGAATACTCATGATTAAGTCCAATGTTCATGAAAAAAAAAGTAAAATGTGTTTATATATTTTTGTATTCTTTAAAGTCGCAGAAACAACTTGAGATGGCGACTCTATAGTTATTATTGGTGGAGAAGGACCACATGCCTTTCCAAGCAGTAAGTCAGACACGCATGGAGCGCCTGGGTAGAACCACCGACCTTCAACAAGACAGATGGATAGCTTCCTAGCATCACATGTAATTCGACACCCCATAAGGATTCGAACTTTCAACGGTAAGGGGTAAGTGATTTGAAGATAACGACCTAGCGGATTAACGATATGGACTGGTCCATGAACATCGATATCGCATCATAAATTGCGATTCAAATCTGTTTGAACTTGTAATTTGCTGAAAAGATCAAACAGTTACGATGCAGTTAAGTTGCTTCCGTTTTGATTGCCGCGTTTGTAAACGCCATGTGCAATAATTAATTGAAACACTGCGCTAATCTCTAGTAATAATTAGTTTAATTGAATAATTGATAAAAACCGATTAGCTTAAAGCGACATTACATAGGATAAAACACAAACACATATGTTTGTGAACTTTAGATATTATAACTTCTTCCGACATAATTGGAATACTAGCCTAGGAGAAGACGTTGATATATTTTGCCTGGTCAGTCATATTGCTACTCTTGTATTACCAATAAGTCGGACTGTCACATACGGAGATAGAAGTTTCATGACTGCTGCCCCAAAACTTTGGAATTCTCTTCCATCAAATCTTAGAAGTGCAACAACATTGTGTTCTTTCAAGAAGGCTTTGAAGACACACCTTTTTAAATGTTCATATGGAACATAAATATCGAACAGTGTCTGAGCTCAATCAGGATTAAGACTGCAAATGAACACATTTTATTTAATTATTACCTATATTTTAATTGTTATAATTTTAGATCCTAATATTTTATAGCATATTTAGAATCCATTGTAATTGTGTTTGCTAATTTTGTCTTGTTTTATCTCATTGTATGTGGAAGTTGTTATCAATATTTGTGATATTTTAGGCTGTAAAGCGCTTTTGAACGTTTTATATTTAGATGAAAAGAGCGCTATATAAGTGTGGTATATAATAATAATAATAATAATAATAAATATAATATTATATTAATACCGATATCATTAATTGGGCCATATTGAGTTTCTGATAATATCAACACCTGGGGAACCTTGGGGATATTCCGTGTAAATATCGAGTATAATTAATCCTATTAATAACCCTATTAGCACGTGAGTTAATTAATGACGTACTTGAATCGAAGCGATGCACTGCAAGTAGTAGTATATCTTTATTTTCGTCCCATCAATGTATAATACAATATTACAGACATGGTTAAAATATATAATCACTATAAAATATACATTGCCATTCTGGAAGAATTATAAGAGACGTTATAATAATGCTTCTAGATACACATAAATTATATCACAATTAGTATTTTAAGATAGATTCTATCATTTATAACTATATCTATGTACATATCTAAAACTGATCAATCTATATGAACGTTGCTAATCTCCTAATTAAAAAACTGCAATAAAACCGATGTAATGTCACTGTAAAGCTAAAACCGGATGGGTTGGAAAGATCTCATCAAATACAGTGTAGATGCAGCACATTTTCGTATGTCCTTTTGGAAACAAGTCACACGGAGACTATTTTTATTTTAAACATTATTTTTTTCAGTATTTGTACATGTAATCAAGAAATGAACATTTTACATATAATTTAACAGCAGTAGATTGAAAGGGATTAGAACGAAAGAAAATGTATATAGTTCTTCTCCCTATCTATTGATTGATATACAATAGGCTGGAAAATAATATATATATAACAATGAAAGTACGTGAAATCTATTCTAGGTATATGCTAAAGAATTTCCGAACTTATTGTATTAATGAGTCAATAGGTTTGGATGTAAAAAAAGAAAATGGTTAATATTTAAAGGAATATTTGAAGAAAGTTCAAGAACATGAACTATCAAATCGGAGCACGAGAAGAACAAGATTAGTATAGAGAAAAGTGGTTGAATAGGATCGGTTGGAAGACTAGTTTTGATGTTTATTTAAGCAAGTGTGTAACGCAGACATCGCAAATACATGTTTCAGATAAGGATTAGTCACCATCATTGCTACACACACTACTATTTAACCCATTCAACAGCAAGTAACTGACATGGACTGGTGCATTCAACACCAAGTAACTGACATGGACTGGTCCATTCAACACCAAGTAACTGACATGGACTGGTCCATTCAACACCAAGCAACTGACATGGACTGGTCCATTCAACACCAAGTAACTGACATGGACTGGTGCATTCAACACCAAGTAACTGACATGGACTGGTGCATTCAACACCAAGTAACTGACATGGACTGGTGCATTCAACACCAAGTAACTGACATGGACTGGTGAATTCAACACCAAGTAACTGACATGGACTGGTCCATTCAATACCAAGTAACTGACATGGACTGGTCCATTCAACACCAAGTAACTGACATGGACTGGTGCATTCAACACCAAGTAACTGACATGGACTGGTGCATTCAACACCAAGTAACTGACATGGACTGGTGCATTCAACACCAAGTAACTGACATGGACTGGTGCATTCAACACCAAGTAACTGACATGGACTGGTGCATTCAACACCAAGTAACTGACATGGACTGGTGCATTCAACACCAAGTAACTGACATGGACTGGTGCATTCAACACCAAGTAACTGACATGGACTGGTGCATTCAACACCAAGTAACTGACATGGACTGGTGCATTCAACACCAAGTAACTGACATGGACTGGTGCATTCAACACCAAGTAACTGACATGGACTGGTGCATTCAACACCAAGTAACTGACATGGACTGGTCCATTCAACACCAAGTAACTGACATGGACTGGTCCATTCAACACCAAGTAACTGACATGGACTGGTCCATTCTACACCAAGTAACTGACATGGACTGGTCCATTCAACACCAAGTAACTGACACGGACTGGTGCATTCAACACCAAGTAACTGACATGGACTGGTCCATTCAACACCAAGTAACTGACATGGACTGGTGCATTCAACACCAAGTAACTGACATGGACTGGTGCATTCAACCCAAGTAACTGACATGGACTGGTCCATTCAACACCAAGTAACTGACATGGACTGGTGCATTCAACACCAAGTAACTGACATGGACTGGTCCATTCAACACCAAGTAACTGACACGGACTGGTCCATTCAACACCAAGTAACTGACATGGACTGGTCCATTCAACACCAAGTAACTGACACGGACTGGTTCATTCAACACCAAGTAACTGACATGGACTGGTCCATTCAACACCAAGTAACTGACACGGACTGGTGCATTCAACACCAAGTAACTGACACGGACTGGTCCATTCAACACCAAGTAACTGACATGGACTGGTCCATTCAACACCAAGTAACTGACATGGACTGGTCCATTCAACACCAAGTAACTGACATGGACTGGTCCATTCAACAGCAAGTAACTGACACGGACTGGTGCATTCAACACCAAGTAACTGACACGGACTGGTGCATTCAACACCAAGTAACTGACATGGACTGGTCCATTCAACACCAAGTAACTGACATGGACTGGTCCATTCAACACCAAGTAACTGACATGGACTGGTCCATTCAACACCAAGTAACTGACACGGACTGGTCCATTCAACACCAAGTAACTGACATGGACTGGTCCATTCAACACCAAGTAACTGACATGGACTGGTCCATTCAACACCAAGTAACTGACATGGACTGGTCCATGATATTTTTAGACCAATAAATTAAAAACAAAATTACATTTGGATCAGTTCATTTATCAAAATGGGTAAAAAAATTCTAAAAATAGTTATATTACTTGAAAAAAGTGCAGATCCTGATGAGACGGCTCATCTGGATCTACACTTTTTTGTAAGCCAATTTAGAGGTCTGTGATGTTGAAAGGGTTAACTCTTTCAGCGCCGAATAAATTCAGAGCATGTGCTGTGGTTCATATAGTCGGCGGGGATTATAATTGTGTACTTAATCCCACCATTGACAGAAGATATAGCGGACTGATAAACGGTACCGTAAGACCAGATGAAGGTGAACATGAATTATCACCCCTATATAATACTTTACAATTAGAAGATGTTTGGCGCAGAAGACATCGTCAGTTAGAAGCCTACCTGTGTATCCCGAATAACGATATTTATGGTACAGATTTACCGTTATATCTCACATGTGTGCCTATGCATATTTATTTGTAGACTATTCTTAGGTAAATTTATTATCTCTAAGCGACAGTATCAATCGTTTAGTATTGACTACAATGACAAAGAAATGTCAATTCAGGAGCGTGGATGACCTGTATATGACATCCTGCAATCCTGTAGACCACAAACATACTGTTTATTGATTCAATATTTTTGTTCGAATGTATTCGGAAGAATTTATAGTAGCAATGCATTTATACGTGAACAATGCATTGTTTGGCTTTTTGCGATGTAATGTCACTTTAAAAGAGGAGATCCCAATATCCATGCTGAGGGCAACTATCCCACATTTACGCAAAAGTAAGTATATATATTATATTGTACAATGTAAATCAATATCTCAGTACGTTAAAATAGTATTTTCTTTTTATTATCACCTTGATTATCATGTTAAACAAGCCTATACATATGTACAGATACAGTCAAACCTGTGTTAGTGGTCACCTCCATTAAGCAGCCAACCTGTATTAAGCAGCCAGTTTCCAGATTCCAATTCGGTTGTTTTATTATATATTTGACCTCTATTAAGCAGCCACCTGTGCTAAGCAGCCATTTTCTCTCACTCCCTTGGCTGGCTGCTTAAGACAGGTTTGACTGTATATACACATACATACATATATATATATTCATGAATATATTCATATAATGTACCATAGTGCAAATATGCGACTTTGTGGAAGTCGTGATTGCACAGGCGCAGTGGATGCGCGTTCGCGTCAGGTGCGAACGGTCCGGAGTTCGAGCCCCGCTGGAGCAGTTACGATTGTGCCCTTAGGCAAGCAAGGCATTTAAATTCCACGTTGCCTCTTCTCTCTCCCTCGTGGCGATGGATTCCATCAGGAATGAGGTCTAGAGAGTGATTAATATAAGTTGTAAGAACTTGGTTTGCAATCGAGCTAAAATAACTTTGTATGAACTAAATATACGTAAAAAGTAGGCCTACTATGTTTCCTTTCACCTGTTCAATTTGTTGTCAGTTCACTGTGTTTATTATGTACATGTATCTCATCATATGGTGGAATAAAAGATAAACCTATCTCTCTATATGTTTGTTATTCCCAGACGAACGAATCCATCAAACGTATCTATCTCGGAACTAGCATATATGTGCGATAAGACTGGCCTCCCCTATGAAGCAGGTTGACTATTTATTGGAACATTATCTCGACGATATTACAATAATGTAGATCTAGCTGAAAATTAATGAAATAAATATAGCATTTTTCATTTTTGACATAAAACATAATTAAGACTCACTCGTATGTTTGGCAAGTTTACCTGATTTCGACCTCTAATATGCGCTGCTTACTGGTAGATGTTTGCGTATTTGTTGTAGGCGACACTATATAAATATTTCATATCGCTTCGCCTCGGTCGACATTATTTTCTTCGGGTTGATAATATCCACGGTCACACTCACCGAGATGAAACATTTATTTTGTTACCCCGAACCATCGGCTGTTCCTCAGATATATTCGCGAACCTAGCCGACATTACAGTGCTTGTTTACTTTCCGCAGACGAGATTTGACAGCAACCTTGACCTTAATGCGTAATATTTAACAAAAACCGCTACTGTACCCCACATTACTTAAACACCGATACAGCTAAACGGTGTACGATCTAGGTTGACGGATCAAATAAGTATCACTATATAGTGTATTTACATGTTTCTGTTTTACCGAACACACTACATGAAAACAAGATGGCGGCATAACAAATAAAATTACATTGAAATTAAACGGTAATATCCGAGTGACGCGATTTTGTTCCGAATGAGGCTATTCAGAGGTGAGACATTGCCATGACACATTGTAAAATGTGCCATACCCGAGCGGGTTATATTTTTCAAATGGGGTAGTCACGTGGAGTATAACAATCATAATTATGTATGTATGTATGTTCCATTAATCCCTTGTGGGGGCATATACATGTTGTCCCTGCTAGGCTTAGCCTACCTAAGCGGTTAACCAGTACTAAGCAATGTGTGTGTGGTGCAATTGCTCAATGACACTACATATGTGGCCTGTCCGAGTATCGAACCCGTGACGGTTCGATTCCAAATTCGACGCTCTAGCACTGGACCACGGTCGCCACACGTTATATACCATGACATAACATAATTTTATTTATTTTTTTATTAATTTAAGTCGTATACGAACAGCACATTCATTATACATAGATGAATTGCATGCATACCCAAGTGATGCAAATTATGTGAAAAATATAACCTGAGAGCATATAAAATATATGAAATGTAAGCTGCATATATTTTATGTGTAATTTCACAGCTGATTTAGTTTGCCCTTAGGCCCGTTGTCCTTTTATCAGAGGCATTTATTAGATAGTTGACTAGTTTATACAATATTAGATGATAAAAGGCCTATACAGTTAAGCCATATTTGGCCTAGCTCTATACCAGCGAGGTATATGTTGAAGTCGGAGTGCATACTGAGCGGTATTCCAGTGTAAAATGGTACTCATCTTCTATTGTTCTGAGGTCACACAGCGTACAAAACCATTCATTTCTCGTACAATGTTTTCAAAATTCATTAAATAATTTTAAAAACGCAATTGACAAATCTGCATAGGTCTAGTGCTCATAAAATAACTCACTATCGGCCAAAATTCGATGCATATTGTGCGACCTAATGTATGTCACATGGATTCATTAATGTCAAACCCTTTGCGGGGACCTATGCATGTTTCCTGATCCGACTTAGCTGGCCTAAGCGGTTAACCAGTGCTGAGCAATGTGTGTGTGGTGCCTTGCTCGATGACTACCTACGTGGCATGATCGTGTATCGAACCTGGGACTCTTCTATTCCAAATCCGACGCTCTACCACTGGATCACGGGACGCCACAATCATGTGTGTGGGAGGAAACCATAGAACCAGGTGACAGTCCACGATATAAGTATCTGATTTCGCGACCACCGTACGTACCATCTCGCATACTTCCCGGTCCGTGGCTCGAAGCCGGGTTGGTTTGTATTGGTGAAGAACGAGCAAGCAATAATTCAAATTTCAAGAATATTGTTTGCTTGCTTACTTGCTTGCTTACTTGCTTGCTTGCTTGTTTGCTTACTTGATTGCTTGCTTGCTTGCTTACTTGCTTACTTGCTTGTTTGCTTGCTTACTTGCTTGTTTGCTTGCTTGCTTGCTTGCTTGCTTACTTGCTTACTTGCTTGTTTGCTTGCTTACTTGCTTGTTTGCTTGCTTACTTGCTTGTTTGCTTGCTTACTTGCTTACTTGCTTGCATGCTTGCTTGCTTACTTGCTTGCTTGCTTGCTGCTTGCTTGCTTGCTTGTTTGTTTGCTTGCTTACTTGCTTGCTTGCTTGCTTGCTTACTTGCTTGCTTGCTTGCTTACTTGCTTGCTTGCTTGCTTGCTTGCTTGCTTGCTTGCTTGCTTGCTTGCTTGCATGCTTACTTGCTTGCTTGCTTGTTTGCTTACTTGATTGCTTGCTTGCTTGCTTACTTGCTTACTTGCTGTTGTGCTTACTTGCTGTTTGCTTGCTTGCTTGCTTGCTTGCTTGCTTGCTTACTTGCTTGTTTGCTTGCTTACTTGCTTGTTTGCTTGCTTACTTGCTTACTTGCTTGCATGCTTGCTTGCTTACTTGCTTGCTTACTTACTAGCTTGCTTGCTTGCTTGTTTGCTTGCTTGCTTACTTACTAGCTTGCTTGCTTGCTTGCGTGCTTGCTTGCTTGCTTGCTTGTTGCTTGCTTGCTTGCTTGCTTGCTTGCTTGCTTGCTTGCTTGCTTGCTTGCATGCTTACTTGCTTGCTGCTTTTACTTACTTGCTTGCTTGCTTGCTTGCTTGCTTGCTTGCTTGCTTGCTTGCTTGCTTGGTGCCATCAGAAATGAGGTCTCGAGAGCGATTAATCTAGCCTTGTAAAAATTGTTTCGCAATCGTGCTAAAATAAATGTGTATTAAAAGCGAGAAATTACATATACTGAAACTATACTAAAATTTACCATTTTGTGTCTTTGAGCACTGCATGTTATAATGATGGCCTATGGAGATTTCAATAGCGATGTCTGACCTAAAATCTTGGAGACAATACTTGAGGAAATTGAGGAAATTGTACAGGGAGACAACTGTGTCTCGATTTAACCAACATTATCATACATAGTTATTGTTCTTCCGCAATAAAATCTGGCATTTCCATTAATTAATATTGTTACAAGTAAAATGAGTTTATTTTATAATGAACATAGTATTACAAACTTTGTATTTTAAGATTATTTATGTCGAATGTATAATATGAACATACGAAGCAAATAAATAACACAAGTTTCAAAGTTTATTTGTTTCCATCACTGTTTATGGTTCCATCACTGTATACGTAAATAGTCAGAAGTGCATCCGCGGTCCACGAATGGAGACTACCGTACCATCTGACATACTTCCCGGTCCGAGGATCGAACCCGGGTTGCATTGGTGAGAAGCGATCGTGCTAATCGGACAGCCAAATAAGATAGATAAGATAACATATATTTTATTTTGAGTCGGCAAGATATCAACACTACAACACAAGCTCTGAGTGAGCTTTTGAACCGACTACCGGTATATTACATGAAATAATGATAACAATTGTACAACAGCTATACAATTAGAATCACTGATAATGAATAGGATGCATATTTATTTAAATTTGTTTCTAAGATAAACGCTGAAAAAGTTTTGTAGGTAAGACAGTCGTGATAGCGCGTTCACTTCAGGTGCCAAAGATCCGGAGTTCGCGCACAGCATTAACTAATAGTAGTGTGGGATTTTATAATGTGATATGTTTTGTTGCAATATGTCTCTTATAATTCTATTCAGAATGGCTATGTACTTTTAATCTGATTATTTATATTTGTGTTTGTATTACATGTATGTACATAGATGAGACTTTAATAATAAAGATTAAAACCAGCTGTAGTCGTTACGATTGTGTCCTTATGCAGAGCATTTAAATCCACACTGCCTCTTCTCTCTCCCTCGTGGCGATGTTTTCCATCAGGAATGAGGTATCGAGAATGATTAATATAAGTTGTAGGAACAAGTTTCACAATCAAGCCAAAATAAATGTGTATAAACAATCTAACGTTTTTAGAAGGTATTTCGCAATAGTGCTAAAATACATTTATATAAACTAATGTCAGAAGTATACGATATCTGAACGACACAATAGATCGATACAATTCAATATCAATGGGCCATTTAACTTAAGACCAGGTCCGATTTCACCGTGACACATTAATCGATTGAAATGAACGTATTGTATACACTTTGCATAAGGCTCAATTACAAACACTTGTTCATTTAATCTAACATATAGTGGACATGGAGATATGTTGTGTAACGAACTAGTCGTACAGAAACAACTGCTGGACGGTTACTACTGTATGAACTAAATAATCAAACACACCACTTTACGTCTTCAATATAAATAAAGTGTAGATATTTGGAATAGCATTAATCAATATGCAATTTGCTTGCTTAAACAGAAACTGAATAGAAGAATTGAAAATGCAGTAAATACACGGAACACCTAAATAATAAACATGAATCCGGCTAATACAAAATTCAGGTAAGCCATTTTTTTTTTTTTTTTTTTTTTTGTACTTAATAAGTTTATTTAACGTCGCTACCGGTTGCCAATTTGAGTTAACCTAACAACACATTTCCTGGGCAGGCTACAACGGTTAACTAGTACTTGGTGTGCACCAACCTCCATAAGAAACTGTCAACTTTTTCATTCAATACATTTGTGTAGCTCTTAGATACATACATATTTCCTTTCATCAAACAATGGTTTACGTTAACCAATTTATTCCGTTATGTTATCACGAACGTATCGAGTTTCTGTTTCTTGAGACGCTATACCTTTACGGCTTCCTTAGCAACCGGGTAAATACGTAATACCCACTGATGGCATATCGATCTCTACCATACGGTATCAATAATTCACCGAGTGTCCCATTATATGCATGTGTGTACTGTAGCATGAAACCGGATTGATATTTAATTTCAATGAACGTTTTCAATCAGTGTGGGACTTTGTATAGGTTGTGCGCTGAATCTTTTAAATATTTAAACTCAAATGCTTTCTAACTCTTTGAGAAATATTGCAATCACAAACTGTGAATAACTTGGACTTGAATGAGTGTTTTAATAATTTATAGTCACATAAATGAAATCGACTTTCAAGCAAGCAATATATGAACTCCCACAGAACATTTATTTTGGAATAACTAAAGAACAATAACTGTAAGTTTCGGCTAATTTATCTATTTAGTTCAATTATAGTTTATGCAAATTTAGTTTAGCTCCATTGCGAAACAAGTTCTTGCAGAGGAAGAGGATTTTGGAGAGGAATTAATATAAGTTTTCTGAAAACTTGTTTTCCAATCCAAACCATTCACAATTTATGTAATTTGTAACATTTTTGGTGTTATACATGTACATTTATTGGAATAAATACTGTTTAAGCCAAGTTCTTGCAACTTATATTAAGCACTATCGCGACCTCTTGCCTGGTGGAATCCATAGCAATGAGGGAGTTAGTGTGTGTTTTACGTTTATTTATCGTCACTACCGGTTGCCCATATGAGCGACGCCTCCTGGAGAGATTAGTAATACAGGGAGTTAGAAATGGCGATGTGGACTTTAAATGCCTTGCCTAAGAGCACAATCGTAACGGCTTCAGCTGGGCGCGAACTCATGGCCGCTCGCACCTGAAGCGAACACCCTAGCACGGCGCTATCACGACTTCCACAATTAAGTGTTCAATTAAATAGCAAGTCAGCTTATTTCACTTAACAATGTACATGTAGTGAGAATGTGTGTACATTGCTTAAAACTGACTACATAGCAGAGCATAGTCGATATGATCTGACCAAAGCGAAGTTATATTTCACAAATCCAATAAGAGATATCTCTAATTTTTAATTTTCTATTACCTCCCTTGGCAGATAAAGTCTGATTTATTCCAAAATGTGAATAGGTCCTTTGAGTTAGAATCCTTTGTTTTTGCTGGTGTTCCCTAACCAGATGTTGCGGTATGATAAATGTGATTATATCCAAATTGTGTTAATTAACTGGAATGTTCTTTTAGAAATAAGTACCCATTGCATATACTGTATGAGATATGTCGAGATATAGTAATTTAAAACTCATAAGAAGTGATAGTGGAATAAAAGTGCTAGCATGTTGTGCAAAGGAAACAACGATAAAAACAGAGTAAAATACTTAATAGGACCTATCTACATTTAGAGAGTATTCAGGGGCAGTAACTGACCGATGTCTCTCATTATTAATCAGTGTGAAATAAGGCCAATTTTGATTTCCTGTGTTTTAATCATTGTTTTAGAGCAGTTTTTAATATCCGATTAGTGTATACAAATTTATTTCAGCTCGATTGCAAAACAAGTTCTTACAACTTATATTAATCACTCTCGAGACATCATTCCTGATGGAATCCATCGCCACGGGGGAGAGAGAAGAGGCAATGTGATATTGCAGCTTTATCCCATACATACTGTGTTTTATGTTTATTTATCGTCGCTACCGGTTGCCCATATGAGCGACGCATCCTGAAGATATTAGTCATTTTAGATGTTGGAGGATAGTGCAATGATACAGACAGAGACCCATTCCAGAGTCTCCTCTGGTTCTTTTACGTGCACGGTGTACAGCACCGACACGAGACATCGGTTTAACGTCCCATCTGAAAGACTGTTCATTTTATTAGAGTCAGACGGGGAATCGAACCTGCGATCCCTGGATTACCAGTCCAGCGTGTTACCACTGGGCTACAGATCCGTCTGTATCGAAGAATATGTAGTAGCATACTATGTATACGTAAACCCTGTATTTATTGCCTTTTTGCGATGTAATATCGCTATAAATCTATCGTATCAATAACCAATAGTACAACCGATAATCAATAGCCTGTATTACAAACATTCTTTAATACATTAAATGCATGACTCTGCGCGGATATGTTATTCATTCAAGGCAATATTGTGTGTATACATTCGTTAAAGGCATACTGCCTATATGTCTGCTTGATCAATGTCCGTATTTGTATAGTGTATGTACTGTGTGTAGTTATTTATTAAAGGGGTATTGTCTGTAATGATTAATATTCTTTAAAGCTTCTTTTTTAACAGAAGATAGGATAACTAGAATATTAGGTTACTATATAATATGATCCCATGTTATGTAAACACCCACATTTAGTATGTATTGATAATCGCAAGTTCGATCCCCCGTCTGACCCTAATAAAAGTAACAGTCTTTCAGATGGGACGTTAAACCGAGGTCTCGTGTCGGTGCTTTACATCATGCACGTAAAAGAACAAGAGGAGACTCTGGTTGGGTATCTGTCTTAGCCTGGGTGCCAGTCTGTCGATTTTTCACTTTTTAACTCCTGGCAAAATGACATGATCAGAAACTCAATACGGCCCAATTAATAGTATCGGTGTTAAAATATATTTATTTGACTGACCAGGCAAAATATATCGACGCCTGTTCCCAGGCTATATCTGTCTGTATCATTGCACTATCCTCCAAAAATCTGAAATAACTAATCACTTCAGGAGGCGTCGCTGATATGGGCAACCGGTAGCGACGATAAATAAACGTAAACACACACACACTACGGGATTATTTAATTATGTTGGAGTTCACAAGAGCTGTTCGTTGAATTGGAGTCGCTCATATGGGCAACCGGTAGCGACGATAATTAAACGTAAAACACACACACAAATATAAACACCCACATTTATTGATAACTTGGTCATACTCATGTTGTTCTATGAACCTGGTTTAAATAAAGCGAATGTTGGTTTAAAAAAATATTTATTCATTCATAATAAACAGTACATATAAATTGTATACAGAATTAAAATGGATTTAATCGGAATCTTAAAGTGAATGTTCTGTTCTGCGTTCAGTTTTGTTTCTGGTTCTGTTCTGTTCTGTTCTGTTCTATATTTATTTATTTACAGTTTATATGTATTTAGGTTATACTTTATTTATTTTACAACGATTGTGAAGCAAGTTTTAACAACTTATATTAATCACTCTTCGTTGGCGGGGATGAAAGCGTTTTTTGGACAACTTTGCAAGCTGCGGTGTAACTACCTAGCGAAGAAAATATTCATTCACAGACTTGTCAGATACATAAATTACAAAGAGCGCCAGAGTTTAGGCTTTATGCCAGATATTTTCAAACTTCTGCAAAAATATGATTTACTGTCCTACGTAACTTCGTTTCAAGATTCGGCATACTTCCCATCGAAATATTCATGGAAACGTCTTCTTGCTCGCCATGTTCTGTCTTACGAACAGAACATACTTTGTGAAAGACTCTGCCGAATCTTAACACCGGAACAGTATGTGAACATGTTTCCAAATAAAGGCCCGTGTGCACTATGGCATTTGTGTAGAAAATACCCTTCTGTAAAACAATACTGTTTCAACGCTGTTAGTTTATTGTGTAAACTACTTTCGTTTTTTAGGCCCGAGCGTTGTACAAGATGCAATTATTTAGCCGAAAGCATTACCATGCATCAAATTCTTTATTGTGTTGAAAATGAAAACTTGAGATCACGTTTATGGACAAATGTTATTGCACATACAAGTGTCCAAGTTGTTATTAAATGGATGCGTCAACAACAAAATGTTCAAGTGTTTGACTTACTGGCCGGCCTTAAACACTATGATATAGATGACTATGCCAGCGAAAAGATTATGCTGGCTAGTGTTAAGTACTTGTACTTGATGACAAGGTAATGCAATACCTTATTCGTGAAATGTACAGCAGAGGAACTATATTGAAATATATATGTATAATATAGTTAACATACGTAATAGTCAAGATGTATGCACTGACGACTCTTAAAATATGACTGGAATTAGTTGAATCATGTATCGTTTTAACAATGCTACACGTGTTATAGACTGTACGACTGTGTTATTGTTAACTGCATGGTATAAGCTTCATGCATCCATGTGATACGTGCATACTACACTGAGTACATTTAAAAACGCACCACTTGGTGGATTCCGAATATCTCCGTATCGGGTACAGGCACAACAAACTTTGGTACATGTCATTAATAATCTTTTCCCAATTCGTAAATTCGTAAATGATGCCATTTGAATGATCATGTGAGTAGTAAACTTCAAAGGTACCCGTCTGTAAAATGTAAATAACAATTAATAACTTGTGTGGCCACCGCGAGCATTCACGAGAGCCTGACATATGCGACGCATGGATAGGATTGTTGACGTTATCACGTGCTGTGGTAGATTGTGCCATTCCTCTAGTAAGGCATTGTGAAGTTCTGCAACTGTACTGGGTGGGTGTATACGAGCATACACATTTCTCTTCAGTACATCCCATGCATGCTCAATTGGAGACATATCGGGAGAATATGCTGGCCAGTCAAGCACTTGAATGTGGTTATTGGCAAGAAAAGTCCGTGTCATCGCAGCAGTGTGTGGTCTGGCTCCATCCTGTTGCAGTGTACCTTGTTGTCTTGGAAAATGCTGACGAAAAAATGACACTACAACAGGTTGCAAAACAGTGTTAATGTAAGTATGGGCATTTATATGCCTATTGAATGTCACAAGTTCAGTTTTATTGAATTGTGTGATACCAGCCCAGAAGTGAATGGACCCACCGCCCCATCGGTCATATTCTAACGTACATGCGTCGGTGTAACGCTCATTACGACGACGTCAAACTCTTTTCGGCCATCTGCGCGACTCAACTGTATCCTGGATTCGTCGGAGAACATGATGCTGCCCCACTGTCGTCTCGTAAACCGCAAATGCGCACTTGCCCATCGTAACCTTTCTCTTCTGTGTCGTGCTGTGAGCTGAGATGCCCTGACGGGTCGCCTGGCTTTCAGCTGAGCTGTCCTTAAGCGGTTCCTCACCGTATTGGGGTGTATTCTGTGCCTAACAAGAAATGCGTCGCATGAAATTGTGGTGAAAATCATTATAATTGTGGATTTTTACTTTCTGCTAAAGTCTTAGTTATTTAAATTAATTTAGTTGCAACACTTACCCATGGATGCCTATTGTTATTCTGGCACTGTCTGAGGCTGGGAGAAACCTGTCGCGGAGGTGCGAAACCCTCAAATGCACATCCTGTCTCCGGGTGGTAACCCGTGGTTGCCAGGTCTTGGACGATCACGGACATCGCCAGTCAGCGCGTAACGTCTTACTAGTCGAGAAATTGTCGAATGATGACATCCAAATTGCCGTGCTATGTGCCGTTTTGCAAGACCCGACATAAACATTCCAATCGCTTGATTCCTAACATCTTGACTGAGATGCGGCATGCTTACTGTATAATGGACTATCGTAGTTTTGTGTTTTTATAGTGTAGCAATGAACAGGCCTTGAATAAACATGCATACAAACCTGAAATAATCGTGCACTAAATGGTGCACGTGCAAAATGTGTTTTTCATGGATAAAGGTGTGACAGGTTATATGCTATAGTTAGCGTCCTGATTTAGCTTCATGTCTAAAGGGAAATAAGATATACATCATCTATGTCAAATCATAAAACCTAAACCGACCCAAGTCCAAATAAAATTGATGACACAAATGGTGCGTTTTTAAATGTACTGAGTGTATGATCGCTAAATAATGGTGTGTTAGTCTGATTGAACCTTGCATTTCGTTTCGGTAAGATCCACTCAGGTTTATAGTGTGCGCTTATCACGGATAGTAATACTGGTACACCGGTATTATATACAAATATGTGTATGCTATATTATAACTACTGTGTATTGAGGGCCCTAAGGAGGATTAGTTCAAAACTAATTAGGTCACCCTCTATAAATAAAGAAATCTATCTATCTATCTATCTATGTACCATTGTAATATTATTGTGGAGGCATGTACTTTATTTGCATCGTAAATTGTATGCCTTTCTCTGTAAATATCATATGAATAGATATGTACTTGACGTGCATTGTACCTATGCGTTGTATAATTGTCAAGTATAATTGTAATTTGTATTAGATTGTGTTCTTTGTAAATTAGATGTTTATGTTTATATTGTATGTGGCTCTCCCTGCAGTGGAGGAAATAAAGTTATCTATTTAATCATTATAAGCCATGATTGCAGGTGTAATTATCAAGTTTGACTCTCGGGTGGGGTTATATTAATTATTAAAGACACACTATATATCTGTATGTATTCATACTGCCTGTAGCGACACATATGCTGTATGCAGTTATTCATAATGTCCGAATTGATTAGTTTATGTAAATTTATTTAGCTCGATTGCGAAACAAGTTCTTCTAACTTATATTAATCACTCTCGATACCTCATTCCTGGTGGAATCCATCGCCACGAGGGAGAGAGAAGAGACAATGTGGAATTTAAATGCCTTGCCCAAGGGTACAATCGTAACCGCTGCAGCTGGGCTCGAGCTCCGGACCGTTTGCACCTGAAGCGAACGCCCTACCACAACACTATCACGACTTCCGTATTGGTTCATAATGTCTTTGTTTATTCAACCATTAAACGTATTGTGTGTACATTTGCTAGCGTATGCGTATAATATAGCCTATATTCATATTTATCCATTCAAGAAATAGTCCACCTCTGTGGTCGAGTGGTTAAGGTCGCTGACTTGTATACCACTGTAACATATCATCACTGATGGTCACGGGTTCGAGCCCCGCTAAGACCGTGTCTCATTTATATGAAAAAGTTGGCAGTTTCTTACGGAGGTTGGTGCACCCAAGTACTGGTTAACCGCTGGAGCCTGCCCAGGAAAGGTGTTGTTAGGTAAACTGCCCGCCGGCGATATAGCCCAAAATGGTGCTGATGCAGGCGTAAAACCCGAAATATAACAAATATAGATGGAAATCCGTTGGATGTTAGAAATTCAAGGTTAGTTTCATTTATCATATTTAGTAAACGTGAAACTATTCTTAGCTGATTGTGTTCATGCTAGTATTTTTGTTTCCATAGCAACGGCATGACATTCGACCCGAGCAAGGTCAGTCTCACGGACATTGACCCTGTCAGCAATGTACCGTACCTACACGAGTCATTCGTCCTCCATACATTCGTACCCATCAGATACGTACGACGTCAGAAACCATTTGACGACCCAACATTCACCGGGATGTACCCTGAAGGCTACCGGATACCTACAGTTCTCACGTATGCATATACATCTCAATTTACATGTTGATTATATTTTGTCCATACAATTTTAATTGTCTATCAGCTAGTGATCCGAATTGTTTATAGTGTATATACATTTATTTTAACACGATTGAGAAACAAGTTCGTAAAACATTAGTTGCCATGAGGGAGGGAGAAAAGGCAATGTGGATTTAAGATTATTATCTAAGGACGTTACTAAATGACGTTGATTACTATATGACGCTACTATATGACGTTGGTTACTATCTGACATTACTAAGTGACGTTTGTTACTATCTGACGTTGGTTACTATCTGACGTTTGTTACTATCTGACGTTGGTTACTATATGACATTGGTTACTATATGACGTTGGTTACTATCTGACGTTGGTTACTATATGACATTGGTTACTATATGACGTTGGTTACTATATGACGTTTGTTACTATCTGACGTTGGTTACTATATGACGTTGGTTACTATCTGACATTACTAAAAGACGTTGGTTACTATCTGACGTTGATTACTATATGACGTTTGTTACTATCTGACGTTGATTACTATATGACGTTTCAATATGACGTTGGTTACTATATGACGTTGGTTACTATCTGACATTACTAAATGACGTTTGTTACTATATGACGTTGGTTACTATATGACGCTACTATATGACGTTTGTTACTATCTGACGTTGGTTACTATATGACGTTTGTTACTATCTGACGTTGGTTACTATATGACGTTTCAATATGACGTTGGTTACTATATGACGTTGGTTACTATCTGACATTACTAAATGACGTTTGTTACTATATGACGTTGGTTACTATATGACGCTACTATATGACGTTTGTTACTATCTGACGTTGGTTACTATATGACGTTTGTTACTATCTGACGTTGGTTACTATATGACGTTTCAATATGACGTTGGTTACTATATGACGTTGGTTACTATCTGACATTACTAAATGACGTTTGTTACTATATGACGTTGGTTACTATATGACGCTACTATATGACGTTTGTTACTATCTGACGTTGGTTACTATATGACGTTGGTTACTATATGACGTTGGTTACTATCTGACATTACTAAATGACGTTTGTTACTATATGACGTTGGTTACTATATGACGCTACTATATGACGTTTGCTACTATCTGACGTTGGTTACTATATGACGTTAGTTACTATATGACGCTACTATATGACGTTGGTCACTATCTGACGTTGGTTACTATATGACGTTGGTTACTATATGACGTTGGTTACTATCTGACGTTGGTTACTATCTGACGTTGGTTACTATATGACGTTGGTTACTATATGACGTTGGTTACTATCTGACGTTGGTTACTATCTGACGTTGGTTACTATATGACGTTGGTTACTATATGACGTTGGTTACTATATGACGATGGTTACTATATGACGTTGATTACTATATGACGTTGGCATATGACGTTGGTTACTATATGACGTTGGTTACTATATGACGTTGGTTACTATATGACGTTGGTTACTATCTGACGTTACTAAAGGACGTGGATCTGGCTGGGTTCGAACTTACAACATCTCGGTTACGAGACGGACACCGTATCCGTTACAGTTCTCCAAACAAGTGTCATGGTGGACTAGGTTGTTTTGGGGGGGGTTAAAGTCGCACCAACCGCTTAGGCAGTCCGCCTCCATGGTCGGGTGGTTACGGTCGCTGACTTGTATACAACTGTAACATATTATCCCTGATGGTCTCGGGTTCGAGCCCCGCTTAGACCGTGTCTCTTTATATTAAAAAGCTGACAGTTTCTTACGTAGGTTGGTGGACCAAGTACTTGTTATCAGCTGGAGCCTTCAGAATGCACCCGGCCCCACACTAGAAGGTCAGATGCGGGTGCTCTCAGCTTCTGGCTAAGGCACTGACGGGTGTCGACCAATGCAATATATCAGTAAAGAACGCCTTTAATTAACATGTAAACCTTGTTTTAATTTCTTCAGAAAGGATGGAAAAGGGAACGTGATAAAGAAGACAACGTTCGATGACGAGATCTTCTGTATGATGGTTGGCATAGAGACGGTAGGACCTGATGATGATACGGCACCGGATGTGGACATCGTCACAGATTTGCAGTTTACACGACCAGGGTACCTCTGTCTTAACCCAAAGGGACAGACTAGACAAGCGAAAAGCGCGCCTGCGATATCACGGGAACGGACGAAAACGATGTTACAATCCGAAGTTTCGTCACGTGGCACATCTTCGAGAACTTATCTGAAAAATCAAAACAAGATGCAAGAAGAGTCTGAAATAGCGGAAGATAACGAGCCATTGACACCGAGAACTTTGTCTGCCAAACCGTCTGCTAAAGCAAAACGGAAAAAGTTACCGGATAACGTAGATTATACCCTCGTTCTGAGACATCCATCCTGGCCGGAAATTGCGTCAGAATGGGGATCACGTTGTCGTAGCAATGGGTGGCCGGGGAAAAGAATTGAGAAGAAAATCCAATCGTCTGGTTGTCACGTGACACCTGGAGCCCATCCGAAAAGTGATGACCCGGATATAGAATGGGAGTATACATTTTACGAAGCTGAAAGAGTACTAGATAGTGAGGCGATCTCATCGGTACAGCGGCAATGTTTCATTGTGTTCTGTCTTCTGTGCATGGACTGTTTGGAGCAGAAATATATCTCATTACGTCAACTGAAATCCGTGTTATATTTCGCGTGTGAAACAACAGACCCTCAAGTTTGGCGAACAAATAAAGCCATATGTGTGAATAAACTGTTGGATTGCCTTTTGGATGGTATACGAAATGCAAACTTGCCGGATTATTTCATACCGAAAAACAACACATTTAGTCATTTAGAAAAGAAACAGTTGATGCAGTTAGACACTGACATTACGGCCGCCCGAAATAACCCTGCGCAATTTTTGCTGCAATATACAACGACGTGCGCATTTGTGAATATCTTCCCATTCTACTGCAATGTTAGCGAACTGTTTAAACCGTTTATAGAGAACGCGAACGAATATTCAAAACAGAAAGAGAACGAAAAAGCAGTTCGAGCACTTCTTACAGTAACCGATGAACTTTGCAACAGTTTTTATTTGGATGCTGGCTTTGAGACTTTCGAAGAAACATATGAAGAAATCGCCATATATGTGCAATCTCTCATCTCCCATGGTGTGGCAGGTTTCGAGGAAGCGATAGAATACTTCATTAAACCTCTGCAAGGTGATAAAGAAGCACAGAAACATCTCCAATATTTACCACAGATATTTAGTCAAAAGAACATCACGCTTAGTGAAAAATTACCAAAATATGAAATTTGGCGCCCGATTAGAATGTGTCGTCTGCTCATACAGAAATTTGCAAGCGGGAAGGAAGGCTCTCATTTGTATGACCATCTTGGTTGTATGTATCACTCCGCGTCTAAAGTGTTCGAAGATCAACGGCAGGATTCGCTGCAAAAGGCAGACGCCGCATTCAAAGACGCCCTTGGTATGGACGACTGTGCTTCTGGAACATACGTTGATTATGGACGATTTCTTTGTAAAACCAAGCGATATGACGATAGTTTACCGCTGCTTAGAAAGGTCATATTAAAGGAACTAAAGAAACCAGAGAGTCATAATTTCTATGGCCATATGGAGGCCCTTGTTGCAGACGAATTTATTCAGAGAGAAATTGAAGCGACAGACGGCCTGGAAATTCTCTCCTGTACGTTTGCGTTATACCTCACGTGCGAATGTTACATCAAACTGAAGAACAAGACAGATCTGACGAAAAGCTTGAAACTGTATAACGATTTCTGTCAGCAGACAAAAGATCCGCAATCAATAGCGTTGCTCGGTTACACGTTCATGAAACTACACCAGTTCAAGAAGGCTGCTGACCTTTTCAAGCAAGTCCAAGAGCTTGATCCGCAAAATAAGCTTGTGAAATCCAACATAGCAGCCTGTGAGAAATTCAGGTCAAGAGATATTTCCGATGACCAGTTGAATTTAGGGGAAAAAATGGCGAAATTGAATTTGTGGAAATAAGTCTGAACCAAAAGCTGGCTGGCTGGCTGGCTGGTGTCATTGAAAACTCTTAGATGATCTCACTGGGGCCAAGTTCGTCGTTGTTTAAAGTCACACTAACAGCTTAGGTCATATTGTGAATCTTCCACTGGTATTGGTGGAGGAAGTTCCCTGTTGCCCATCCGATCAGTATTTCAGGCAATGTCGTAGCTTAGTTTATACAAATTATTCTAGCTCAATTGCGAAACAAGTTCTTACAACTTATATTAATCACTCTCGAGACCTCACTCGTGATGGGATGCATCGCCACGACGGAGAGAGAAGAGGCAGCGTGGAATTGCAATGCCTTGCGTAAGGGCACATTCGTAACTGCTACAGCGGGACTCGAACTCCGGACCGTTCGAACCTGAAGCGAACATGCTACCACTGCGCTATCACAACTTCTCTAATGTTGTAAGAACTTGTGGTTCCAACCATGTTTGCTTACTTTGCATATATTATATGTAGATTCTAGATAATAGAACAAATAAAATGTGTTTAAGTTGTAAAGAAACTAAACTAAAATGGTACAACGTTTGCTTACAACGGATTTCTATTTGCTTTACGTGTACACACAGTCTAGTCTGGGTTCCAGTCTGTCGATTTTTCACATTTTAAACTTTCTTTATTTTACAACGATTGCAAAGCAAGTTCTAGCAACTTATATTAATCACTTTCGTTGGCGCGGATGAAAGCGTATATGTGGTCATTCGTGTGGGAGGAAACCAGAGTACCCGGAGAAAACCCACATGTCCGACCTGGCGACCACCGTACCATCTCACATACCTCCTGGTCCTAGGATCGAATCCGGGTTGCATTGGTGAGAAGCGAGCGCGCTAACCACTACGCTAATCGGACAGCCAAACGCTAACATTTTAACTTCTGGCAAAATGCCATTGATATTATCAGAAACTCAATACGGCCCAATAAATGGTCTCGGTGTTAAAATATATTTATTTGACTGACCAGGCAAAATATATCAACGCCTGTTCCCAGGTCATATGAAACAACAAAGTATGAATGATCATTTAATATCCACTCATTTGCATTTATTCAGAGAATCAATACGGACTTTAAGCTTTCTTTGACAAAACCACATCAGATAAACTGTTAGATATTTAGAACAGATATGCTCCGACCTAGTAAAATGGATGTTCAAGATGGCCGCCAATATGGCGGATATCTAGAATACCTGATCTGACTAATGCTTGCATATTTTATTTCTATTAGGTGCCTCAATAACCTTCTCCACACGCTGTCTCGTCAACATTGATCAAGTATTTCGGTAGAAGAAGTTGAAAATAGCCATGTTTTGGATCGGACAAAATGTTGATCTACTATTCCCCAAAGCTAAAAATCAAGTTTCGTCAATATTGATCAAGTAGTTAAAATAATGTGTCATCTAAAGCAAACTGTTGGTGGACTGCGAACGACAGACGCAAGACACTAGATGACCCACCTGTACCAATAGTTCACCGGAGCATAGCTCAACAGTTCTAATAATAAACAAGCGTTGCGCCCGAGACCCGTTAACCACCATCGGAAATTCCTGCATTTGAATATTGCAAAAACACCAGTAAATATTATTGCTGGTAAATGAGTGTTTATATTACATTGTATTTCAGAAGAATGTGTAGTAACTATGCTATTTATACGAGAGAGAAATGTTGTTCTTTGTTTATGTTTATACAAATTTATTTTAGCTCGATTGCGAAACAAGTTCTTTCAACTTATATTAATCACTCTCGAGACCTCATTCCTGATGGAATCCATCGCCACGAGGGAGAGAGAAGAGGCAACGTGAGATTTAAATGCCTTGCCTAAGGGCACAATCGTAACGGCTCCAGCGGGGCTCGAACTCCAGACCTTTCGCACCTGAAACGAACGCACTACCACTGCGCTATCACGACTTCCAAAATGTTGTTCTTTGGTGAGTTTAATGCAGTGCAGTGTCACCCAGTGTGGGTGTGTAAAACATTGCACAAAGCACGTGTAAATGTGATTACAATCAAACAAATCACTGTGAATTACTAGTACACAAAACAATATAAAATGAAGATTTCAGTATGTCATGTCTATCGAATAACCTCTTTGGTGACGTCATAAAACACCGGAAATGGCAAGTAATCACGTGACGACTTGTGATAAGATTATCAACAGTCATAACAGTCGCCATTCACGCAACACTGAGCAGCAGAATTGTAGACGATGCCAAACATTATGACCATTAGAACAACAGATAATACCACACTGACGATACCGACTACGTAACTGATGCGAACCATTGTTCTAGCTGTGGCTGCCGCCGACTGCGCGCCCAGGACGTCACCACGTGCCAGGCAGTCACGTGACTGAAAATTAGAAAATATATTTTATAAACAAAAACAGTACACAAAATTTGTAAAAACGACACAAATTAAGGACTAGTTCTATATTACACGTTCAGTACCGTAGCCAGAGGCACATTTCAACCGAAGCAATATAAGGGGGTCCGGGACATGTTTCCCCTTAAATGGTTGAGGTATAGAAGCGATTTCCTGCGTTTTCTGATTTAATGAGTTTAGACGTATATACCGTCTCCGTGGCCTAGTGGTTAAGGTTCGAATCTCGTCAGGGGTTCGTTCTGATATGGCCGGTTGGTGAGCCGCCAGCTAGTTAAATAATGGTTACCGATTGCCTACAAGCCTGACGTCTGGCACACAAAGCATAGGATTCGGGAAGTACTGATGTTCATAAAAAAGAGGTGTCTCATAAGTCAGAAATGACTGGCCCCTTTAAATAGGGTGACACTTTACTTGTATAGCTATGTAATGACCTTTCAGCTATTTAGCAGGCAACATTTTATACAGCAAAGGGATATTTGTATGTATTTTTTGTTGTTGTTTTGGAAATTTTAACCGAGACAGCTGCCTCGGTGTGCGTCTCAGTGTGGCTACGCGCCTGACTTTACTTTATTTATTTACTGGTACAGTCTAAACGGACTACTTTTATTAGTGGAATACCCAAATGGAATACATATACGTAGAATCAGGAACCTAGTCAATAAAAAAGATCCTGGTAGAATACATAGTTTTTACATGAACGCCGGAAGAATGAATGCATGGCAGTGCCACAGGACCTTGGAGCAATATACTCACACCATAAAAAACTGTGCACTGTAATATTGAGCGTTATTTTTTCGCTACAACATAAAATTATGGATTTTACTTTTATGAGTGAAGAAAATAATCCTTCACACATTGCACTCTTTACCCAATATTTAAGCGCGTATACGTCCATATTTGCCTGTCACAGACGAATCTGTAGCCCAGTGGTTCGATCCCCCGTCTGACCCTAATAAAATTAACAGTCTTTCAGATGGGACATTAAACCGAGGTCTCGTGTCGGTGCTTTACACCGTGCACGTAAGAGAACCAGAGGAGACTCTGGAATGGGTCTCTGTCTGTATCATTGCACTATCCTTCAAAATCTAAAATTACTATTCTCTTCAGGAGGCGTCGCTCATATGGGCAACTGGTAGTGACGATAAATAAACATAAAACACACAATATTTGCCTATATCTTTTTCTAAAATTACATAAATTTCACATCATTGGAAATCATAAAAGAAAAAGAAGATTTGTAACGCCAATCGTGGAAAGACAAATGTCGGTGATCACTCGATGAAATAAAATCCAATACACTAATAAACACAAATACCCCCCCCCCCCCAATGACGTCGGCGGAATAAAATACATAGAACAATAGCATTACCTCTGAGGATTTCAGTATAGCAACAAGCCCCGTTGGCCAAAAGCAGCAAAGACACGCTATCCATGCCTGCGTGGTGTAATCAACAGGCGCCGCTTGGTAGATATTACCCCCTCCTCCGCCCACCTGGGCAACCTGTGTAAAATACAACAGACTGGGTATATAAATGTATACATTGTACTAAGCTTTTATTTGGAAGAACACAGTGGAAGTAAAGTTGAAAATATTGGTCGAGACGTTCATTATTATCTGACGTTCGTTGCTATCAGACGTTACTATTTGACGTTGTGATTACACTCTGACGTTACTATCTGGTCTGTGTTACCATATGACGTTCCTATTTGAAATTCGTTACTATCTGACGTTCGTTATTATCTGGCGTGTGTTACTATCTGACGTTGTAATATGATTAGCCGTGGAAAAGGCGTCGATATAGTTTGCCTGGTCAGTCAAATAAATATATTTCAACACTGAGACTATTAATTGGGACGTATTGAGTTTCTGATCATATCAACGCCTGGGGAAACCTGGGGGATTGTCCGTGTAATTATTGACTCGCATTACTCCTAGTAATATGCATATTAGCACGTGACTTATTTAATGACGTACTTGAATCGAAAGCGAGGCACTGCAATGTTGAAAAACTTTATAATTGGCCGCCATTGTTTACGGGTCAACGGAACGATAAATAGTTTTAAAAAGTACAATGTGCGTCTGATTTTACATATTTATTCAATATTTAACTCGTCCTTAGTTCAATTACGCCGAATCGACCCACTACCATCTAAACGTAATATTTAAAATCCGCCATCTCGTCGATATAACACAGAAACGGGACATTATATGTTTGCAATGTAAATGAGTCTACGGGAGCATTCGTGTATATTTGGAAATGATCGTGTATAATCGTGCCTATTCGGCGATTTCCGATAGAATTCCGTTTCTATATTTAGCGATATTATCTTGTAGCGAAGAGTTGTCGTTCTTCAAATATACACCCCCATAAATGTGTAAGTAGATGGCGCTACGATCGGAAATCCAGTTTCCCCAGGCTGTCATTTTGCCAGAAGTTAAAAAGTGAAAATCGACAGACTGGCACCCACGCTATAATTTGGTTACTATCTGACAATGTAACTATCTGACGTTAATATTTGACATTGGTTACTATTTGACGTAACTATCTGACTTTCTTTACCAGTTGATGTCCTTTACAACCTGACGTTACTATATGACGTTACTCACAATCTGACGCTACTATCTGATGTTGGATCCTATCTAACGTTGGTTACCCTATAAAGTTACTATCTGACGTTCGTTGCTATCTGACGTTACTATCTGATGTTGATTAATATATGATGTTACCATATGACGTTGAATTATGGTCACTATCTGACGTTGGTTGCTATCCGACCTTGTTATATGACGTGGGTTACTATTTGACGTTACTGTATGACGTTGGTTACTATCTAACGTTACTATCTGACGTTCGTTACTATCTTTTGTTACTATATGACGTTGTTACTATCTGACGTTGGCTAATATCACACGTTGGTTACTATGTGATGTTGGTTATTCTCTGACTCCGACGTTGGTTACTATGTGACGTTGGTTACTATATGACGCTACTATATGACGTTGGTTACTATATGACGTTACTAAATGACGTTGGTTAATATCTGACGTTACTATGTGACGTTGGTTACTATCTGACGTTACAATCTGACGTTGGTTACTATCTAACTTTGGTTACTCCCTGACTCTGACGTTGGTTACTATATCACGTTGGTTACTATCTGATGTTACTATATGACGTTGGTTACTATATGACGTTAGTTACTATATGACGTTAGTTACTATATGACGGTAATGTACGGTGATTACTCTCTGACATTACTATTTGGCGTTACCATCCGACGCTGTAATTTGGTTTCTATCAGACGTTGGAAGTTGGTCACTATATGATGTTGAATTTTAGTAACTATCTAACGTTGCATTTTGCTATATTGATATCGTGATTCTGACAAATCTCAACACTAAAGGGAGACTTAGGCATAGGTGCTGGAGGTCAGGGTCACACATGTCCGGTACTGTTTTGTCATTTAACCCTGATTAAAGAGAACACACTACTGTGATAGCGAGCTCTAAGCCAGCTTTACAGTAGCGCGAGTTGAGATGAGCGTCTCGATATGTTATCTAAATTAAAATCTTCGTACCGGAAAATGAATTGTGGGAGAATAGATAAGTGCGGTCAAATCGAGGTCGGAAGAAAAGAGGTAATGGAGCCGCATCGAGGTACGAATGCGTTCTTAACGAGCTAGATTAGTCCGAACTCGTTCTTATGAGCCAGATTAACATTCACTGACACATTTGATAGTGGAATAAAATCAACAAACGCAAAATTACGGTACAGTATGAACATTTTTCGGCAAATAAAATGCATGCCAATTGAATGAATGTAATAAGAAACGTTGGAAATATTCTAAAATCCGATTTAAATTCTCGAATCGAGAGAGAAAATGGCCGCTCGAATATTATAAATATTCCGTTGGTGGAGAACGCATGCGCACCTGCTAATATATATATTTAACACGAGTTTCTAAACTGTCCAGTAGTAACACGCGGGACTGGTAATCCAGGGATCGCAGGTTCGATCCCCCGTCTGACCCTAATAAAATTAACAGTCTTTCAGATGGGACTTTAAACCGAGGTCTCGTGTCGGTGGTGTACACCGTGTGCGTAAAAGAACCAGAGGAGACACTGGAATGGGTCTCTGGTTGTATCATTGCACTATCCTCGAAACTCTAAAATGACTAATATCTTCAGGAGGCGTCGCTCATATGGGCAACCGGTAGCGACGATAAATAAACGTAAAACACACTCTATACAGTGGGATGGCTAGTGGCGTAGTGCATTGGTAGCTTAGAGGACCGATGTTCGAATCCCAGTGCGGGAATATTGTTCTCGATTTACTTTTTCTTTTAAAAGATACTTTTATTTGTTAAATCACAGCTTAGCAATTAGAATTGCCCAACTATATTGTATGTCTTTTATAATCTCCGGTGTATTAAAATGTTTCTAATATACAACCATTTACACAATATGTAAATTTATTTGGTATTTTGGATGCATGCTCGATTATCGCAGTGTTAACACCATCGCAACCCATGTTCGATCCTCGGACCGGGAGGTGGTACGGTTGTCGCCAGATCGGACAGGTAGGTGGGTGGTCACCGGGTACTCTCACACGAATGATCACATATACGTATTCATCCGCGAGTATGAGAGTGATTAACATAAGTTGCTTGTTTCGCAATCAATGTAAAGTAATAAACTTCAACGACGGAATAAAGCACATATTGACTATACACTGTACTTGAGACACGTACGTGGCCTAGCTGTGTTTCATGAAGCAGGTGTTTCCACTAACAGGCCCGGAGTTCGAGCCCAGCTGTAGCCGTTACGATTGTGCCACTAGGCAAGGCATTTAAATTCCACGTTGCCTCTTCTCTCTCACTCGTGGCGATTGATTCCATGAGGAAATGAGATCTCGAGAGTGATTAATACATATGCTGTAAGAACTTGTTTCGCAATCGAGCTAGTGGTAGCACGATCGCTTCAGGTACAAAATGAGTTCGAGCCCCGCTGGAGCAGTTACGAGTGTGCCCTTAGGCAAGGCATTTAAATTCCACATTGCCTCTTCTCTCTCACTCTTGGCGATGGATTCCATCAGGAATGAGGTCTCGATAGTGATTAATATACCTTGTAAGAACTTGTTTCGCAAATGAGCTCAAATAAATCTGTATTAACTAAGCAGGTGCGTGCAATCTTTGATGACTGTATATTATGACATCATAAAGCATACAAATAATACATGTATCTCGAACGACCCTTATCTGCGAGATAACGTATCATTTAAATACTTGTCAGGAGGGTGTATCATGTTCAAATAGACACTTTATCCAGTTATCGACTTCTGTTTTAATTAAAGTAAGTGGAAGTCGTGATAGCGCCGCGATAGAGCGCTCGCTTCGGGTACGAAATGACCCGAGTTCGAGCCACACTGAAGTATCTCTCTCTGTCTCTCTCGGCGCAATGGGTTCATTGAGGAATGCGGTCTCGAGAGTGATTAATATAAGTTGTAAGAACTTGTTTTTCAACTTATTTCTATGCATTGAACACTACCACTACCAATTTAGTTACCACAACGTTATGCATCTGTTGTTGCTGCGGGGCATACCCTTGACCTTGTTGCTGCGGGGCATATCCTTGACCTTGTTGCTGTGGGGCATATCCTTGACCTTGTTGCTGTGGGGCATACCCTTGACCTTGTTGCTGTGGGGTATATCCTTGATATTGTTGTTGTTGATTATTGTATTCATAATTGGTCTGGGGTCCTGTTGGGTTCTGCATCGACTGCATTGAGTGGTCTAATCCCTCTGGGGTCCCGGAGTATGGTGGTGGATTCCCTGACGTGATAACTATATGATGATGAAGATCATATGGTGTTACCAGGGCAACCATCGCTATCTCAATCAATGTAAACTCTAGAAGTAGTATTATGGTCTCTGGGTCCGCCTCCGTGGTCGAGTGGTTAAGGTCGCTGACTTGTATACCACTGTAACCTATCATCACTGATGGTCACGGGTTCGAGCCCCGCTCAGGCCGTGTCTCATTTATATGAACAAGTTGGCAGTTTCTTACGGAGGTTGGTGCACCCAAGTACTGGTTAACCGCTGGAGCCTGCCCAGGAAAGGTGTTGTTAGGTAAACTGCCCGCCGGTGATATAGCCCAAAATGGTGCTGATGCAGGCGTAAAACCCGAAATATAACAAATATAGATGGAAATCCGTTGGATGTTAGAAATTCAAGGTTAGTTTCATTTATCATATTTAGTAAACGTGAAACTATTCTTAGCTGATTGTGTTCATGCTAGTATTTTTGTTTCCATAGCAACGGCATGACATTCGCCGGTGATATAGCCCAAAATGGTGCTGATGCAGGCGTAAAACCCGACTTATAATATAAGTGTTATGGTCTCAGTCGCTATTTCATTATTTCTCGAATTCACGAAAATGAAATCGTGATTCCATGAAGTTGAAATCGTGCTTTCGTGACGCTGACATCGTAAATGTATGGCTCTGAAATCGTGAATGTGTGAAGTTGAATTCGTGACGTTGAAATCGTGCTTTCGTGACGTTGAAATCGTGCTTTCGTGACGTTGAAATCGTGCTTTCGTGACGTTGAAATCGTAAATGTATGGCTCTGAAATCGTGAATGTGTGAAGTTGAATTCGTGACGTTGAAATCGTGCTTTCGTGACGTTGAAATCGTGCTTTCGTGACCGTGACGTTGAAATCGTGCTTTCGTGACGTTGAAATCGTAAATGTGTGGCTTTGAAATCGTGAATGTGTGAAGTTGAATTCGTGACGTTGAAATCGTGAATTCGTGACGTTGAAATCGTGCTTTCGTGACGTTCAAATGGTGAAATATCGGAATGTCACGACGGGTATTTTGTGCTTACTTGTTCGTTTGTGTGAGAAGAATGTTGACGGGGCTTGAAAAACACATAATTATTGTTTCATTCTGATAAAGTATTTACTTCTGTAATAATATGTTATTGCATTATATACACATATACAATATACAAAGATTGACACAGAAATGAAAGCACATGTTTGGGCAACACGTTCTATCAACATTAGTAATTGGCCCTCCCTATCAACATTAGTAATTGGCCCTCCCTATCAACATTAGTAATTGACCCTCCCTATCAACATTAGTAATTGGCCCTCCCTATCAACATTAGTAATTGGCCCTCCCCAGTGAAATATAAACAAACAAGCGAAACTGAATTGGCGTAATTATATTTCATGTATATAATAAAATAATAGAATTAACAGTCTTTCAGATGGGACGTTAAACCGAGGTCTCGTGTAGGTGCTTTACAGTATGCATGTAAAAGAACAAGGGGAGATTCTGGAATGGGTCTCTGTCTGTATCATGCACTATCCTCCAAAATTCTAAAATGACTAAACTCTTCAGGAGGCGTCGCTCATATGGGTAACCGGTAGCGACGATGAATACACGTAAAACACACAAGCCCCTCGTGTATATGTGCTCCCCCACGTAACGCGTACCTCCCACGTAACACGTACCTCCCACGTAACGCGTACCTCCCACGTAACGCGTACCTCCCACGTAACGCGTACCTTCCACGTAACGCGTACCTCCCACGTAACGCGTACCGCCCACGTAACACGTACCTCCCACGTAACGCGTACCTGCGTCGTAACGCGTACCTGCGTCGAATATAAGGTCCAGTTTTACCGAGAACGCCCTCGTGAAAACGTATTTACTCTTGCTATGTCTTTTAATAATTTAATAATATTTTATTGCACCTTTTTTCACAATAAGCGCAAGAACATTAATTACATATCAAAATATCATTACATCATACCAATCCAATGGTACACATACATCAATCGTGATAAACTACATTTCTAAAGTAGGAAATCTCTCTAATATAGTAGACGCATCTTTAATACAGGGTACATCTCATTAATATAGAATATATCTCTCTTGTTTAACGACATACCTCTCTAATATATGGTACATCTCATTAATATAGGAGATATCTCTCTTACTTAAAGACATATCTCTCTAATATATTGTATATCTCATTAATATAGGACCTATCGCTCTTGCTTAAAGACATATCTCTCTAATATAAGGTACATCTCATTAATATAGGACATATCTCTCTTGCTTAAAGACATATCTCTCTAATATATG
The DNA here is from genome assembly GCA_014843695.1 of Archivesica marissinica. Taxonomy (NCBI): domain Eukaryota; kingdom Metazoa; phylum Mollusca; class Bivalvia; order Venerida; family Vesicomyidae; genus Archivesica; species Archivesica marissinica. The sequence goes on from CM026394.1 coordinate 41,297,931, forward strand.
GTATATCTCATTAATATAGAAGATATCTCTCTTGCTTAACGACATATCTCTCTAACATAGAGTACATTTCATTAATATAGGAGATATCTCTCTTACTTAAAGACATATCTCTCTAATATAGAGTATATCTCATTAACATAGATAGGAGACATTACATTCATATAGGATAGTATCTCTCTTTCTGAGACTGAGACATATCTCTCTAATTTATTGAGCGAGTTACCAAAAAAACCAAATATATTCCCAATATAGAATATTGAGCGATGGTATGAACCTGTCCCTTTAGGAAAAGATTCTAATCAGAAACGAGGACTGGATTTCAGCGGATGGGGTAGATCTATATGATCTGGATTTCGTGACGGGGTAGATCTATATGAGAACTGGATTTCGTGACGGGGTAGATCTATATGAGAACTGGATTTCGTGACGGGGTATATCTATATGAGAACTGGATTTCGTGACGGGGTAGATCTATATGAGGACTGGATTTCGTGACGGGGTATATCTATATGAGGACTGGATTTCGTGACGGGGTAGATCTATATGAGGACTGGATTTCGTGACGGGGTAGATCTATATGAGGAGGATTTCGTGCGGGTATATCTATATGCGGTCTGGATTTCGTGACGGGGTAGATCTATATGAGGTCTGGATTTCGTGACGGTGTATATCTATATGAGGACTGGATTTCGTGACGGGGTAGATCTATATGAGGTCTGGATTTCGTGACGGGGTAGATCTATATGAGGTCTGGATTTCGTGATGGGGTAGAGCTATATGAGGTCTGGATTTCGTGACGGAGTAGATCTATATGAGGACTTGATTTCGTGACGGTGTAGATCTATATGAGGTCTGGATTTCGTGATGGGGTAGATCTATATGAGGACTGGATTTCGTGACAGGGTAGATCTATATACCGCACGCTGAAAAAAGTGTTTAAGATAAAGCTAAAATAAAGATGATTTTGGGTAAATGATTTGATGGTACAAAAAGTATTAAGCGTACCTTTGTCTGTCATTTTGTTTTCAGAATGGTTCTTGCTACTCCTTGCATTGATCCCAAAATCGCTTTTGTGTGACTTATCTTAAATAACTTACGACATAACCAAACATACGCGTTATCTCAAATAACCCGTTATCTCAAATAGCACATGACATAGCTATCATCAATAGATATCACCAGTAATCAAATACAATCTCAGATACCGGGTTAGGTTTCGCAACTATTCACGTCCGTAAATAGAAATGAATCAGACGAATTATCTATATAAATTTATTTGAGCTCGATTGCGAAACAAGTTCTTAAAATATTAGCTTAATCTATCTAGAAATCTGATTGCTGATGAATCCATCGCTATGATGGAGAGTGGGGGGGGGATTTGAGAGTCTTGCCTAAGGACATCACCACCGGGTCCTGTCGGGGTTCGATCTCGCAACCTCTTGCTTACGATGTGGGCACTGTATCCATTTAACCATGGAGGCTCCTCCGGAGGAGTGTGGTCTCTTGTGTGTTAGCTTAGTTGATACAATTTATTTTAGCTGGATTGCGAAACAAGTTCTTATAACTTATATTAATCACTCGAGAGAGAGAGAGAGAGAGAGAGAGAGAGAGAGAGAGAGAGAGAGACCTCATTCCTGGTGGAATCCATCGCCACGAGGGAGAGAGAAGAGGCAACATGGAATTTAAATATCTTGCTTGAGGGCACAATCGTAACATCTCCAGCAGGACGCAAACACTGGGCCTTTCAACCCTGAAGCGAACGCCCTACGACTGCGCTATCACGACAGGAAATCATGACCCTACTATAGACAGATCTGGCGGAAATGTGAAAAAACATACCCCTGCTCTATGATGGAATTGTGAAAAAATACCCCTGCTCTATGATAGAATTGTGAAAACACATACCGCTTACATATCCGCAATCACCATTACTTAAGAAGAGTCCACCATGTGGCCAAGGATCCACTGAACCGAACTGCAAGCGCGTGCACACCCTATGTGTGTTCTGTATAATGTGGCACAAGAGAGATAATCGAGCCTAATTCTCAATTCTCTGCAAAACTCGGTTGCTCCCCTTGTCAGATATTTTTGTCAATGAAAACAATATTGGCTGTGTAGCTTGAAACCGATTAATCGATAACACTAGCCTCGCCATAGAGCGTATGTAATTTATATCAAAATGGTTTTACGTGCGTCATAACATAGGATTCCTGGGATTGATTCAAGGAAATTTCTTCCGATCCGCCATGTTTTAGGAAGTGTTGTTTTGGATTCAGCTCGGGGCTGAGTCGAAACGCGATGGATAGAGGGACTGGAGAGATTAGGGGACAGAAAGTGACTAGACAGACAGTGTATCAATGCTATTAAAAACGCAAATGGCGGGCTACGAGTTCTATGATGCGGTTCTTAATAACGAATTGACGGCATTAAAACGGATAGTGGCTCAATATAAGAATGATTTAAACGCGAAGTTTGTGGAGGTACGTAAGAAGAACCACGCCGATTTATGCCCGATCCATCTGGCAGCGTATCGGGGTTATACATACATGCTACAGTATCTTATAGAGTCTAAATGTGACGTGAATAAGACAACATCAACACTACGACGAACGGCACTCCATTTCGCAGTGTTGCGACACAAGATGGCGTGTATGTTGCTTCTAATAGCGGCGGGGGCTAAACTCGACGTGAAAGACACGTTTGGTAACTCGCCCTGTCATTACGCGGCAGACGACGGCTACTGTCAGTTCTTAGATGTGTTGATCAGGCGGGGTGTAAACGTCGACATACAAGATATCACGTCCAAAACACCGCTAATGAAGGCTGTTAGAAATAACAAAACGGACGCAGTTCTAAGACTGCTTAGAGGTAACAGTAATATAAATATCACGGACCGTAACAGTGACATGGCGTTACATTACGCAGCAAGAAACGGCTGTGCTGACATTATCGATATTTTGATTGCGTCACACAGTCAAGTTGACGTTCAAAATTACTGGGGTCGGACCCCTCTCATGGAGGCAGTGTGTTATAACCATAGAGAGGCAGTGGCGCGATTGATTCGAGCTAACTGCGATCTAAACAGGCGAGAATTCAAAACCGGCGATACAGCATTGCATATTGCTATCAAGCGGAATTACACCGCGGTAGTGGAGCTTCTCCTAGCGGCAGGCACGCGACATGACATTTACAACCACCAGGGAGAAACTGCGGCGTACGAAGCCGTAATTAGTAACAAAATCGATGTTATTAATCTTATGGTGATCCACAACTGTGATTTAGAACAACCAATTAAGTACTTCTGCACCGGCGGTGTATACAAATCTTTGTTTCAATTATCAGCCGAAAAGGGCCACTTTGATATATGTCGTCTGCTTGCGAAATACGGATATGTGGATTTCTCGGCGCGTGTTCACTTTTACGCTGGTTACGTCCCGACACGCGTCGGCAGCGAGACGGACGAGGTGCTTCACTGGTTGCGCCGGAAGTTACAGACGGCAACGTCGCTACAACGGCTATGTCGGAAGGTGATACGACGGCGTCTCGGTCACAACATTGCGGGAAAGATAGAAAATGTGAACATGCCAAAGGCATTAAAAGAATATGTGCTAATTTCTGACTTCAAGGAAACTCACGATCAGTTCATACCTGAACTGTAAACTGTATAACCACCCGACAAGCTCATCACTTGTCACGTGGTGCAATCTGTGATCGTAATAGCATTTTTAACCTCTGCATGAAAGTATACACGTGACATATGTCCGGGGGGAGGAGGGCGGATCAGTGGTCCAGAAGTTTCATACTTTTCTCTTAACCCATTCAACACCAAGTAACTGACATGGACTGGTCCATGATATTTTTAGACCAATAAATTAATAACAAAATTACATTTGGATCAGTTCATTTATCAAGATGGGTAAAAAAAATTCTAAAAATAGTTATATTACTTGAAAAAAGTGCAGATCCTGATGAGACGGCTCGTCACGAGCCGGCTCATCTGGATCTACACTTTTTTGTAAGCCAATTTAGAGGTCTGTGGTGTTGAAAGGGTTAATCCAGGGAATGCAGGTTCGATATCCCCCCCCGCTACACTGATACTAATATGACCAATATGATATTGTGGGTGAGTCTTTGAGCAGAGTCCTCCAGACGGTTATTTGTGCTCAACAAAATATGGTTAACATACACAGTATGACCACAAGGATTCGGCACGTTTGGGGGTACTAGTATATATATTTAAGTACTTAAATATATATACTAGTACCCCCAAACGTGCCGAATCCCTGTGAGTATGACCATTAAATACAACATATGATAGGAGTGCTTTATAATGGGCATGTGTGTCTGTCTCTCTTACTCGACAAAACTGCATGAAAGAGAAGTACGGGACTAAGGGGGGGGGGTGAAGTCATGTCCCTATGGCGACTATTTCGCCCAAATCGCCCCTAGAATGAGCCCTGTATGTAAAAATAATGAGAAATAAACTCTGGATAATGATTTGTATCTAACAGTGCATTATCCACAAAAACTTAAATTGACCATTCTGTTGAGAGGCATCGCTCATGTGGGCAATCGATAACTACGGTAAATAAATGTGGAAGTCGTGATAGCGCAGTGGATGCTCGTTCGCTTCAAGTGCGAAAGGTCCGGAGTTCGAGCCCCGCTGGAGCAGTTATGATTGTGCCCTTAGGCAAGGCATTTAAATTCCACGTTGTCTCTTCTATCTCCCTCGTGGCGATGGATTCCATCAGGAATGAGGTCTCGAGAGTGATTAATATAAGTTGTAATAACTTGTTTCACAATCAAGCTAAAATATATTTGTATAAACTAAATAAATGTAAAAACAAAATGACACATGTCTGATGTCAGATATACATCACAGCTCGTCCTCTAAATATTACGGCTGATTTAAAAACAGAACACTGGCAATTTATTTCCTAGATTATAGAGGTTATTAATCTTTCTCAGATATCAAGCTCAAGTAATTTGCTTGGTTGAATCTGAGATTTGCTCTCAGCTGAACCAATCAGAATCTTGAGACTGAGTTTGAGATTGGAGAAAAGTTTTATGACCTTGAGGCCAGCTCTTCAGTATTAAGTGTTTTACGTTTATTTATCGTCGCTACCGGTTGCCCATATGAGCGACTCCTCCTCGAGATTAATCATTTTAGATTTTTGGAGGATAGTGCAATGATACAGGCAAAGACCCATTCCAGAGGCTCCTCCGGTTCTTTTACGCGCACAGAGTAAATAATTGATACGATACCTCGGTTTAATGTCCCATGACTGTTAATATTATGGTCAGATGGGGGATCGTACCCGCGATTCCTGGATTCACATGCAAACATGTTACCCACAGGCCCACTGACCCACCTGTTTAACTATATGTCGTACATAATGATACTCAACAACTTGCTGTTTTATAATATTCACAACCACCTAAGAATCATGCAATATAAATACAGTCAAACCTGTCTTAAGCAGTCAGCCAAGGGAATCGTAGGAAGATGCAGCTTAGCACTGGTGGCTGCTTAATAGAGGTCAAATGTATAATAGCGCAGCAAATTGGGAATCTTGAAACTGGCTGCTTAATACGGGTTGGCTGCCTAATGGAGGTGACCACTAACACAGGTTTTACTGTAGTTTCAAATATATTAACCCTTTCCTTCATAATGATTTATGTTAATATACTATTATATCTCCATACAAACGACAGCCATTTAGCTATCATGCAGTGGATAAGTAGTCGCCATATCTATCCCACCTCCATAGATATTACTGGGACTACATGTAGATTTAGGTTAATATATTATTATATCTCCATAGAAACGACAGCCATTTAGCCATCATGCAGTGGATAAGTAGTCGCCATATCTATCCCACCTCCATAGATATTACTGGGACTTCATAGAGATTTAGGTTAATATACTATTATATCTCCATACAAACGACAGCCATTTAGCTATCATGCAGTGGATAAGTAGTCGCCATATCTATCCCACCTCCATAGATATTACTGGGACTTCATAGAGATTTAGGTTAATATACTGTTATATCTCCATACAAACGACAGCCATTTAGCTACCATGCAGTGGATAAGTAGTCGTCATATCTATCCCACATCCATAGATATTACTGGGACTACATGAGATTCTGGCCTTTATTATGAACATTGGATTGGCTACTACTGTTAATGGCGTCAAGAGGTGCTTCTATGAGGGAAAGGGTTAATTATAAATAAATCTAGAACTGATGTGAATTTGGACCATACGGGGCAACAATCTACAGGGTGTGTCTAAAGTTTGTTTCTATTTCTAATACAGAATTAATTGTTACAATATGACTGGTATTTGTGTCAGCATTTTCACGATTAATGCGTAAATGTTGGTTAAAATATTGAGCTACAATTTTCAATTTTAGCTACTCGCATATGATCTTCAAATTTAGCTACATTCCTACGATTCTCAAATTTAAATACTTACGTATGATTTTCAAATTTAGCTACATTCCTACAATTCTCAAATTTAAATACTTACGTATGATTTTCAAATTTAGCTACATTCCTACGATTCTCAAATTTAAATACTTACGTATGATTTTCAAATTTAGCTACATTCCTACGATTCTCAAATTTAAATACTTACGTATGATTTTCAAATTTAACAACTTGCGTACAATTCTCAAATTTAATTCTCAATTCTAACTACCCTCCAGACAATATGTGTTAAAGCCAGCTGCAAACAAAGACCACCTGTCACCAAGGACCATTATTGTGCTCTCTGATCCTGACATTATCAATGCAATTTAACCTCCAAACAGCGACCGCAGCGACCGTTTGTCAACAAGGACCACTATTTGGGACCACTATTTGGGACCACTATTTGGGACCACTATTTGGGACCACTATTTGGGACCACTATTTGTCATTCCGCAATTAGGTCTTTATATACAGGTTTGGTTGTACTTGTATTATAAGACAAAATATGAAAAATAATTTTCTAGTTCACTGATCATTTTAGTTACTTAACGCGACATTCATTCAAATTCAAACTTAAAGCGACATTACATCGCAAAAAGCAAATAAAATGCATTGCTACTACAAATTCATAAATAAAGAGTGTTTGTGTGGTCTACAAAATTGAAAGTAGGATTTCATATAGCGGTCATACCTGCGTCTGAATTGACGTTTGTTTGTCATCGGAATCAATACTAAACGCGAGATAATGTCGTTTAGAGATAATTTAACTAAGATTAGTCTACAAATAAATATGCATAGGCACAAATGTGAGATATCATGGTAAATCTGTACCATAAATCGTGTTATTCAGGATACACGAGTTGTATTACGAATGCATGCTATTTACATTATTTTGTTATGTCAACAAACCGCATATACATTGTTTGTTTATTAGTTGAAATACTCAGTTTTTGAGGGAAATATTTGGAAATAAATTATACCATATAATAGGAAAATACATTCTGTAGAAATTTGTGTTTTCACTGATGTAGTGTCGCTTTAATATGTAATGAAAATATGAATTTTGAATACATTACACATGTTTTAATGTGACATGTACATTAAAGTAAAAGCTCATGATTTGTTTCATACGTAGCGCGAAATCAGTATATTACAGTAAAATCACATGATTTGTTTTTATAAGTAATGTAAAACAGAATGTTAAAGTTATCCTGGGTTCCAGTCTCCATTTTTCACTAATTTACTTCTGGGTTGATATTATCAGAAACTCAATACGGAATATGGAATACCATTGCTAGCATGTTGTGCAAAGGACACAACGATAAAAACAGAGGAAAACACTTAATAGGACCTATCTACTTCACAGGGATTCGGCACGTTTGGGGGTACTAGAATATATATTTAAGTACTTAAATATATATACTAGTACCCCCAAACGTGCCGAATCCCTGTGATCTACTTTTAGGGAGTATTCAGGGGCAGTAACTGACTGAGGTCTCTTATTAATGATTGGTATTAAAATATATTTATAAGACTGTCCAGGCAAAATAGATCAACGATCACCGACTTAGACACATTTACATAGACTTCTGGTTACTATCAGTGTATGTGTGTTTACATATTATAACCTACAGGGTGTGGGCATTTACATATGGTAACCTACAGTGTATAGGTATTTAGTTATTTACATATGGTAACCTACAGGGTGTGGGTATTTACATATGGTAACCTACAGTGTATAGGTATTTAGTTATTTACATATGGTAACCTACAGGGTGTGGGTATTTACATATGGTAACATACAGGGTGTGGGTATTTACATGTGGTAACCTACAGGGTGTGGGTATTTACATGTGGTAACCTACAGGGTGTGGGTATTTACATGTGGTAACCTACAGGGTGTGGGTATTTACATGTTGTAACCTACAGGGTGTGGGTATTTACATGTGGTAACCTACAGGGTGTGGGTATTTACATGTGGTAACCTACAGGGTGTGGGTATTTACATGTGGTAACCTACAGGGTGTGGGTATTTACATGTGGTAACCTACAGGGTGTGGGTATTTACATGTGGTAACCTACAGGGTGTGGGTATTTACATGTGGTAACCTACAGGGTGTGGGTATTTACATGTGGTAACCTACAGGGTGTGGGCATTTACATATGGTAACCTACAGTGTATAGGTATTTACATGTGGTAACCTACAGGGTGTGGGTATTTACATATGGTAACCTACAGGGTGTGGGTATTTACATGTGGTAACCTACAGGGTGTGGGTATTTACATATGGTAACCTACAGGGTGTAGGTATTTACATATCGTAACCTACATGGTGTGGGTATTTACATATGGTAACCTACAGGGTGTGGGTATTTACATGTGGTAACCTACAGGGTGTGGGTACATACAGTAAATAAGACGGCTAAGCAATTTAACAAGCGACCTCATAAATAATGTATACCAGGGTTTAGTACACTAGCTGTGCATGTATATTAGTTGCATCGGGTTCGTACTCTAGGAAAACCAACACATTTCACAGAAGAATGCAAAGTTTAAACTTTATTTATTTTACGATTGCGAAAGAAGTTTTAACAACTTATATTATTATATAAGTAGCCGGAGAAAAAAAACCCAACTGTCCGATCTGGCGACCACTGTACCATCTCTCATGCTTCCCTGTCCAAGGATCGAACCCGGGTTGCATTGGTGAGAGGCAAGCACGCTAATCGGACAGCCATGAACAATGCATAAATTGATTAACGTTAATGGAAATGTAAGCCCTGTACCACATACAGACATACAACCAGTGCCACATACAGACATACAACCAGTGCCACATACAGGCATACAACCAGTACCACTTCTAGATGGCAATGTATGCCCAGTATCACATACAGACATACAACCAGTGCCACATACAGGCATACAACCAGTGCCACATACAGGCATACAACCAGTACCACATACAGGCATACAACCAGTGCCACATACAGACATACAACCAGTGCCACATACAGACATACAACCAGTACCACATACAGACATACAACCAGTACCACATACAGACATACAACCAGTGCCACATACAGACATACAACCAGTACCACATACAGACATACAACCAGTACCACATACAGGCATACAACCAGTGCCACATACAGACATACAACCAGTGCCACATACAGACATACAACCAGTGCCACATACAGACATACAACCAGTACCACATACAGACATACAACCAGTACCACATACAGACATACGACCAGTACCACATACAGACATACAACCAGTACCACATACAGACATACAACAAGTGCCACATACAGACATACAACCAGTACCACATACATGCATACAACCAGTACCACATACAGACATACAACCAGTACCACATACAGGCATACAACCAGTGCCACATACAGACAAACAACCAGTACCACATACAGACATACAACCAGTGCCACATACAGACATACAACCAGTACCACATACAGACATACAACCAGTGCCACATACAGACATACAACCAGAACCACATACAGACATACAACCAGTGCCACTTCTAGATGGCAATGTATGCCCAGTACCACATACAGACATACAACCAGTGCCACATACAGACATACAACCAGTACAAGATACAGACATACAACCAGTGCCACTTCTAGATGGCAATATATGCCCAGTACCACATACAGGCATACAACCAGTGCCACATACAGACATACAACCAGTACCACATACATGCATACAACCAGTACCACATACAGACATACAACCAGTACCACATACAGGCATACAACCAGTACCACTTACAGACATACAACCAGTGCCACATACAGACATACAACCAGTACCACATACAGGCATACAACCAGTACCACATACAGGCATACAACCAGTGCCACATACAGACATACAACCAGTACCACATACAGACATACAACCAGTGCCACATACAGATATACAACCAGTACCACATACATGCATACAACCAGTACCACATACAGACATACAACCAGTGCCACATACAGGCATACAACCAATACCACATACAGACATACAACCAGTACCACATACAGACATACAACCAGTGCCACATACAGACATACAACCAGTACCACATACAGACATACAACCAGTACCACATACAGGCATACAACAAGTGCCACTTCTAGATTGCAATGTATGCCCAGTATCACATACATACATACAACCAGTGCCACATACAGGCATACAACCAGTACCACATACAGACATACAACCAGTATCACATACAGGCATACAACCAGTACCACATACAGACATACAACCAGTACCACATACAGGCATACAACCAGTACCACATACAGGCATACAACCAGTACCACATACAGGCATACAACCAGTATCACATACAGGCATACAACCAGTACCACTTCTAGATGGCAATGTATGCCCAGTATCACATACAGACATACAACCAGTGCCACATACAGGCATACAACCAGTGCCACATACAGACATACAACCAGTGCCACATACAGGCATACAACCAGTACCACATACAGACATACAACCAGTACCACATACATACATACAACCAGTACCACATACAGACATACAACCAGTGCCACATACAGACATACAACCAGTGCCACATACAGACATACAACCAGTACCACATACAGGCATACAACAAGTGCCACTTCTAGATGGCAATGTATGCCCAGTACCACATACATACATACATACAACCAGTGCCACATACAGGCATACAACCAGTGCCACATACAGGCATACAACCAGTGCCACATACAGGCATACAACCAGTACCACATACAGACATACAACCAGTATCACATACAGGCATACAACCAGTACCACATACAGACATACAACCAGTACCACATACAGGCATACAACCAGTACCACATACAGGCATACAACCAGTACCACATAGAGGCATACAACCAGTATCACATACAGGCATACAACCAGTACCACTTCTAGATGGCAATGTATGCCCAGTATCACATACAGACATACAACCAGTGCCACATACAGGCATACAACCAGTGCCACATACAGACATACAACCAGTGCCACATACAGACATACAACCAGTACCACATACAGACATACAACCAGTACCACATACAGACATACAACCAGTATCACATACAGGCATACAACCAGTACCACATACAGGCATACAACCAGTACCACATACAGACATAAAACCAGTACCACATACAGACATACAACCAGTACCACATACAGACATACAACCAGTACCACATACAGACATACAACCAGTACCACATACAGATATACGACCAGTGCCACATACAGGCATACAACCAGTACCACATACAGACATACAACCAGTGCCACTTCTAGATGACAATGTATGCCCAGTGCCACATACAGACATACAACCAGTGCCACATACAGGCATACAACCAGTAACACTTCTAGATGGCAATGTATGCCCAGTACCACATACAGGCATACAACCAGTGCCACATACAGGCATACAACCAATGCCACATACAGGCATACCACCAGTGCCACATACAGACATACAACCAGTACCACATACAGACATACAACCAGTACCACTTCTAGATGGCAATGTATGCCCAGTGCCACATACAGACATACAACCAGTGCCACATACAGGCATACAACCAGTATCACATACAGGCATACAACCAGTACCACATACAGACTTACAACCAGTACCACATACAGGCATACAACCAGTACCACATACAGGCATACAACCAGTACCACTTCTAGATGGCAATGTATGCCCAGTATCACATACAGACATACAACCAGTGCCACATACAGGCATACAACCAGTGCCACATACAGACATACAACCAGTACCACATACAGACATACAACCAGTACCACATACAGGCATACAACCAGTGCCACTTCTAGATGGCAATGTATGCCCAGTACCACATACAGACATACAACCAGTGCCACATACAGGCATACAACCAGTGCCACATACAGGCATACAACCAGTGCCACATACAGACATACAACCAGTACCACCTACAGACATACAACCAGTACCACATACAGGCATACAACCAGTGCCACTTCTAGATGGCAATGTATGCCCAGTACCACATACAGACATACAAAAAGTGCCACATACAGGCATACAACCAGTGCCACATACAGACATACAACCAGTGCCACATACAGGCATACAACCAGTGCCACATACAGGCATACAACCAGTACCACATACAGACATACAATCAGTACCACATACAGGCATACAACCAGTACCACATACAGGCATACAACCAGTACCACTTCTAGATGGCAATGTATGCCCAGTATTACATACAGACATACAACCAGTGCCACATACAAGCATACAACCAGTGCCACATACAGGCATACAACCAGTACCACATACAGACATACAAACAGTACCACATACAGGCATACAACCAGTGCCACTTCTAGATGGCAATGTATGCCCAGTACCACATACAGACATACAACCAGTAACACATACAGACATACAACCAGTACCACATACAGACATACAACCAGTACCACATACAGGCATACAACCAGTACCACATACAGACATACAACCAGTACCACATACAGACATACAACCAGTACCACATACAGACATACAACCAGTACCACATACAGACATACAACCAGTACCACATACAGAATACACAGCCACATACAGGCATACAACCAGTACCACATACAGCTACAACCAGGCCACTTCTAGATGGCAATGTATGCCCAGTGCCACATACAGACATACAACCAGTGCCACATACAGGCATACAACCAGTACCACTTCTAGATGGCAATGTATGCCCAGTACCACATACAGGAATACCACCAGTGCCACATACAGGCATACAACCAGTGCCACATACAGGCATACAACCAGTGCCACATACAGGCATACAACCAGTACCACATACAGACATACAACCAGTATCACATACAGGCATACAACCAGTGCCACATACAGGCATACAACCAGTGCCACATACAGGCATACAACCAGTACCACATACAGACATACAACCAGTGCCACATACAGGCATACAACCAGTGCCACATACAGACATACAACCAGTACCACATACAGGCATACAACCAGTGCCACATACAGACATACAACCAGTACCACATACAGACATACAACCAGTACCACTTCTAGATGGCAATGTATGCCCAGTACCACATACAGACATACAACCAGTGCCACATACAGGCATACAACGAGTGTCACATACAGACATACAACCAGTACCACTTCTAGATGGCAATGTATGCCCAGTACCACATACAGGCATACAACCAGTGCCACATACAGGCATACAACCAGTGCCACATACAGGCATACAACCAGTGCCACATACAGACATACAACCAGTACCACATACAACCAGTACCAGTTCTAGATGGCAATGTATGCCCAGTACCACATACAGACATACAACCAGTGCCACATACAGGCATACAACGAGTGTCACATACAGACATACAACCAGTACCACTTCTGGATGGCAATGTATGCCCAGTGCCACATACAGACATACAACCAGTGCCACATACAGGCATACAACCAGTATCACATACAGGCATACACCCAGTACCACATACAGACATACAACCAGAACCACATACAGGCATACAACCAGTACCACATACAGGCATACAACCAGTACCACTTCTAGATGGCAATGTATGCCCAGTACCACATACAGACATACAACCAGTACCACATACAGACATACAACCTGTACCACATACAGACATACAACCAGTACCACATACAGACATACAACCAGTACCACATACAGGCATACAACCAGTGCCACATAGAGACATACAAATAGTACCACATACAGGCATACAACCAGTACCACATACAGACATACAACCAGTACCACATACAGACATACAACCAGTACCACATACAGACATACAACCAGTACCACATACAGATATACGACCAGTGCCACACAGGCATACAACCAGTACCACATACATACAGACATACAACCAGTGCCACTTCTAGATGGCAATGTATGCCCAGTGCCACAAACAGACATACAACCAGTGTCACATACAGGCATACAACCAGTACCACTTCTAGATGGCAATGTATGCCCAGTACCACATACAGGCATACAATCAGTGCCACATACAGGCATACAACCAGTGCCACATACAGGCATACAACCAGTGCCACATACAGGCATACAACCAGTACCACATACAGACATACAACCAGTATCACATACAGGCATACAACCAGTGCCACATACAGGCATACAACCAGTGCCACATACAGGCATACAACCAGTACCACATACAGACATACAACCAGTATCACATACAGGCATACAACCAGTGCCACATACAGGCATACAACCAGTACCACTTCTAGATGGCAATGTATGCCCAGTACCACATACAGGCATACAACTAGTGCCACATACAGGCATACAACCAGTGCCACATACAGGCATACAACCAGTGCCACATACAGACATACAACCAGTACCACATACAGACATACAACCAGTACCACTTCTAGATGGCAATGTATGCCCAGTACCACATACAGACATACAACCAGTGCCACATACAGGCATACAACGAGTGTCACATACAGACATACAACCAGTACCACATACAGACATACAACCAGTGCCACATACAGGCATACAACCAGTGCCACATACAGACATACAACCAGTGCCACATACAGGCATACAACCAGTGCCACATACAGGCATACAACCAGTACCACATACAGACATACAACCAGTATCACATACAGGCATACAACCAGTACCACATACAGACATACAACCAGTACCACATACAGGCATACAACCAGTACCACATACAGGCATACAACCAGTACCACTTCTAGATAGCAATGTATGCCCAGTATCACATACAGACATACAACCAGTGCCACATACAGGCATACAACCAGTGCCACATACAGGCATACAACCAGTACCACATACAGACATACAACCAGTACCACATACAGGCATACAACCAGTGCCACTTCTAGATGGCAATGTATGCCCAGTACCACATACAGACATACAACCAGTAACACACACAGACATACAACCTGTACCACATACAGACATACAACCAGTACCACATACAGACATACAACCAGTACCACATACAGGCATACAACCAGTGCCACATACAGACATACAAATAGTACCACATACAGGCATACAACCAGTACCACATACAGACATACAACCAGTACCACATACAGACATACAACCAGTACCACATACAGACAAACAACCAGTACGACATACAGACATACAACCAGTACCACATACAGATATACGACCAGCGCCACATACAGGCATACAACCAGTGCCACATACAGGCATACAACCAGTGCCACATACAGGCATACAACCAGTGCCACATACAGACATACAACCAGTACCACATACAGACATACAACCAGTACCACTTCTAGATGGCAATGTATGCCCAGTACCACATACAGACATACAATCAGTGCCACATACAGGCATACAACGAGTGTCACATACAGACATACAACCAGTACCACTTCTAGATGGCAATGTATGCCCAGTGCCACATACAGACATACAACCAGTGCCACATACAGGCATACAACCAGTGCGACATACAGACATACAACCAGTACCACATACAGACATACAACCAGTACCACATACAGGCATACAACCAGTGCCACTTCTAGATGGCAATGTATGCCCAGTACCACATACAGACATACAACCAGTGCCACATACAGGCATACAACCAGTGCCACATACAGACATACAACCAGTGCCACATACAGGCATACAACCAGTGCCACATACAGGCATACAACCAGTACCACATACAGACATACAACCAGTATCACATACAGACAAACAACCAGTGCCACATACAGGCATACAACCAGTAACACTTCTAGATGGCAATATATGCCCAGTACCACATACAGGCATACAACCAGTGCCACATACAGGCATACAACCAGTGCCACATACAGGCATACAACCAGTGCCACATACAGACATACAACCAGTACCACATACAGACATACAACCAGTACCACTTCTAGATGGCAATGTATGCCCAGTACCACATACAGGCATACAACCATTGCCACATACAGGCATACAACCAGTGCCACATACAGGCATACAACCAGTGCCACATACAGACATGCAACCAGTACCACATACAGACATACAACCAGTACCACTTCTAGATGGCAATGTATGCCCAGTACCACATACAGACATACAATCAGTGCCACATACAGGCATACAACGAGTGTCACATACAGACATACAACCAGTACCACATAGAGACATACAACCAGTACCACATACAGGCATACAACCAGTACCACATACAGACATACAACCAGTACCACATACAGGCATACAACCAGTACCACATACAGACATACAAATAGTACCACATACAGGCATACAACCAGTACCACATACAGACATACAACCAGTACCACATACAGACATACAACCAGTACCACATACAGACATACAACCAGTACCACATACAGACATACAACCAGTACCACATACAGATATACGACCAGCGCCACATACAGGCATACAACCAGTGCCACATACAGGCATACAACCAGTGCCACATACAGGCATACAACCAGTGCCACATACAGACATACAACCAGTACCACATACAGACATACAACCAGTACCACTTCTAGATGGCAATGTATGCCCAGTACCACATACAGACATACAATCAGTGCCACATACAGGCATACAACGAGTGTCACATACAGACATACAACCAGTACCACTTCTAGATGGCAATGTATGCCCAGTGCCACATACAGACATACAACCAGTGCCACATACAGGCATACAACCAGTATCACATACAGGCATACAACCAGTACCACATACAGACATACAACCAGTACCACATACAGGCATACAACCAGTACCACATACAGGCATACAACCAGTACCACTTCTAGATGGCAATGTATGCCCAGTACCACATACAGACATACAACCAGTGCCATACAGGCATACAACCAGTGCCACATACAGGCATACAACCAGTACCACATACAGACATACAACCAGTACCACATACAGGCATACAACCAGTACCACTTCTAGATGGCAATGTATGCCCAGTACCACATACAGACATACAACCAGTGCCACATACAGACATACAACCAGTACCACATACAGACATACAACCAGTACCACATACAGACATACAACCAGTACCACATACAGGCATACAACCCATACAGACATACAACCAGTACCACATACAGGCATACAACCAGTGCCACATACAGACATACAACCAGTACCACATACAGGCATACAACCAGTACCACATACAGACATACAACCAGTACCACATACAGACATACAACAGTACCACATACAGACATACAACCAGTACCACATACAGACATACAACCAGTACCACATACAGACATACAACCAGTACCACATACACCAGTGCCACATACAGACATACAACCAGTGCCACATACAGACATACAACCAGTGCCACATACAGGCATACAACCAGTGCCACATACAGACATACAACCAGTACCACATACAGACATACAACCAGTACCACTTCTAGATGGCAATGTATGCCCAGTACCACATACAGACATACAATCAGTGCCACATACAGGCATACAACGAGTGTCACATACAGACATACAACCAGTACCACTTCTAGATGGCAATGTATGCCCAGTGCCACATACAGACATACAACCAGTGCCACATACAGGCATACAACCAGTATCACATACAGGCATACAACCAGAACCACATACAGACATACAACCAGTACCACATACAGGCATACAACCAGTACCACATACAGGCATACAACCAGTACCACTTCTAGATGGCAATGTATGCCCAGTATCACATACAGACATACAACCAGTGCCACATACAGGCATACAACCAGTGCCACATACAGACATACAACCAGTACCACATACAGACATACAACCAGTACCACATACAGGCATACAACCAGTGCCACTTCTAGATGGCAATGTATGCCCAGTACCACATACAGACATACAACCAGTGCCACATACAGGCATACAACCAGTGCCACATACAGACATACAACCAGTGCCACATACAGGCATACAACCAGTGCCACATACAGGCATACAACCAGTACCACATACAGACATACAACCAGTATCACATACATGCATACAACCAGTACCACATACATACATACAATCAGTACCACATACAGGCATACAACCAGTACCACATACAGGCATACAACCAGTACCACTTCTAGATGGCAATGTATGCCCAGTATCACATACAGACATACAACCAGTGCCACATACAAGCATACAACCAGTGCCACATACAGGCATACAACCAGTACCACATACAGGCATACAACCAGTGCCACTTCTAGATGGCAATGTATGCCCAGTACCACATACAGACATACAACCAGTAACACACACAGACATACAACCTGTACCACATACAGACATACAACCAGTACCACATACAGACATACAACCAGTACCACATACAGGCATACAACCAGAGCCACATACAGACATACAAATAGTACCACATACAGACATACAACCAGTACCACATACAGACATACAACCAGTACCACATACAGACATACAACCCGTACCACATACAGATATATGACCAGCGCCACATACAGGCATACAACCAGTGCCACATACAGGCATACAACCAGTGCCACATACAGGCATACAACCAGTGCCACATACAGACATACAACCAGTACCACATACAGACATACAACCAGTACCACTTCTAGATGGCAATGTATGCCCAGTACCACATACAGACATACAATCAGTGCCACATACAGGCATACAACGAGTGTCACATACAGACATACAACCAGTACCACTTCTAGATGGCAATGTATGCCCAGTGCCACATACAGACATACAACCAGTGCCACATACAGGCATACAACCAGTATCACATACAGGCATACAACCAGTACCACATACAGACATACAACCAGTACCACATACAGGCATACAACCAGTACCACATACAGGCATACAACCAGTACCACTTCTAGATGGCAATGTATGCCCAGTATCACATACAGACATACAACCAGTGCCACATACAGGCATACAACCAGTGCCACATACAGACATACAACCAGTACCACATACAGACATACAACCAGTACCACATACAGGCATACAACCAGTGCCACTTCTAGATGGCAATGTATGCCCAGTACCACATACAGACATACAACCAGTGCCACATACAGGCATACAACCAGTGCCACATACAGACATACAACCAGTGCCACATACAGGCATACAACCAGTGCCACATACAGGCATACAACCAGTACCACATACAGACATACAGCCAGTATCACATACAGGCATATAACCAGTACCACATACAGACATACAATCAGTACCACATACAGGCATACAACCAGTACCACATACAGGCATACAACCAGTACCACTTCTAGATGGCAATGTATGCCCAGTATCACATACAGACATACAACCAGTGTCACAAACAAGCATACAACCAGTGCCACATACAGGCATACAACCAGTACCACATACAGACATACAACCAGTACCACATACAGGCATACAACCAGTGCCACTTCTAGATGGCAATGTATGCCCAGTACCACATACAGACATACAACCAGTACCACATACAGACATACAACCTGTACCACATACAAACATACAACCAGTACCACATACAGACATACAACCAGTACCACATACAGGCATACAACCAGTGCCACATACAGACATAAAAATAGTACCACATACAGACATACAACCAGTACCACATACAGACATACAACCAGTACCACATACAGACATACAACCAGTACCACATACAGACATACAACCAGTACCACATACAGACATACAACCAGTACCACATACAGATATACGACCAGTGCCACATACAGGCATACAACCAGTACCACATACATACAGACATACAACCAGTGCCACTTCTAGATGGCAATGTATGCCCAGTGCCACATACAGACATACAACCAGTGCCACATACAGGCATACAACCAGTACCACTTCTAGATGGCAATGTATGCCCAGTACCACATACAGGAATACAACCAGTGCCACATACAGGCATACAACCAGTGCCACATACAGGCATACATCCAGTGCCACATACAGGCATACAACCAGTACCACATACAGACATACAACCAGTATCACATACAGGCATACAACAAGTGCCACATACAGGCATACAACCAGTGCCACATACAGGCATACAACCAGTACCACATACAGACATACAACCAGTATCAAATACAGGCATACAACCAGTGCCACATACAGGCATACAACCAGTAACACTTCTAGATGGCAATGTATGCCCAGTACCACATACAGGCATACAACCAGTGCCACATACAGACATACAACCAGTACCACTTCTAGATGGAAATGTATGCCCAGTACCACATACAGACATACAACCAGTGCCACATACAG
This sequence comes from Archivesica marissinica, assembly GCA_014843695.1. Taxonomy (NCBI): domain Eukaryota; kingdom Metazoa; phylum Mollusca; class Bivalvia; order Venerida; family Vesicomyidae; genus Archivesica; species Archivesica marissinica. The sequence continues at coordinate 41,319,047 of CM026394.1, forward strand.
GCATACAACGAGTGTCACATACAGATATACAACCAGTACCACTTCTAGATGGCAATGTATGCCCACTGCCACATACAGACATACAACCAGTGCCACATACAGGCATACAACCAGTATCACATACAGGCATACAACCAGTACCACATACAGACATACAACCAGTACCACATACAGGCATACAACCAGTACCACATACAGGCATACAACCAGTACCACTTCTAGATGGCAATGTATGCCCAGTACCACATACAGACATACAACCAGTACCACATACAGACATACAACCTGTACCACATACAGACATACAACCAGTACCACATACAGACATACAACCAGTACCACATACAGGAATACAACCAGTGCCACATACAGACATACAAATAGTACCACATACAGGCATACAACCAGTACCACATACAGACATACAACCAGTACCACATACAGACATACAACCAGTACCACATACAGACATACAACCAGTACCACATACAGACATACAACCAGTACCACATACAGATATACGACCAGTGCCACATACAGGCATACAACCAGTACCACATACATACAGACATACAACCAGTGCCACTTCTAGATGGCAATGTATGCCCAGTGCCACATACAGACATACAACCAGTGTCACATACAGGCATACAACCAGTACCACTTCTAGATGGAAATGTATGCCCAGTACCACATACAGACATACAACCAGTGCCACATACAGGCATACAACGAGTGTCACATACAGATATACAACCAGTACCACTTCTAGATGGCAATGTATGCCCACTGCCACATACAGACATACAACCAGTGCCACATACAGGCATACAACCAGTATCACATACAGGCATACAACCAGTACCACATACAGACATACAACCAGTACCACATACAGGCATACAACCAGTACCACATACAGGCATACAACCAGTACCACTTCTAGATGGCAATGTATGCCCAGTACCACATACAGACATACAACCAGTACCACATACAGACATACAACCTGTACCACATACAGACATACAACCAGTACCACATACAGACATACAACCAGTACCACATACAGGCATACAACCAGTGCCACATGCAGACATACAAATAGTACCACATACAGGCATACAACCAGTACCACATACAGACATACAACCAGTACCACATACAGACATACAACCAGTACCACATACAGACATACAACCAGTACCACATACAGACATACAACCAGTACCACATACAGATATACGACCAGTGCCACATACAGGCATACAACCAGTACCACATACATACAGACATACAACCAGTGCCACTTCTAGATGGCAATGTATGCCCAGTGCCACATACAGACATACAACCAGTGTCACATACAGGCATACAACCAGTACCACTTCTAGATGGCAATGTATGGCCAGTACCACATACAGGCATACAACCAGTGCCACATACAGGCATACAACCAGTGCCACATACAGGCATACAACCAGTGCCACATACAGGCATACAACCAGTACCACATACAGACATACAACCAGTATCACAAACAGGCATACAACCAGTGCCACATACAGGCATACAACCAGTGCCACATACAGACATACAACCAGTACCACATACAGGCATACAACCAGTGCCACTTCTAGATGGCAATGTATGCCCAGTACCACATACAGACATACAACCAGTACCACATACAGACATACAACCAGTACCACATACAGACATACAACCAGTACCACATACAGACATACAACCAGTACCACATACAGGCATACAACCAGTGCCACATACAGACATACAAATAGTACCACATACAGGCATACAACCAGTACACCATACAGACATACAACCAGTACCACATACAGACATACAACCAGTACCACATACAGACATACAACCAGTACCACATACAGACATACAACCAGTACCACTAGATAAACCAGTACCACATACAGACATACGACCAGTGCCACATACAGGCATACAACCAGTACCACATACAGACATACAACAAGTGCCACTTCTAGATGGCAATGTATGCCCAGTGCCACATACAGACATACAACCAGTGCCACATACAGGCATACAACCAGTACCACTAGAGGCATATGCCCAGTACCACATACAGGCGTACAACCAGTGCCACATACAGGCATACAACCAGTGCCACATACAGGCATACAACCAGTGCCACATACAGACAAACAACCAGTACCACATACAGACATACAACCAGTACCACATAACGGCATACAACCAGTACCACATACAGACATACAACCAGTACCTCATACAGGCATACAACCAGTACCAAATACAGACATACAACCAGTACCACATACAACCAGTGCCACATACAGACATACAACCAGTGCCACATACAGACATACAACCAGTGCCACATACAGACATACAACCAGTGCCACATACAGATATACAACCAGTGCCACATACAGACATACAACCAGTGCCACATACAGACATACAACTAGTGCCACATACAGACATACAGCCAGTACCACATACAGGCATACAGCCAGTGCCACATACAGACATACAACCAGTACCACTTACAGACATACAACCAGTGCCACATACAGACATACAACCAGTACCACATACAGACATACGACCAGTGCCACATACAGGCATACAACCAGTACCACATACAGACATACAACCAGTGCCACTTCTAGATGGTATTGTATGCCCAGTATCACATACAACCAGTACCACATACAGACATACAACCAGTACCACATACAGACATACAACCAGTACCACATACAGACATATAACCAGTACCACATACAGACATACAACCAGTACCACATACAGACATACAACCAGTACCACATACAGACATACAACCAATACCACATACAGACATACAAGCAGTGTCACTTCTAGATGGCAATGCATGCCAAGTACCACATACAGACATACAACCAGTACCACATACAGGCATACGACCAGTACCACATACAGGCATACAACCAGTACCACATACAGGCATACAACCAGTGCCACTTCTAGATGGCAATGTATGCCCAGTACCACATACAGGCATACAACCAGTGCCACATACAGACATACAACCAGTACCACATACAGACATACAACCAGTACCACATACAGACATACAACCAGTGCCACTTCTAGATGGCAAAGTAAGCCCAGTGCCACATATAGACATACAACCAGTGCCACATACAGGCATACAACCAGTGCCACTTCTAGATGGCAATGTATGCCCAGTACCACATACAGACATAAAACCAGTACCACATACAGGCATACAAACAGTACCACATACAGGCATACAACCAGTGCCACATAAAGACATACAACCAGTGCCACATACAGGCATACAACCAGTACCACATACAGACATACAATCAGTATCACATACAGGCATACAACCAGTACCACATACAAACATACAACCAGTACCACATACAGGCATACAACCAGTACCACATACAGGCATACAACCAGTACCACTTCTAGATGGCAATGTATGCCCAGTATCACATACAGACATACAACCAGTACCACATACAGACATACAACCAGTACCGCATACATACATATAACCAGTACCACATACAGACATACAACCAGTACCACATACAGACATACGACCAGTGCCACATACAGGCATACAACCAGTACCACATACAGACATACAACAAGTGCCACTTCTAGATGGCAATGTATGCCCAGTGCTACATACAGACATACAACCAGTGCCACATACAGGCATACAACCTGTACCACTTCTATATGGCAATGTATGCCCAGTACCACATACAGGCATACAACCAGTGCCACATACAGGCATACAACCAGTGCCACATACAGGCATACAACCAGTGCCACATACAGACAAACAACAAGTACCACATACAGACATACAACCAGTACCACATAAAGGCATACAACCAGTACCACATACAGACATACAACCAGTGCCACATACAGGCATACAAACAGTACCACATACAGACATACAACCAGTACCTCATACAGGCATACAACCAGTACCAAATACAGACATACAACCAGTACCACATACAACCAGTGCCACATACAGACATACAACCAGTGCCACATACAGACATACAACCAGTGCCACATACAGGCATACAACCAGTGCCACATACAGACATACAACCAGTACCACATACAGACATACAACCAGTACCACTTCTAGATGGCAATGTATGCCCAGTACCACATACAGACATACAATCAGTGCCACATACAGGCATACAACCAGTGCCACTCAGATGGAATGTATGCCCAGTACCACATACAGGCATACAACCAGTGCCACATACAGACATACAACCAGTACCACATACAGACATACAACCAGTACCACATACAGACATACAACCAGTACCACTTCTAGAGGCAAAGAACCAGTACCACATACAGACATACAACCAGTGCCACATACAGGCATACAACCAGTGCCATCTAGTGGCATGTATCCAGTACCACATACAGACATACAACCAGTGCCACATACAGGCATACAACCAGTACCACATACAGGCATACAACCAGTACCACAAAGACATACAACCAGTACCACATACAGACATACAACCAGTACCACATACAGACATACAACCAGTGCCACATACAGCATACAACCAGTCCACATACAGACATACAACCAGTACCACATACAGACATACAACCAGTACCACATACAGACATACAACCAGTGCCACATACAGGCATACAACCAGTACCACTTCTAGATGGCAATGTATGCCCAGTACCACATACAGACATACAACCAGTGCCACATACAGGCATACAACCAGTACCACATACAGGCATACAACCAGTGCCACATACAGGCATACAACCAGTACCACATACAGGCATACAACCAGTGCCACATACAGGCATACAACCAGTGCCACATACAGACATACAACCAGTACCACATACAGACATACAACCAGTACCACATACAGGCATACAACCAGTGCCACTTCTAGATGGCAATGTATGCCCAGTACCACATACAGACATACAACCAGTGCCACATACAGGCATACAACCAGTGCCACATACAGACATACAACCAGTGCCACATACAGGCATACAACCAGTGCCACATACAGGCATACAACCAGTACCACATACAGACATACAACCAGTATCACATACATGCATACAACCAGTACCACATACATACATACAATCAGTACCACATACAGGCATACAACCAGTACCACATACAGGCATACAACCAGTACAACTTCTAGATGGCAATGTATGCCCAGTATCACATACAGACATACAACCAGTGCCACATACAAGCATACAACCAGTGCCACATACAGGCATACAACCAGTACCACATACAGGCATACAACCAGTGCCACTTCTAGATGGCAATGTATGCCCAGTACCACATACAGACATACAACCAGTAACACAACAGACATACAACCGTACCACATACAGACATACAACCAGTACCACATACAGACATACAACCAGTACCACATACAGGCATACAACCAGTGCCACATACAGACATACAAACAGTACCACATACAGACATACAACCAGTACCACATACAGACATACAACCAGTACCACATACAGACATACAACCCGTACCACATACAGATATAGACCAGCGCCACATACAGGCATACAACCAGTGCCACATACAGGCATACAACCAGTGCCACATACAGGCATACAACCAGTGCCACATACAGACATACAACCAGTACCACATACAGACATACAACCAGTACCACTTCTAGATGGCAATGTATGCCCAGTACCACATACAGACATACAATCAGTGCCACATACAGGCATACAACGAGTGTCACATACAGACATACAAACAGTACCACTTCTAGATGGCAATGTATGCCCAGTGCCACATACAGACATACAACCAGTGCCACATACAGGCATACAACCAGTATCACATACAGGCATACAACCAGTACCACATACAGACATACAACCAGTACCACATACAGGCATACAACCAGTACCACATACAGGCATACAACCAGTACCACTTCTAGATGGCAATGTATGCCCAGTACCACATACAGACATACAACCAGTGCCACATACAGGCATACAACCAGTGCCACATACAGACATACAACCAGTACCACATACAGACATACAACCAGTACCACATACAGGCATACAACCAGTGCCACTTCTAGATGGCAATGTATGCCCAGTACCACATACAGACATACAACCAGTGCCACATACAGGCATACAACCAGTGCCACATACAGACATACAACCAGTGCCACATACAGGCATACAACCAGTGCCACATACAGGCATACAACCAGTACCACATACAGACATACAACCAGTGCCACATACAGGCATACAACCAGTGCCACTTTAGATGGCATGTATGCCCAGTACCACATACAGGCATACAACCAGTGCCACATACAGACATACAACCAGTGCCACATACAGGCATACAACCAGTACCACATACAGGCATACAACCAGTACCACATACAGACATACAACCAGTATCACATACAGACATACAACCAGTGCCACATACAGGCATACAACCAGTGCCACATACAGGCATACAACCAGTACCACATACAGACATACACCAGTACCAAATACAGGCATACAACCAGTGCCACATAAGGCTACAACCAGTACACTTCTAGAGGCAATGTATGCCCAGTACCACATACAGGCATACAACCAGTGCCACATACAGACATACAACCAGTACCACTTCTAGATGGCAATGTATGCCCAGTACCACATACAGACATACAACCAGTGCCACATACAGGCATACAACCAGTGCACATACAGAATAAACCAGTACCACTTCTAGATCAGTATGCCCAGTCCACATACAGACATACAACCAGTGCCACATACAGGCATACAACCAGTATCACATACAGGCATACAACCAGTACCACATACAGACATACAACCAGTACCACATACAGGCATACAACCAGTACCACATACAGGCATACAACCAGTACCACTTCTAGATGGCAATGTATGCCCAGTACCACATACAGACATACAACCAGTACCACATACAGACATACAACCTGTACCACATACAGACATACAACCAGTACCACATACAGACATACAACCAGTACCACATACAGGCATACAACCAGTGCCACATACAGACATACAAATAGTACCACATACAGGCATACAACCAGTACCACATACAGACATACAACCAGTACCACATACAGACATACAACCAGTACCACATACAGACATACAACCAGTACCACATACAGACATACAACCAGTACCACATACAGACATACAACCAGTGCCACATACAGGCATACAACCAGTACCACTGACATACAACCAGTGCCACTTCTAGATGGCAATGTATGCCCAGTGCCACATACAGACATACAACCAGTGCCACATACAGGCATACAACCAGTACCACTTCTAGATGGAAATGTATGCCCAGTACCACATACAGACATACAACCAGTGCCACATACAGGCATACAACGAGTGTCACATACAGATATACAACCAGTACCACTTCTAGATGGCATGTATGCCCACTGCCACATACAGACATACAACCAGTGCCACATACAGGCATACAACCAGTATCACATACAGGCATACAACCAGTACCACATACAGACATACAACCAGTACCACATACAGGCATACAACCAGTACCACATACAGGCATACAACCAGTACCACTTCTAGATGGCAATGTATGCCCAGTACCACATACAGACATACAACCAGTACCACATACAGACATACAACCTGTACCACATACAGACATACAACCAGTACCACATACAGACA
>CM026394.1:41327924-41371407 GCA_014843695.1 Archivesica marissinica
GCTATAATAAATTTGTATAAATTAGCTATAATAAATTTGTATAAATTAGCTATAATAAATTTGTATAAATATAATTTTCGTTGTTTGAAGAATGAATTAAATGAAAATTGCTTTCCCTTGGCCTTATGTGTAGTCGTTCGATTATGTGGCGTGTATTGTATGCACGAGGTGTTTTTTGTGCATGTAAGATTAGATAACCATTCAGCCTTGGGGATCGGTTGCGACCAGTTGTGTTTTGTTTTGGGTTTTTTGTATTGGCAGTATACCACAAAATTGAGAGGAATGACATTTTGATGCATGTATGTTCACATTATGATTTTGTCTATATAACGAAATGGATTTCGAACATGTATATTACACGATGTCGGCCGATGGCTCCCAAAGGCTTAAACCAACAAATATATATTTGTTGTTATGTTGTTTCTGTTGAAGAATCGAAGAGGTAGTAGGTCAATGGAAACTGAACTTTAATACATATTTGTTCATTACCTTCATTTTATCAGGATGAGGTCATCAGTTTGCCTCCACCAATCACGGTGAAGGAAAAATCTACAGTAAACATGACAAAGACCAATCTAAATCTGGCAACAAAAGGGGAGGTAACTGCAGTACACGAAAGCAAGAAAACATCTCCAATACAAGTTGTCTCACTTACTCCACCACATACCCTCTTCCAGCCCATGGAGTATCCACCGCTTCACATATTTGTAAGTATTGTTGTCTCCGAGAAATATTGGTTTTTGTTTAAACAGTATTTATTCCAATAAATTTACATGTATAACACAAACAATGTTACAAATTACATAAATTGTGAATGGATTGGATTGGAAAACAAGTTTTCAGAAAACTGTCTGCCTTAGCTTGTCCGCGCTTCCTCTCCATAACACCTTGTTGGATTATCACCAAGCTTGGAAGGAAGCATCGGTACGATGTCTAGCTTATCCGAATCAATATAAACATAGCCATCACAACTTTCCTTATATTACACACGTTGTAGGAAATATAGGAAATCAATCCTGTGACCTGTATTGCTCTACGTACTTACAAACAAATATGGACGAAAAACAAAATTCCAGTCAACACAAAATACAAAACACACTAAATACAACAAACTACAAAACACACTAAATACAACAAACTACAAAACACACTAAATACAACAAACTACAAAACACACTAAATACAACAAACTACAAAACACACTAAATACAACAAACTACAAAACACACTAAATACAACAAACTACAAAACACACTCAAAATCATACTATATACAAAACACACAAAATCATCAAAATACAAAATATGAAAAACATAAAAAGCACAAATACAAAATATGAAAAACAACCCCATGAAAGATACACCACAAAGTGCAAAATGATAGTTAATTATCAAACCAATGGATAAGCATGATATCCCCAGTAACAGAGACTTTATTAAACAATATTTATAGACATTTATTAAACAAACACATCATTTTAGCTGATTACTTTTATTTAATATATACTTACGCTATTTGAGTTAGTAACTCTCCAATATGTTCTCGTTTTCAGTCAGGTTTGGGCTTGGTCCTGGGGTGCAATTCTTGGGAAACCGGACAGTGGATTGAGCAAACTAGCACATTTCTTTGAAAATTCACAGACTAACTATATTAAATCTTGTGAAATGCATTATGTACATGTTTTCAGCACTAACTACGCCACTTACATTCTGTTGTTCTTAATTTATTTTATGGGGAGGGCCAATCACTAATGTTGTTAGAACTTGTGGCCCAACCCATTTGCTACATTTCTATTTGTACAACGATTGTTATTGTTATATACATGTATATAGAGCAATAAAATATTATCAAAACAGTAACAGTACTTCATAAAGAGAAATACTTGAATGTTTTACAGAATCCAGCCCCAGGTTTACAAGTGTTCCAGTCCCCTGTGCCCTATGCCGAGACGAATGTAGACTTCCACCTGTGTCCACTACCAAGGTACTTCAAAAAGGACCACACTACCAACATACATGCTGCCACACAGAGAAAATACATGGACAGGGAGGTATACAAACTTTATCTGTCTAAATATGCATGTATTTGTGTGTGTTTTACATTTATTTATCGTCGCTACCAGTTGCCCATATGAGCAACGCCTCCTGAAGAGATTAGTCATTTTAGATTTTTGTACAACAAATCTGACCACTCAACAACTACGCAGCTACGATGACATCGCCTAGCAACAACAAATCTGACCACTCAATAACTACACCGCTATGGTGATGACATCGCCTAGCAACAACAAATCTGACCACTCAATAACTACACAGCTATGGTGATGACATTGCCTAGCAACAACAAATTTGACCACTCAATAACTACACCGCTATAATGATGACATCGCCTAGCAACAACAAATCTGACCACTCAATAACTACACCGCTATGGTGACGACATCGCCTAATAACAACAAATCTGACCACTCAATAACTACACCGCTATGGTGACGAAATCGCCTAGCAACAACAAATCTGACCACTCAATAACTACACCGCTATGGTGACGACATCGCCTAGCAACAACAAATCTGACCACTCAATAACTACAACGCTACGGCGACATCGCCTAGCAACAACAAATCTGACCACTCAATAACTACAACGCTACGGCGACATCGCCTAGCAACAACAACCTTACTTACAGTGCCTTTCTTTATCGCAAAACAAGAATGATGCTGTCAATTAAATACTGTTATAATTTATCTATTGTTTGAATGGAAATTTCTCCATTTTTCTCAGGATGTAGTTCGAGGTATTATGACTTGGAAGAAGTTTCCATCCCAGGGTTTAACATCGCTCAGTAACACTCCAACACTGACCAACGTGTGGGTGCCCAGATGGTGAGTCAATAAAGGAGGAATATCTATCATATATTTCCTCTTGTGTTAATACATAGAGAATATTTGTGTTCATTAATGTAAGATAGGATTTTATTTAGTTTATACAAATTTATTTGAGCTCGATTGCGAAACAAGTTCTTTCAACTTATATTAATCACTCTCGAGACCTCATTCCTGATGGAATCCATCGCCATGAAGGAGAGAGAAGAGGCAATGTGGAATTTAAATGCCTTGCCTAAGGGCACAATCGTAACGGCTCCAGCGGGGCTCGAACTCCAGACCTTTCGCACCTGAAGCGAACGCGCATCCACTGCGATATCATGACTTCCACAATTTTATTTCATCGAGTGGTCACCGAAATTTATATTTTAGTTAGTTTGTGTTTGCTGTCAAGATTAAAAACTACAGACAAAACAAATTCATTAGAATATATTACTTAGTAATTAACTGTTTATGATGGTCAGAAAATAGTTAAAATTCAAAAGTACATCTAACCATGCAGGAATACGAAACGCAACCAGTGGCAGAGAAAATGGCATCTTTCACTGTTTCAAAGCACTTTCTATCACTGAGAAAACTTGTATCATTCATTGGAAAGCATAAAAGAAAATAATGATAGATAAATATAAAAAAATGGAAAATATGAGATTTTTGTATTTACTGGCGATACTGTGATAGAGTAAATTGTAGTATACGAAAAACATATTTCGGTGATCAGGAAATGAAATAAATTCCTATCTTACACTAATAAACACAAATCTTCTTTTTCTTTTATGCAATGATTTTTGCTAATATAATATTTGTCATCCAATGTAATTCAGTTTCATTGCCCCTGTCATGAGCCTCATTTCACTAAAATATGCTACAATGCACAACTGCACAACCACGTTTTAAAAAATAGTTCCTGTATAATTTTCTAGTTAGTTTATGTTTGCTGTCAAGATTAAAAATGACAAACAAAACAAATTCATAACAACATATTACTTTATAATGCGGAGGAAAACGAAACACGAGTCGTGGGAAAGGAAATTCCATCTTCCACTGCTTCAAAACAGTGAAAGATAGCATTTTCTTTCACTGAGAACACTCAGTCATTCATTGGAAAGCATAAAAACAATCGTTTCACACAGCTGTCAAGCATTTAAAATATCAATTCATAAGTCGCTGTCAAACGTAGTCATTGAACAGGCTAAAAATATAAATGCATGTGTCACTGTCAAGAGTAGCCATTGAACAGGCTAAAAATATAAATGCATATGTCACTGTCAAGAGTAGCCATTGAACAGGCTAAAAATATAAATGCATGTGTCACTGTCAAACGTAGTCATTGAACAGGCTAAAAATATAAATGCATGTGTCACTGTCAAGAGTAGCCATTGAACAGGCTAAAAATATAAATGCATGTGTCACTGTCAAGAGTAGCCATTGAATAGGCTAAAAATATAAATTCATGTGTCATGGTCAAACGTAGCCATTGAATAGGCTAAAAATATAAATTCATGTGTCGCTGTCAAACGTAGCCATTGAACAGGCTAAACATATAAATTCATGTGTCGCTGTCTAGAGTAGCCATTGAACAGGCTAAAAATATAAATTCATGTGTCACTGTCAAGAGTAGCCATTGAACAGGCTAAAAATATAAATTCATGTGTCACTGTCAAGAGTAGCCATTGAACAGGCTAACAATATAAATGCATGTCACTGTCAAGCGTAGCCATTGAACAGGCTAACAATATAAATGCATGTGTCACTGTCAAGCGTAGCCATTGAACAGGCTAACAATATAAATGCATATCACTGTCAAACGTAGCCATTGAATAGGCTAAAAATATAAATTCATGTGTCGCTGTCAAGCAAAGCCATTGAACAGGCTAAAAATATAAATTCATGTGTCGCTGTCAAGAGTAGCCATTAAACAGGCTAAAAATATAAATTAATATGTCGCTGTCAAGAGTAGCCATTGAACAGGCTAAAAATATAAATTCATGTGTCGCTGTCAAGAGTAGCCATTGAACAGGCTAAAAATATAAATTCATGTGTCGCTGTCAAGAGTAGCCATTGAACAGGCTAAAAATATAAATTCATGTGTCGCTGTCAAGAGTAGCCATTGAACAGGCTAAAAATATAAATTATTGTCGCTGTCAAGAGTAGCCATTGAACAGGCTAAAATATAAATCATGTCCTGTCAAGTAGCCATTGAACAGGCTAAAAATATAAATCATGTGTCGCTGTCAAGAGTAGCCATTGAACAGGCTAAAAATATAAATGCATGTGTCACTGTCAAGAGTAGCCATTGAACAGGCTAAAAATATAAATTCATGTGTCACTGTCAAGAGTAGCCATTGAACAGGCTAAAAATATAAATTCATGTGTCACTGTCAAGAGTAGCCATTGAACAGGCTAAAAATATAAATTCATGTGTCGCTGTCAAGAGTAGCCATTGAACAGGCTAACAATATAAATGCATGTCACTGTCAAACGTAGCCATTGAACAGGCTAAAAATATAAATTCATGTGTCGCTGTCAAGAGTAGCCATTGAACAGGCTAAAAATATAAATGCATGTGTCACTGTCAAGAGTAGCCATTGAACAGGCTAAAAATATAAATTCATGTGTCACTGTCAAGAGTAGCCATTGAACAGGATAAAAATATAAATTCATGTGTCACTGTCAAGAGTAGCCATTGAACAGGCTAAAAATATAAATGCATGTGTCACTGTCAAGAGTAGCCATTGAACAGGCTAAAAATATAAATTCATGTGTCACTGTCAAGAGTAGCCATTGAACAGGCTAAAAATATAAATTCATGTGTCACTGTCAAGAGTAGCCATTGAACAGGCTAAAACTATAAATTCATGTGTCGCTGTCAAGAGTAGCCATTGAACAGGCTAACAATATAAATGCATGTGTCACTGTCAAGAGTAGCCATTGAACAGGCTAAAAATATAAATTCATGTGTCACTGTCAAGAGTAGCCATTGAACAGGCTAAAAATATAAATTCATGTGTCACTGTCAAGAGTAGCCATTGAACAGGCTAAAAATATAAATGCATGTGTCACTGTCAAGAGTAGCCATTGAACAGGCTAAAAATATAAATTCATGTGTCACTGTCAAGAGTAGCCATTGAATAGGCTAAAAATATAAATTCATGTGTCACTGTCAAGAGTAGCCATTGAACAGGCTAAAAATATAAATTCTATTGTTATCAATATTAACAAGTTATATATAATTATGTCATATTTGCAGAATTTTAGTGTTATTAACTCAACTAGTTTTAGAGAGAATAAAATGGACAGCTATTCATTTCACCCAGTGGACCGCTTCCGTGGTCGAGTGGTCATGGTCGCTCACTGTAACCTATCATCACTGATGGTCATGGGTGCGAGCCCCGCTCATGTTGTGTCTCTTTATATGAAAAAGTTGGGTGCACAAGTTTCTTACGGAGGTTGGTGCACCAAGTACTGGTTAACCGCTGGAGCCTGCCCAGGGAAGGTGTTGTTATGTAAACTGCCCGCTGGCGATATAGCCCAAAATGAATGCGTAAAACCCAAACAAATTTCACTCGGCCATTGCCACCAATGACCAATGTAACAGTGTATGGAGTGCTTTTCTATTCACTTTGTGATTGCCAACAATGTAACACATTCCGTTATAGTTGAGCATGCAAGTTCATATCTCAGTTCATTTTGACTTTCAGGGATGATCCATTTGGCGGTGAGCTATTACCTGCAGACGTCCCACCCTTGTTGGAGAGTTTACCCACAGAGGATAACGAGAATATTGCTGAAGAGTGAGTTCATTTAGATCATGGGAAACCTGTGTTAACCCATTCAACACCAAGTAACTGATATGGACTGGTCCATGATATAGAATAAATTAATAAGAAAATTACAGTTGGACCAGTTTATTTATCAAATATTCTAAATATAGTAATATTATTTGCAAAAAGTGCAGATCCTGATGAGACGGCTTGTCACGAGCAGGCTCATCTGGATCTACACTTTTTGTAAGCCTATTTAGAGGTATGTGGGGTTGAAAGGGCTAAAGCTTTTGTAACACCTTTTTCTTTCCAGTTAAAAGTAAAATACATTTACCGGTACTGTTAATGTCTCTTTTTGTGTTGTTTTTTTCTTTAGTTGGAAAAAATAAAATTATATTTTTGCATTATTATTGAAGTAAATAGAATAAATTGGTGTTGCCTTAGGCAAGGCACTTAACCCTTTCCTTCATAGAGATTTAGGTTAATATACTATTATTACTCCATACAAACGACAGCCATTTAGCTATCATGCAGTGGATAAGTAGTCGCCATATCTATCCCACCTCCATAGATATTACTGGGACTACATGAGATTCTGACCTTAATTATGAACATTGGTTTGGCTACTACGTTGTCAATGTATGTCGTATTGGTAATGGCATCAAGAGGTGCTTCTATGAGGGAAAGGGTTTATGAACATCGGTTAGGGTACTACATTGTCAATGTATGTCGTATTGGTAATGGTGTCAAGAGGTGCTTCTATGAGGTTACGGGTTAGCTCCACATTGTCCCTTCTCTCTCCATCATTATGACGGATTCTGTCAGGAACGAGGTCTTGAGAGCGATTAATATAATGTTGTGAAAACTTGTTTTGTAATTGAATTAAAATAAAGTTTTGTTATGCTCGTTTTCAATTGACATCGTGTAACAATCAACTGTCACTGAATCATGTTCTGGTCCGCTGTGGTGCTGTGGTGCTTGGCTCAAACTTGTGTTCTCTTCTCTCTCCATCATTGTGACGGATTCCTTCAGGAATGAGGTCTCTGGAGCGATTAATATAATGTTATGAAAACTTGTTTCAATTAACCTAAAATAAATTTGCGTAAACCAGTAATAGTTGATACCATCCCTCCCCTTTATTGACTTTTATATTATGTATTTGAATTGTCAAGACTCCTTACACACCCTTATCTTTAAATAAAAAGGTAGCCACATGCAAACCAGCATTGTCGGCTACAAGCATCCTGTTGTTAGTTTATATAAATTTATTTCAGCTCGATTGCGAGTTCGTACAACATGTATTAATCACTCACGAGACCTCATTCCTGATGGAATCCATTGCCATGAAGGAGAGGGAAGAGGCAATGTGGAATTTAAATGCCTTGCCTAAGGGCACACTCATAACTGCTCCAGTGAGGCGCAAACTCCGAGCCTTTTGCATCTGAAGCGACCGCTCTATCATGACTTCCACATCCCTTTGTTCACGTCCCATTTCCTACACTTTTAAAATATTATTTCAGAGAGGAAGATGACGAAGGAAGACCTACATCGCGCTTGGCTGTAGCCCTGACCCCCGACATGGTGAACGCCCAATTCCAGCTGATAGACCCGTCTACACCAGCAGAGGAGAAACAACCCATGTAAGTTCATAGCTTGGGTCGCTGTTGCTATTTTTAAATTTATTTCAGCATATTTAATGCAATGTCACGTTGCTGCTTCACTGATCAAGCCCATGTGATTGCCGTTCATAACCCGATGAACCACACAATTATTCTACTCTCTAAGAATCCAAGGTGATTATTTATGCATGGTGGCACAAAAATATAGTCTGCACAAAAATATAGTCTGCACAAAAATATAGTCTGCACAAAAATATAGTCTGCACAAAAATATAGTCTGCACAAAAATATAGTCCGTTCCAACACATGTTAACTAATCAAACAGACCACTTGTTTTTTTATTTTACGTTTATTTATCGTCGCTACCGGTTGCCCATATGAGCGATGCCTCCTGAAGAGATTAGTTATTTTAGATTTTGGAGGATAGTGCAATGATACAGACAGAGACCCTTCCAGAATCTCCTCCGGTTCTTTTACGTGCGCGGTGTAAAGCACCGACACGAGACCTCGGTTTAACGTCCCATCTGAAAGACTGTTAATTTTATTAGGGTCAGACGGGGGATCGAACCTGCGATCCCTGGATTACCAGTCCAGCGTGTTACCACTGGACTACATATCCGTCTGTAAAATTTTAGTTGAATTGTTCTTTTTCTCTGTTTCAATGAGGTATGAACTATTAAATTATTAAATCTGGACAGAGATATTCTACAGTAGTTTATTGTAAAAATGTGTTATTAATTCATTAATTAACAACATGATTTTGATCAATTCACATTCATCATGCCGCAACATCTGGTTAGGGAATAACAGTAAATCAAAGATTCCAACTAAACAGACCATTATACATGATTTCGGGTTAATCACACTTACACTTTGTCTGCCAAGGGAGGTACATGGCCCAGTGGTCCAGTGGTAGAGCGAGAAGAGAGAGAGAGAGAGAGAGAGAGAGAGAGAGAGAAGAGAGAGAGAAAGAAGAGAGAGAGAAGAGAGAGGAGAGAGAAGAGAGAAGAGAGAGAAGAGAAGAGAAGAGAGAGAGAGAGGAGAGAGAGAGAGAGAGAGAGAGAGAGAGAGAGAGAGAGAGAGAGAGAGAGAGATAGAGAGAGAGAGAGAGAGAAGAGAGAGAGAGAGAGAGAGAGAGAGAGAGAGAGAGAGAGAGAGAGAGAGAGAGAGAGAGAAGAGAGAGAGAGAGAGAGAGAGAGAAGAGAGAGAGAGAGAGAGAAGAGAGAGAGAGAGAGAGAGAGAGAGAGAGAGAGAGAGAGAGGGAGATAGGTTTAATCAACGTCTCATTTTTGTACAAGCATACACAACATATTGAAACAGTAATATTAAAACAATGTACAAAACCACCCATGTTTGAGTTATAAGAGACAATCTAAGATAAAATATAACAGCATCTAAAAACTTGCTTTCAATTCAATTAATAAAATACAGTTTTATTAAACAGTAAATTTTAATGTGAACTACATGCTGTGATGCATATCTGTATATTTTTTGTTTCAGTGATACTTTCCCGCATGGCAACAGAATGCCTGCAACCAACATTCCAGTCTCCGCATACGGTCCTGTACCCAGGTACGTCGTTTGTTGTTGTTTGTTGAGCTTTTAGCAGAGTGTGAACACTATTGCGATTACATTCCATCAATTACTGTCATGATAGTTATTTATATATTACCACGAAGATTTTGATATATTGGGCAATAGCTTTTGGACACGATTAAACACTATGTAGAGTATGTGGCTGTCCGATTAGTGCAGTGGTTAGCATGCTCACTTCTCACCAATGCAACCTGGGTTCGATCCTCAGACCGGGAAGTATGTGAGATGGTACGGTGGTCGCCAGATCGGAGAGGTGTGTTTTCTCCGGGTACTCCGGTTTCCTCCCACACGAATGGCCACATTTACACTCTCATCTGCGCCAACGAGAGTGATTAATATAAGTTGTTAAAGCTTGTTTCACAATCGTTATTCAAATAAATAAAGTGTTTTATATGTATATATATATAGAGTCTATATGAACATACATACATCTCCCTCAACTTTAATGCAAATTTATTTTAGCTCGATTGCGAAATAAGTTCTTACAACTTATATTAATCACTCTCGAGACCTCAGAACAGGCATGTGGAACTTAAATACCTTGCCTAAGGGCACAATTGTAAAGTCTCCAGCGGGTCTCAAACTCCAGACCTTTCACACCTGAAGTGAACGCGTTAGCACTGCACTATCATGACTTCCAATCTCCCTCAACTGTTGCTAGGGAGACAAGCTCAGGGAGACTATTGCTCCCATGTCTCCCTCCTGCTCAGGCCATTAAGTGTGAAAATTACAGGTTATTTAGTACTTTACATGTTTCTCGGTCTTTTTTGAAGAAATAAAATTTGAATTATTTCAAGTACGGAAACTTTCCAACTTGCTTTCACAAGTGGAAGGTCAGTGGTTCTATTCGGGTGCCCGTCCATGCCCGCGATATTGCGACGTGGTCACCTGGTCTTCCTCCACCAATCACTGATGAAGAGTCGTCACGTGACCTAAGCTTGTTTGTGTGACTTTAAACTACCAAGACAAACAAAGAAAACGAAAATGAAATATTTTATAAAACTATTTTTATCCATTTTTAAACACCAAAGAAAACAAAATGAAATATTTTATAAAAGTATTTTTTATCCATTTTTAAACACCAAAAGAAAACAAAATGAAATATTTTATAAAAGTATTTTTTATCCTTTTTAAACTACGAAAGAAAAAAAAATGAAATATTTTATAAAAGTATTTTTATCCCTTTTTAAACACCAAAGAAAAAAAAATGAAATATTTTATAAAAGTATTTTTATCCCTTTTTAAATACCAAAGAAAACAAAATGAAATATTTTATAAAAGTATTTTTTATCCATTTTAAACTACGAAAGAAAGAAAAATGAAATATTTTATAAACATATTTTGATCCCTTTTTAAACACCAAAGCAAACCAAAGAAAACAAACATGAAATATTTTATAAAAGTATTTTGATCCATTTTTAAACACCAAAAGAAAACAAAATGAAATATTTTATAAAAGTATTTTTTATCCTTTTTAAACTACGAAAGAAAGAAAAATGAAATATTTTATAAAAGTATTTTGATCCCTTTTTAAACACCAAAGCAAACCAAAGAAAACAAACATGAAATATTTTATAAAAGTATTTTTGTGTTGTTTTACAGGGAGAAGCGAGAGGAGGAACTGGAATACTTCATGACAAAGAAATACAATCGGCTGGGAGCGAAGATTCAATCCCGCACTAACACACTCAATGCTTTAACGACAGATCCCAAACTTGTGCTAAAATAAACATATATATTACTGTTATCAGTGTGAACATCAATGAGAGACATCGGTCAGTTACTGCCCCTGAATACTCCCTAAAAGTAGTTAGGTCCTATTAAGTGTTTTCCTCTGCTTTTTAATCGTTGTTTCCTTTGAACAACAGGCTAGCAATTTTATTCCACTATCGCTTTATATGATTATTAAAGTACTATATCTCGACAGATCTCCTACAGTGTAGCACTGGTAACTTATTTATAAAACAATGCTATCAGTTAATTAACACGATTTTGATAAAATCACAATTATCACACCGCAACATCTGATTAGCGAACAACAGTAAAAACAAAGGATTCTAAAAGGACCTATTCACATTTTGGAATAAATCAGACTTTATCTACTGAGGGAGGTAATAGAAAATTAGAGATGTCTCTCATTGTCTGTGCAGAAACAAATTCAAGTTCTCTGTGAGTAAGCTTCTTTAATAGTTTGTTGGTGAGTCATGGCACTATTATGGTGATTCATGGCACTATTATGGTGATTCATGACACTATTATGGTTAGTCATGGCACTATTATGGTGATACATGACACTATTATGGTGATTCATGGCACTATTATGGTGATTCATGACACTATTATGGTTAGTCATGGCACTATTATGGTGATACATGACACTATTATGGTGATTCATGACACTATTATGGTGATACATGACACTATTATGGTGATACATGACACTATTATGGTGATTCATGACACTATTATGGTGATACATGGCACTATTATGGTGATACATGACACTATTATGGTGATACATGACACTATTGTGGTGATACATGACACTATTATGGTGATACATGACACTATTGTGGTGATACATGGCACTATTATGGTGATACATGACACTATTATGGTGATACATGGCACTATTGTGGTGATACATGGCACTATTATGGTGATTAATGGCACTATTATGGTGATTAATGGCACTATTATGGTGATACATGGCACTATTGTGGTGAGTCATGGCACTATTATGGTGAGTCATGGCACTATTATGGTGATTCATGGCACTATTGTGGTGAGTCATGGCACTATTATGGTGATACATGGCACTATTATGGTGATTCATGGCACTATTATGGTGATTCATGGCACTATTATGGTGAGTCATGGCACTATTATGGTGATTCATGGCACTATTATGGTGATTCATGGCACTATTATGGTGATTCATGACACTATTAGGGTGATTCATGACACTATTGTGGTGATACATGGCACTATTATGGTGATTCATGGCACTATTATGGTGATTCATGGCACTATTATGGTGATTCATGGAAACTATTATTTTTATTGTTGGATACGTTTATTTATCGTCGCCCCATCGTTAATCGTGAAAAAGTATATTATTAACTATACATGACACTATTATGGTGAGTCATGACACTATTATGGTGATACATGACACTATTATGGTGAGTCATGGCACTATTATGGTGATACATGGCACTATTATGGTGATACATGGCACTATTATGGTGATTCATGGCACTATTATGGTGATACATGGCACTATTATGGTGATTCATGGCACTATTATGGTGATTCATGGCACTATTATGGTGATACATGGCACTATTATGGTGATTCATGACACTATTATGGTGATTCATGACACTATTAGGGTGATTCATGGCACTATTATGGTGATACATGGCACTATTATGGTGATTCATGGCACTATTGGGGTGAGTCATGGCACTATTATGGTGATTCATGGCACTATTGGAGTGAGTCATGACACTATTATGGTGATACATGGCACTATTATGGTGATACATGGCCCTATTATGGTGATACATGGCACTATTATGGTGATACATGGCACTATTATGGTGATTCATGGCACTATTGGAGTGAGTCATGACACTATTATGGTGATACATGGCACTATTATGGTGATACATGGCACTATTATGGTGATACATGACACTATTATGGTGAGTCATGGCACTATTATGGTGAGTCATGGCACTATTATGGTGAGTCATGGCACTATTGGGGTGATTCATGACACTATTATGGTGATACATGACACTATTATGGTTAGTCATGGCACTATTATGGTGAGTCATGGCACTATTATGGTGAGTCATGGCACTATTATGGTGATACATGGCACTATTGGGGTGATACATGGCATTATTATGGTGAGTCATGGCACTATTATGGTGATTCATGGCACTATTATGGTGATACATGGCACTATTATGGTGATTCATGGCACTGTTATGGTGATACATGACACTATTATGGTGATTCATGGCACTATTATGGTGATACATGACACTATTATGGTGATACATGACACTATTATGGTGAGTCATGGCACTATTATGGTGAGTCATGGCACTATTGGGGTGATTCATGACACTATTATGGTGATACATGACACTATTATGGTGAGTCATGGCACTATTATGGTGATACATGACACTATTATGGTGAGTCATGGCACTATTATGGTGAGTCATGGCACTATTATGGTGAGTCATGGCACTATTGGGGTGATTCATGACACTATTATGGTGATACATGACACTATTATGGTGAGTCATGGCACTATTATGGTGATACATGGCACTATTATGGTGATTCATGGCACTATTATGGTGAGTCATGGCACTATTATGGTGATACATGGCACTATTATGGTGAGTCATGGCACTATTGGGGTGATTCATGGCACTATTATGGTGATTCATGGCACTATTATGGTGATTCATGACACTATTAGGGTGATTCATGGCACTATTATGGTGATACATGGCACTATTATGGTGATTCATGGCACTATTGGGGTGAGTCATGGCACTATTATGGTGATTCATGGCACTATTGGAGTGAGTTGACATATTATGGTGATACATGGCACTATTATGGTGATACATGGCCCTATTATGGTGATACATGGCACTATTATGGTGATACATGGCACTATTATGGTGATTCATGGCACTATTGGGGTGAGTCATGGCACTATTATGGTGATTCATGGCACTATTGGAGTGAGTCATGACACTATTATGGTGATACATGGCACTATTATGGTGATACATGGCACTATTATGGTGATACATGACACTATTATGGTGAGTCATGGCACTATTATGGTGAGTCATGGCACTATTATGGTGAGTCATGGCACTATTGGGGTGATTCATGACACTATTATGGTGATACATGACACTATTATGGTTAGTCATGGCACTATTATGGTGAGTCATGGCACTATTATGGTGAGTCATGGCACTATTATGGTGATACATGGCACTATTGGGGTGATACATGGCATTATTATGGTGAGTCATGGCACTATTATGGTGATTCATGGCACTATTATGGTGATACATGGCACTATTATGGTGATTCATGGCACTATTATGGTGATACATGACACTATTATGGTGATTCATGGCACTATTATGGTGATACATGACACTATTATGGTGATACATGACACTATTATGGTGAGTCATGGCACTATTATGGTGAGTCATGGCACTATTGGGGTGATTCATGACACTATTATGACACTATTATGGTGAGTCATGGCACTATTATGGTGATACATGACACTATTATGGTGAGTCATGGCACTATTATGGTGAGTCATGGCACTATTATGGTGAGTCATGGCACTATTGGGGTGATTCATGACACTATTATGGTGATCATGGACACTATTATGGTGAGTCATGGCACTATTATGGTGATACATGGCACTATTATGGTGAGTCATGGCACTATTATGGTGAGTCATGGCACTATTATGGTGATACATGGCACTATTATGGTGAGTCATGGCACTATGGGGTGATTCATGGCACTATTATGGTGATTCATGGCACTATTATGGTGATTCATGGCACTATTATGGTGATTCATGGCACTATTATGGTGATTCATGGCACTATTATGGTGATACATGACACTATTATGGTGATTCATGGAAACTATTATTTTTATTGTTGGATACGTTTATTTATCGTCGCCCCATCGTTAATCGTGAAAAAGTATATTATTACGGTCAGATGGGGGATCGAACCTGTGATCCTTGGATTTGCAGTCCAACATCACTTTTGTTTTAACCACTGGACCACTCGTCCATCTTATCACATTCTGTGGAGCCTATACTGTTTTACAGGTTTATGCATGGTTTATAGCACAAAGTGTGAGCAATCACTGTTAATGTTTGTTCACTTTGATGATTTATGAGCAAGCCACTTTTAAAATATCTGTTGCAGTTTTATGACTCAAATCCATGCACAAACAACAGACACTTGGGGTCTTGACAAATGGTTTTGGATTCAAAGCCAACATTTATATATATTTTTTAAGAACATTTTGATACACCATAAGGCTTGACACTATACATACAAACAATTAGGCCATATGCAAGCATGTTTAAAAACGACATCCCGTCACTATCAGAGCACTTATGTAAGTAGGTGTCAAGTATGGTGTATCAAAATGTTCTTTAACCCTTTCAACACCACAGACCTCTAAATAGGCTTACAAAAAGTGTAGATCCAGATGAGCCGGCTCGTGACGAGCCGTCTCATCAGGATCTGCACTTTTTGCCAGTGATATGACTATTTTTAGACATAATTACCCATTTTGATAAATGAACTTGTTCAAATGTGATTTTCTGATTCATTTATTGGTTTATGAATATCATGGACCAGTCCATGTGAGTTACTTGGTGTTGAATGGGTTAAAAAAACGAACAAATTTAGATTTGAACCAGAAACAATTACCGAGGTTATAAAGTGATTTGATTTGTTGATTCTGAGTTTCCTGTCAGCTGAACCAATCAGAAGCTTGAGACGGAGTTTGGAGAAAGCTTTATAACCTCCAGGCCATGTGTCCTAAAATGTTTGTATGGATAGCGTCAAGCCAATGGTGTATCAAAATGTTCTTTAAAACACCCCAAACAAATTTGGTTTTTAACCCGAAACCATGTGTCCAGAACCCAAGCATCTGTGGTGCAAGCCACTTTAAGTGGTTGCTGGAAGAGCATGGCACAAATATGTGAGCAAAACATTTGTGAGGCAAATCAAATGAATTTATCACTCTGCCTCATTGCTGAGCTATACAAACAGCAACTCGTTGTGAGTTAAAACATCAGCATTTCATTTATCTGTTAGCAAAAATCTACAATCTGTGATATCTATATTTATTGAAAATGTAAATATATACTGTGTCTTGAGTGTTTTACAATGACTTGAATATTAAATATATATGTAAATGATTTTTGTCTCGTTCTTAATTTACGAGCCTGCCCAGGAAAGGTGTTGTTAGGTAAACTGCCCGCTGGCGATATAGCCCGAAATGGTGCTGATGCAGGCGTAAAACCCAAAATATAACATAACATAAATCGTTCTTAATTTCTAATCGGGTTTTCCACTATAAACAAATGGCAAGTAGATTTGCAACAAATACATTTAATATATATAACGCGGGTACTTCAATCTGAGAGAACAAGCTTAAAAACAACCTAATTTTGTAACAATCAATGACAGTTGATGGGATAAAACAACCTAATTTCGTTACCATCAAGGGCTCGAACCGGTGACCATCACTGATGATAGGTTACAGTGGTATACGAGTTGTTAATGTCATTGACTTGTATAACACTGTAAGCTATCATCACTGATGGTCACTGGTTCGAGCCCCCTCAGACCGTGTCTCTTTATATGAAAACGTTTACAGTTTCTTAAAGAGGTTAGTGCACCAAGTACTGGTTAACCGCTGGAGCCTGTCTAGGAAAAGTGTTGTACGGTAAACTGCCCGTCACTCATATGATAAAACAACCTAATTTGATAACAATCAAGGACTATTGAAAGGGTCAACAACATAATTTAGCAACAATCAAGGACTATTGATAGGATCAATAACCTCTAATTTGGTAACAATCAAGGACTATTGATAGGGTCAACAACCTAATTTGGTAACAATCAAGGACTATTGATAGTCAACAACCTAATTTGGTAACAATCAAGGACTATTGATAGGGTCAACAACCTAATTTGGTAACAATCAAGGACTATTGATAGGGTCAACAACCTAATTTGGTAACAATCAAGGACTATTGATAGAGTCAACAACCTAATTTGGTAACAATCAAGGACTATTGATAGGGTCAACAACCTAATTTTGTAACAATCAAGGACTATTGATAGGGTCAACAACCTAATTTGGTAACAATCAAGGACTATTGATAGGGTCAACAACCTGACTTGGTAACAATCAAGGACTATTGATAGGGTCAACAACCTCTAATTTGGTAACAATCAAGGACTATTGATAGGGTCAACAACCTAATTTGGTAACAATCAAGGACTATTGATAGGGTCAACAACCTCTAATTTGGTAACAATCAAGGACTATTGATAGGGTCAACAACCTAATTTGGTAACAATCAAGGACTATTGATAGGGTCAACAACCTAATTTGGTAACAATCAAGGACTTCTTCTTCTTGTCGAATCACATGGACAAGCCGGCAGCAAACACGAAATGGGCCGTCCTCCTCAGATCCTCCCGGCAGCCATGTAACTTCGTCTGAAGAAGTATCTGTTGCCCAGGTTGTTTTCCTCAGCCCATGAAGATTGGGACACTCCTGGAGGATGTGTTCTGCGGTCTGGTCCCCTATGTTGCAGTTGCAGGCAGTTGATGGAGCTAGTCCAAGCTTCCGACACATATGGAAGTTCAGGCGGTTATGCCCTGTTCTAAGCCGGAATATCATGACTTGCTCCTGTCTGGTGAGAAGGTGGTAGTCATCCTTCTCGACTGTTGGCTTTGATGCAGATTTGATTATGGTGCATTTCTCCTTGTAAGTCAAATCTTTGTCTGGTTGCCTCTCGGTAGAACCTTGCTTGGCAAGCTGGTCAGCAGCTTCATTGCCAGGAATGCCTATGTGTGCAGGTACCCACTGGAGGACAGTTCTTTTAGTTACGCTGACTGTTCGAAGGGCTTCCATCAGGTGGGGTTCTTTGTTGTTAGACAGGGCATCCAAATCTGAGAGCGCATCAGTCAGGAAGACAACCTGGGCACACTCCACAGTGTTGTGTACTAGAGATGCTGCTGTTTCAAGGGCCTGTACTTCTGCCCCATAGTTGCTGCAGTGTACTCCAGTAGGTAGAGCAACTGACTGTGTGTGTCCATCTGGGTGTCGGACATACACGCCTTCTCCTTCGTTTGCTACTGCTATTGTGGCTGAACCATCTGTGTAGACTTGTAGCCATGCTTCTCCAGGATAACTCTTGTCGGTGTGTGCTAGTGTGAGGGCACGTTTGACGTCATCATGTTGTCTATCTCTGGATGTCATGTATGGGATTGTACTGCAGATGGTAACCTTGGATTCATCGCTAGTCAACCATGGCTTGGATAGAAATGGCGTTGGAGGCCATGTCTTGGCTGGGAGATGGCTGGTGTGCTTTCGAGCAAGCTTCTTGGACTGGTGGATGAAACTGCTTCGCTTTAGACGATTCTTCGTTAGTGCCTCAACTCTCTGCTTCATCGGTTGTTCTTCCTACCATCGAAACTTCTCTGTCTGTAGAAGAATTCTTGTGTCGCGACGTTCTTGCAGTGGCTGGATGGAAGTAATTTTCTCCATGGCCTTGATTGGAGTGCTCTTCATTGCACCTGTGATCAGCCTGAGAGCCTTGTTCTGAACCTTGTCGAGTGTATGTTGGTTGGTCTTGGCTGATGCTGTCCAGGCAGTGGATCCATATTCCAGGTGAGGCCTGACCACACCTTGGTATATAGTCTTCAGGATGTGATCATTGGCACCCCATGTGGTGCCAGCAAGCTTCCGAAGGATTGCAAGCTTGCGCTTGGCTTTGGCCTCTGCTTTCTGGATATGTGGCTTCCATGTCTGCCGTCTGTCAAATGTCACCCCCAAGTATGTTGGCTCGTTGTCCGTCTTCAAGGCAGTTCCGCCGACTTTGATGGTTCCAGCTTTCTGTTTGGTGGAAAGTGTGAAGAGTGTGGTTGACGACTTCTCCTTATTAATAGAGATGCACCAGTGTTCTGCCCATGCTGTGAGCTTGTCTGCGGCCATCTGCATTCTGTATGTGGCAGTCGTTGCATGTTCTTCAACACACCACATGACCAAGTCGTCAGCATAGAGTGCTGCTTTTATACCTTTTGGGAGCTCTGCAAGCAAGTCATCGATGAAGATGAGGAACAGCGTAAGCGAGATCACTCCTCCTTGAGGAACACTGTGTCGGATGAGGAATTTCTTGCTCTTCTGGTTGTCAACAAGTACTCTGGCTCTGCAATTGTGTAGGAAGGAGTTGGTCCATCGGAGCATCTTGTCGGCAATTCCGCATCGTTGCATCTTGACCAGCAGCCCATCAGTCCAGACTTTGTCAAAAGCCTTCTGGAGGTCTATCCAGGTTGCAAAAACTACCTTCTGGCCTTGGAATGCATCCTCAACTTCCTGAGCGAGGTATGTTGCCTGGTCCTCTGTGCATCTGAACTGTCGGAATCCTGCTTGTTCTTTGGATAGGAGGTTTTCTGTCTCAAGGTACCACATGAGTCTCTTGTTAACTATCCTCTCCATTGTCTTAGCCACACAGCTAGTGAGACTAATAGGGCGATAGCTGGAAGCTTTCTTTCTATCCTTGCCGTTCTTGTAGATTGGGATAACGTTGGCTTCCTTCCAGATCTGCGGAACTATGCCTTCTTCCCAGCTAAGATTGAATATGTCAAGAAGTTTCAGCATGGCTGAGCATCCAAGATGAGTTAGCATCTCATTGGAGATTCCATCTGGTCCAGGTGACTTCCTCTTTTTCAGTTGTCTGAGCGCTGTGTACAGTTCCTGGTATGTAAGTGAAAGTTTCATGGAGTCTTGTTCCGTATGCCTTTTACTTCTATCCTTCTGTTCTTTCCGTGCCTCTCTTTGCTGTTGGCGTGTGACTTTGATGTTGCCCTCTTTCTGGTATGCTTTGGCGAGACAGTCTGCAGTCTCTTTGCCGGTCAACTGTTTCCCATCCTCATCCAACGTGATTTTCTGTCTGCTATTTTCTTCATCATTTAGCTGTTTCGTGAGCCTCCACAACTTCCTCCCGTCCTTCTCAAGGTTCAGGGCAGCAGTTTTCTCCCTCCAACTTCGTCGTGTAGCTTCCAGTTTAGATTTTTGAAACTGTGCCTTTGCTTTCTGACGTTGTTCATGGTTTTCTTGTGATGGCTGTTCTTCTGCCCTGTTCCTTGCTTCAGTGAGTTCATCTTGGAGGGTCTGCAACTGATTGGTCCAGTAGGGCTTGTATTCTCTTCTCGCACCTCTAGGGATGGCTTCATGGGCAGCTTTGAGTATGCAGTTGTTGAACTCTTTCACCACGTTGTTAACATCTCTTCCTTGTACCTGTATGCCTCGAGTAAGAGAATTGGACCGAATAGCAAAGAGACTCCACTTGGCTTTCTTGTAGTTCCATCTAGGGTAGGGATGGTCTGTCTGTATCACTTCACTGCTGAGTGTGAGGAACACTGGTTTGTGGTCACTTCCACCAAGTTGATCGCCAACTTCTCTAACCGTACCTTTCCGGATGTCCTCTGTGCAGAATGCTAGATCTTGAGAGGTAGTAGTGTGCCATCGCCTTGAGTAGAAGGTTGGTACATCATAGGGCTGGTTGACAAGAATCAAGTTGTGCTCATCCTGCCAGTCCTCCACTTCATCCCCACGCCTATCAGACTGTGCATATCCCCAACTCTGGGAATGACTATTGAAGTCACCAACAACCATGTATCGACTGTTTGAAGCTCCAATCGTGTCAAGGGCAAGGGCTTTGTCATTTGGGCAGTAGTAGTTGACGAGGTTCAACTCAGTTGATTCGGTCTTGATCTTGAACTCCTGGTGTTCCGCTCCTTCAAGGTAGGTTTTCACTTCGCTCGCATTGATGTTGTTCCGGACTAGAGTGAGCACACCACCCTTGTGTCTGTCTTGTCGGTCTGCTCGGAGGCACTGGTAGCCTCGTACTTTGAACGTCTTGTCTTTGTTCAGATGTGTTTCCTGTATGCAGTAAACACTTACCTCTTTGTCCTGTAGTACTTGCTCCATTTCAGTCTTTTTGTTAAATACTCCTTCAGCATTCCACTGCATGAGCACAAGAGGTTTCTGCTCACGTTTCGGCCAGTAGCTGTCCTTCGCCGTCCCCTGGTCAGTCAAGTTAATTGTCTATAATGACATTCCGTTAAATGTCTATAATGACATTCTGTTAGCTATACAGAATAAACACACATCATAGTCATCAAGGAATGATGACTTAGTCACTTCGAATAATACAGTACAGAATTAAATAACGGGGTTCAATCCTGAAAATGATCTTCCCATTTTGGCTCCCATGCTAGTGTAGCAAATATATAGTGTAGCTCCATCTATACGAGAGAGAAGAGGCAATGTGTAATTTGAGTGCCTTGCCTAAGGACAAAATCGTAACAGCTACAGCTTGGCTCGAACTCAAATCCTTAAGTACATTAAGAACAGCCCAACCATAGCGAATTACATTATTCACAACTAGACATACTACTGATGCATCAGAAAAATATCCAATGTTTAATGTTTAAATTGGATTCTTGAAAGGTTAACTTG
Organism: Archivesica marissinica; assembly: GCA_014843695.1. Taxonomy (NCBI): domain Eukaryota; kingdom Metazoa; phylum Mollusca; class Bivalvia; order Venerida; family Vesicomyidae; genus Archivesica; species Archivesica marissinica. Next base: position 41,350,151 of record CM026394.1, read on the forward strand.
TTTATTCGCATAACATCAGGTTACACCAAAACATTATATCAGAATTGATATATTGAGTGATAGTTATGCCAAACCAGTTTACTGAAACATCTGTAGCTTGACATTTCATTGAATACATGTCCAAGCTTGATTCTCTATACATGTGTAAAAAAGGCGACTCTACAATTGATAGTCGAACAGGGCAGAAGTGTATGCACATTTTCGCACAGTTTGATGATGAATGAATTTAATAAATGAATAAATATCAAATAAATTTGCGCACAGTTTGGTGGTAAATGAATAAATATGAAATAACTACCACTACTATGTGGAGTTGAACTTATAATAAAACAAAACCTATACAATTACCTTATACTAATAATATACCCATTCGTTAGACCATCTGCCGTCCCTGTATCTCTATCTGTCCACCTGCACTCCCATCTGCCTGTTATCTCAAATGGTGTGGAACAATGGGCTAGAGGACAGTACATAGAAGAATTGGTGATGAATCTAGATCCAAAGGCTCCACATCAGTTTTGGAAAGTGGTCATCATTACTGTCCTTAAAGATCGAAAATAAAGGCAATATTCAAACCATATTAAGAGAGGATCAAACTGTACATAGCCGCTACAGATGGTGAAATATTGGCGGGAATGGAACAACAACAGAAATGATAATACATGTATAATACAAACCATATTAAGAGAGGATCAAACTATACCTAGCCGCTACAGATGGTGAAATATTGGCGGGAATGGAACAACAACATAGATGATAATACATAATACAAATACATATTTGTTAGAAGTCGCAAGATGGTACGAGAAGTGGAATATAAGAATTGCAACCGAAAAACACAGACGTCCTGTTATTCACAAAGGAAAAGGAACACATATACATCAGCGACCAATATGATGTATATACATTGCCAAAGATCAACACCATAGACCTGACTCAGAGAAAGTTTAAATATCGTCAATTGCAAAAAAAACTATTGGGGATCACTCTAGACGGCCATAGTTTGAGCAACACATCAAGGAAAGAACAGCTTTTGGATATGGTGCATTGTAGAACATTAATGTGGTTGTTACACAGTTCTTAGGATGTTCACACTCGTTATATACAGGAGACTATACATACCTTTAGTAACACAAATGTAACAGCTTTTGAGAGAAAGAGAACTTCAACAGATGTATTTCAGACACGAGCAATTACCGACTCGGAGGTAGACCAATATGTGTACATGTTCTCTTTTCCTTGACAACCCATAATGTATTGTGCTAAATTTAAACTCTGTATCTATGTTCTCTCTTATTTCGCTAAATAGCTGGACTGTTGTTGGTTTACCTCGGTAATTTCTCGTGATAAAAAAATCTACAGGACTATTATTAATAACCAATGGACGATTCAAATGTAAGAAGTACCAAAGAGATGCTGGAACATTCAGGACTGTTGTTGGTTTACCTCGGTAATTTCTCGTGATAAAAAAATCTACAGGACTATTATTAATAACCAATGGACGATTCAAATGTAAGAAGTACCAAAGAGATAGAGACATATACTGGAACATTCAGAAAAAGAGAATCTGTACAGACTGGGTATCGTATGTTCCATTAATGTCAAACCCCTCTCGGGGACCTAGACATGTTTTCCTGGGCAGGCTTACCGACCTAAGCGATTAACCAGTACTAAGCAATGTGTGTGAGGTGCCTTGCTCAATGACACTACATACGTGGCCTAGTCCGAGTATCGAACCCGGGACCGTTCGATTCCAAATCCGACGCTCTACCACTGGACCACGGACGCCACACTGAGTAGAGTAGGCGTATAATGTATGTATGTATGTTCCATTAATGTCAAACCCATTACGGGGACCTAGACATGCTTTCATGGGCAGACGTAGCCGTCCCATTTAGAGCTTGTATTGTACTGTTGATATAACAACATAACAGTTATCTTATCTTAGTTATTGATTATAAAAGCAATGTGTGTGAGGAGCCTTGCTCAATGACACAACATATGTGGACTGACCTGGAACAGACGGGCCCAGCAGTCCAGTGGTTAACACGCTGGGCTGCGAATCCAGGGATCGCAGGTTCGATCCCCCGTCTGACCCTAATCAAATTAACAGTCTTTCAGATGGGACATGAAACCGAGGTCTCGTGTCGGTGCTTTATATCGTGCACGTAAAAGAACCAGAGGAGATTCTGGAATGGATCTCTGTCTGTATCATTGCACTATCCTCCAAAAATCTAAAACGACTACTATCTTTAGGAGGCGTCGCTCATATGGTAGCGATGATAAATAAACGTAAAACACACACCAGGGGACCTTTCGATTCCAAATCCGACGCTCTACCATTGGACTACGGACACCAATGTGAAGGAGAAACAAGATGTGAACATGCTGCTCTTGGGCAATTCAAGATTCGGGGTTCTTCCTTTAATTAAATCAAAAACTTCCTGTATCTGTATATGTTACAGTGTAGGGCCTGTTACAGCTTCAAATACTGGAGAGAGGCGCTTAGTCACTATGTAGGGCAGACTTGAACCCTTGTATTGTCTCTGCGCAGATCACCCTATCGTCCAGATGGTTACACGTCCATGAACAGTTTCCGCAAAAAATGAGTATCTTAATTGTTCGGATTTGCACACTTCCCTCACAATAGCAAATCAAATCTGACAAGCACAAACAGTGCGATGTGTATGAGATGACAACGATAAAGCATATAGCGGTCATTGTTTAAACAATACCAAAAACACACGGCGAACACATTTATTTCAACACTTGAAGAACAGATTGGTGATGAGACGTTTTTAACTCTTTGCGAAATAACTATATATGAATTAAACAATTGCACTATTTTATTTTCCCCATAACATTGCAAAGGAATGCAACGTCAAACTAGTAATTTCATCTTCAGTGGGAAGTGTTGGAGGTTTCGTCTACGTACCGGTTCGTCCATCGAAAGTGACATCGCTGATTTTTCTATTAGTCTGCCTCCCTCGACAGATAAAGTCCGATTTATCACGAAATGTATATATGTCATTTTAGTTGGAATCCTTTGTTTTTACTTTTGTTCCCTAACCAGATGAATTGCAGTCAATTATTCGTAACAAATGTCTCATTGTCTTAGACGATTCGCACACAGTTTGGATGTTACGTACCCAATGTCTTGAGACATTTCGTACCCAATGTCTGGGTCGTTTCGTACCCAATGTCGAGTCGTTTCGTATGCAGTTTGGACATTTTGCACCCAATGTCTGGACAATTTGTACCCTACGATTAGGGTTAGAGACATTTCATACATTTTGGTAATTATCCATATTAATTTTTATGTCCTGTGTTTTTTTGCTTTTATATCATATTGGCTGGATCTTGTCTGCCGATATATAATGATATGGTATCGTCAACATCCCTGATATCGGCCGGCACCTGTTTTCGGCCTTTGTTTATTCATGTTATTTTTTGTATGTATGTTCCATTAATGTTAAACCCTTTGCAGGGACCAAGACATGTTTTCCTGGGCAGGCTTAGCCGATCTAAGTGGTTAACCAGTACTAAGCAATGTGTGTGAGGTGCCTTGCTCAATGACACTACATACGTGGCCTGACCCAGTATCGAAACCGGGACCGTTGGATTCCAAATCCGACGCTCTACCACTGGACTACAGACACCACACAACTTTTTGTTTACATCCGGACCGCGAATGACGTCATTGCTCTCAAATCAGATGCTTTGTTACTTATGGTACCGGTACGACAATTGTACAAAACCCTTAATCCTAGGGTACAAACTGTCTAGACTTTGGTACAAAAACATCTCTAACACTAGCCCTTAATCATATGGTACGAACTGTCCAGTCTTGGGTACCAAACATCTTTAACTATAAGTTCTAACAATAACTCTTAATCCTAGGATACAAATCGCCTCGGACATTGAGTATGACAATGAATCGTCTCAGAATAAGTACGAAATGTCGGAAGGTACGAAACGTCCTGGGTACGAATTTATCTGCTGTATGAACTATGATGTGCGGGCCGTTGTCTAATGTTGTTAAAACTTGTGGCCCAAACCATTTGCATGTTCATATTATGTATTATATCTGTTTATGCATGACATATATAATAATGATTTGCAATAAAATATGATTAAACTAAAGAAAATTTGGATAAATTACGCCTTTATGGTGATTGATGAAAGAGGTAGTACATATTGGTGAAAATGGTGGACACATTCTAAGTTATATAAGTCTACTCTCCTAAAGGCACCTGTTGATGATGATGATGATATTTCAGTATTATCAACTTGATATGAAGTTATGATGCACCTGTTGATGACTATATGATGATGATATTTCAGTATTATCAACTTGATATGAAGTTATGATGCACCTGTTGATGACTATGATGATGATGATATTTTAGTATTATCAACTTGATATCAAGTTATGATGCACCTGTTGATGATATTTCAGTATTATCAACTTGATATCAAGTTATGAAGCACCTGTTGATGACTATATGATGATGATTATAATTATATTTCAGTATTATCAACTTGATATCAAGTTATGGCTGAACGCAATTATCCACAAGATGGACATGGGGTTGCCAAACTGAAGCCAGAGTGAGTCAATATTTTATTACTTGCAGTCAGCTGTAAGCAACCAACCTGCATTAACCCTTTCAACCCCACAGGCCTCTAAATAGGCTTATGAAAAGTGTAGATCCAGATGAGCCGGCTCGTAACGAGCCGTCTCATCAGGATCTGCACTTTTTTGCCAGTAATAATTATTACTATTTTTAGATAAAATTACCCATTTTGATAAATGAACTGGTCCAAAGGTAATTTTCTTATTAATTTATTGGTCTAAAAATAGCATGCACCAATCCATGTCAGTTACTTGGGGTTGAAAGAGTTAAGCATCCAGCTTCCAGATTTCTTACCATGACATTTGACTGGTGTAGTAATTAGTAAATTCATTATTTATTGAGGGTACTGTACGTAACCCAGTTGTATGTAGTACCATTCTTCCCTAGGATCCTTTTTAAAGGGACAGGTAATATTTACATAAACATGAATATATAATTATACAATTAACCCTTTCCTTCATAGAGATTTAGGTTAATATACTATTATATCTCCATATAAACGACAGCCATTTAACCCTTTCCTTCATAGAGATTTAGGCTAATATACTATTATATCTCCATATAAACGACAGTCATTTAGCTATTATGCAGTGGATAAGTAGTCGCCATATCTATCCCACCTCCATAGATATTACTGGGACTGCATAGAGATTTAGGTTAATATACTATTATATCTCCATATAAACGACAGCCATTTAGCTATCATGCAGTGGATATGTAGTCGCCATATCTATCCCACCTCCATAGATATTACTGGGACTACATGAGATTCTGGCCTTTATTATGAGCATTGGTTTGGCTACTACGTTGTCAATGTATGTCGTATTGGTAATGGCATCAAGAGGTGCTTATATCAGGGAAAAGGGTTAAACCAAAACTTAAGCATGAGCTGCTAGTAGTGAATGGAGATACAATGGTACTGAACAGGGATCATTCTAGAGGGTAATGTGGTACACAATTTTGTCCAGTAAGATTATAAGGCATACTGTGCATTTTAACCATATTTTGTTGAAATGTGTTAAATAACACTATTTGAGGACGCGATCGAGTGCATTCTCATTTCCCAATAATTCTGACCTAGAATAAACTGTATTACACTTTATTTATTTTACAACGATTGCGAAGCAAGTTTTAACAACTTATATTAATCACTCTCGTTGGCTCGGATGAAAGCGTATATGTGGTCATTCATGTGGGAGGAAACCGGAGTACCCGGAGAAAACCCACCTGTCCGATCTAACGACCATCGTACCATCTCGCATACTTCCCGGTCCGAGGATCGAACCCGGTTCGCATTGGTGAGAAGCGAGTGCGCTAACCACTGCTCTAATCGGACAGCCATAAACTGTATTATATCCAGGTTATAGTACAGAGATAGTAAAATGCCACATGTATCTGTGAGTTGAATCTCTATGAGTCATGGATGTTCGAAAGTCCCCGATTGTACGCCAGTGGCTCATGAATGAATTTATGAATCGCGTTCCAAAGAAATGCGGCCATGGCTAATTCTCTGAACAATGAAGGCTCATAAATCAGTCCCAGCATGAAGATGCCAACATTTAGGATAATGTTTGTGATAGCACAGTGGTAGCGCGTTCGCCTCAGGTGCAAAAGGTCCGCAGTTTGTGCCTAGCTATAGCCATTAGACAATGTATTTAAATTTCACATTGCCTGTTCTCTCTCCCTCATGGCGATGGATTCCATCAGGAATGAGGTCTCGAGAGTGATTGAGAGTGAAAGTTGTAGGAAGTTGTGTCGCGATCGAGTTAAACTAAATTTGTGTAAACTATCAGTATAAGTGACAGGTATTGTGAAATATCTCAGTATATGGGCATACAACACAAACTTCCAGGAAGTGTAACGGGTCCAGTGATTGTACATGTATGTATATGACCTCATCTGTTACAGGTTCATCCTGACCAATCACAGACCAACTGTCGACATAGAGTATGTGTCGAAAGCTGTTAAAGATCAGATAGAGGAAATAACGAAAGACAAGAGCGACGATAGCGGACCACCTTCAAAACGTATTAAGCTTAAGGTATACCGTACATACTCGCAAAATTCCGTTACCATACATACTCGCCTATAAGACGAGTGTTTTTACACCAGATCATGGCCTCAAATTGGCTTACTGTCATAAGCGAGTGCTAAAAATATATTTTAAAAAAGTCATTTTTTTCAAAATGCCGTTACCGTCCATACTCGCCTATAAGACGGAGTGTTTTTACACCAGATCATGGCCTCAAATTGGCTTACTGTCATAAGCGAGTGCTAAAAATATATTTTAAAAAATCAAGTTTTTTCAAAATGCCGTTACCGTCCATACTCGCCTATAAGACGAGAATTTTATCCCCATATTTTTGTCTTAGACTTGGGACCCGTCAAACGGATACTACATGTAAACCCCAAATTTCTGAGGTCAAAATTAGCTATTTGGTGACAGGCTTTATTATTTTTTTGTGTGTGTTTACGTTTATTTATCGTCGCTACCGGTTGCCCATATGAGCGACGCCTCCTGAAGAGATTAGTCATTTTAGATTTTTGGAGGATAGTACAATGATACAGAGAGAAACCCATTCCAGAGTCTCTGGTTCTTTTACGTGCACAGTGTAAAGCACCGACACGAGAACTCAGTTTAACGTCCGATCTGAAAGACTTAATTTTATTTGGGTCAGACAGGGGATCGAACCTGCGATCCCTGGATTACCAGTCCAGCGTGTTACCACTGGACTATATATCCGTCTTTGTCCGCCAGATTCCCTTTTATTGATTTTTTTTATCCCATTGGAAATGTTCTTTAATTATAATATTCATAATCAAATATAATTAGCATGCCTTTTATATTTCATTCAAGCACATTTATTTTAGATGAGATCATAATATATCATTTGTATGAATATTATGCAACAGTAAATAAAAACAAATTGAGCCAACTTTTAGGTACCGGTAGTTATTGTGGTATTGACAAATGCACAGATATTTACAAGGTGAAATGCTGAACCATGTAATTCTATCCTTGAAGGCCAGATCATGTATGTAGTCATGTCAGATGGTGTACAAATGTCAGGTACGCCATCTATTTGCAGAATAAACTCTCATATAATCATTTATAAGTTAAAGTGACCCAAAACGGCATCGTCTTTTGTTAAACAGATATTTATAAACATTATAAAATTTATAAGACGGTCACCTACTATTCTATTTTATTTTTTTGTGTGTAATTTTTTATTTATTTTCCCCGTCATAGGTACCAAGGGGGTCGGGGAGCCATCCCCCATTGTACCTTCTATTTATCTATCTTCTGATAATTAGAAGTTTTATAGATGAAATGTTATCGAATATTCATGAGCTGACGTTTATCATACCATCTGTGACCATATGACGTCATAAACGTCACGGCGCATGTCACGATTCAAACTTACGTGTTGTTTGATAGCCTGCCATATACCTTACCCACTGAAGCCGTTACGATTGTGTCCTTAGGCAAGGCATTTAAATTCCACGTTGCCTCTTCTCTCTCCCTTGTGGCGATGGATTCCATCAGGAATGAGGTCTCGAGAGTGATTAATATAAGTTGAAAGAACTTGTTTCGCAATCAAGCTAAAATAAATTTGTATAAACTAATATACCTTTCTCCAAATTTAGATTGTTGCTATACTGTACGTCTCGAACATGAACAGTCTTACATCCATCATCAACCTTTGGGAAGAGGAGAAGAATTATATAAGACTCTGTCTTTCATTCTAATCCTTTTTCTGTAATTTGATTATGTGTGATGTATGCATTGTTCAATATGTATTGGGAAATAAAATATGTTTAAACTAACCTTCGGGGCATTCATCACTTGCTGTGATATTTCTTGTTTCTCAATAAAACAATAATACAACTTCAAGTGTACATGTTCATAAGAAAAATTAATTATCGGCGAGCCGATGGGCTGCGTCACCGCTGAACCCGGTGATATTGTGGGTGGGAGATTCGCGGACGTTCATTGAAAGTGTCCTCAGTGATGATCTCGGTGGCTGGTTCTCTACGATGTGAGCACGATATAGCGGGGAAAACAATTGTCGGGTCGCGCCCCAATCCCGGGAATGCGCGATATTTGGAAGAACTATATAAGTTTTCTTTCGTTCTAATCCCTTTCAGTCTACTGCTGTTAAATTATATGTAAAATGTTCATTTCTTGATTCTTGATTGCATGTACAAATACCGGTACTGAAATAAATAATGTTTAAACTAAGTTAGCGTAATTCCAAGCTCATGTTTCATTCATGCAGGTATGGATATAAAACATTTCTATCATGTTTCTTTCAGGGTAGAAATAAGCAAAGACCAGAAGGCAAGAGGATTGTAGCAGGCGATAAACTCTGTCCTGCCTATGTCCAGGAACGTGAATGCAGCTTCGGCGGGAAATGTAAATTCAGTCACGATCGTAAAAAAATCATGGATAACAAAGCTGCCGATATCGGACCAGAGTGCTACCTGTATGAAACCTATGGAAAATGTCCGTTTGGTATTACCTGCCGCTTCGCCAAGAGTCACATTTCTGAAGACTTCAAGAACCTATCTAAACCTGATGCAGATAAACTGAAGAACAGAGCAGACACGGTTACAAATATATTGAGCAAAGACCTCCAGCATTCACTATGGAAACGAAGGTTTAACTTCTCAAAGTCTGATGAGGTACTAGACAAGATTTGTCCATTTGCTAATTTTCAGAAGAAAAGGACTCAGACCTATGCGAAAAATAAAGCTGATATTGCTAAAAAGGCGTTGGAGAGTACAACGGATGTAGAAAAAGCATCTGGCAATGTGGAGATGTCTGGTGAAGTAATCAAAGAGGGAACAGCGGAAGATAATATGGGAATGTCTGGTGATGTGTCTGGAGGTGTATCAGAGGGAATGCAAGCAGTAGAAAAGGCAATGGGCAATAAACAGAATGCTGGTGAAATACATGCAAGCGAGACTGCTGGTTCAGACAATACAAACATAGCTGATGGCAGTGGTTTAATTAAGAAGGGTGCAAACAGAGAGCAAGGTACGGCAGACATTAACACTGTTAAGGACAATTGGTGCACAGAGAATATCTCAAGCAGCAGTAACATTGAAGTCGTTGATAGCAAGTTAGATGTACCTACCATGCCAAACAAGAAGGTATAATTATGTTATTAGATAAGATAGATAGATTTCTTTATTTATAGAGGGTGACCTAATTACTTCTGAACTAATCTTCCTTAGGGCCCTCTTAAATTTCTTAACACTTAGCATTAATGTTGTATTTAACAGAATTTCTGACAACTGAAGCATTTTTGAAACTGTAAATTCAGCTTGTTTAAGCAGTACTATAGACGACAACCACAATTATGTTTTCGTTAAATTTTGAATTTGCAAGTGTGGTTATCTGCGAAAACAAAACCTAATATGAATAAATTGTGATTTATCGTATTATTTTGGTGCCGAAGAATTAACCATAATATTTGTGTCTGTTTTTATAGGTTCTTTTCTCGGACAAACTTTATTTGGCTCCACTGACAACGGTAAGTACATAGCCCCCCCCCCCGACCGCCTCCTTTGTTAATCGGTATGGTCATATATTGAGATTGAAGGTTTGTTTTATTAATCCAGTAGGAGACTCTGTGGCTGAGTGGTTACGATCGTTTACTTCAGATCACTTGGCACTCACCACTAAGTTCGAATCCCGTGTGTGTCAAATTGTTTCTGGAGACCTCATTCCTGATGGAATCCATCGCCACGAGGGAGAGAGAAGAGGCAATGTGGAATTTAAATGCCCTATGGGCACAATCGTAACAGCTCCAAATTAGTTTGCATTGAGAAACCAATCCTGCTTAGAGACCACTTTTTTGCCTTTCCTTTTGGTGGTCTCATAGCCCTTTCCCTCATAGAAGCACCTCTTGATGCCATTACCAATACGACATACATTGACAATGTAGTAGTCAAACCAATGTTCATAAACCCTTTCCCTCATAGAAGCACCTCTTGACGCCATTACCAATACGACATACATTGACAATGTAGAAGCCATACCAATGCTCATAAACCCTTTCCCTCATAGAAGCACCTCTTGAAGCCATTACCAATACGACATACATTGACAATGTAGTAGCCAAACCAATGTTCATAATAAAGGCCAGAATCTCATGTAGTCCCAGTAATATTTATGGAGGTGGGTTAGTTATGGAGATTATTTATTTACTGCATGATAGCTAAATAGCTGTCGTTTCTATAGAGATATAATAATATATTAACCTAAATCTCTATGAATGAAAGGGCTAATACAAGTTTGACTGTATTTTACTCAGGTTGGCAATCTTCCATTCCGCCGTATTTGTAAGCGGTTTGGTGCGGATATAACATGCGGAGAAATGGCTGTGTGTACCAACCTCCTGCAAGGACAGCAGTCTGAGTGGGCTCTGCTTAAACGACACGAATCGGAGGATATGTTTGGAGTGCAGGTAACGTACTAGCCTGGGAACAGGCGTCCATATATTTTGCCTGGTCAGTCAAATAAATATATTTTAACACGCATACTATTAATTGGGCCGTATTGAGCTTCTGATCATATCAACGCCTGGGGAAGCTTGGGGGATTGTCCGTGTAATTATTGACTCTCATTAATCCTATTAATAGGCCTATTAGCATGTGACTTAATTAATGACGTATTGTTCAATGGTAAGAGTGTCGAATTTGGAATAAAACGTTCCCGGGTTCGTTACTCGGTAAGGGCATGTATTTGGTGTCATTGAGCAAAGAACCTTGCACACATTGCTTAGTACTGGTTAACCGCTTAGGTCGGCTAAGCCTGCCCAGGAATACATGTCTAGGTTTTTGACATTAATGGAACATACATACATACTTACTCTTGCTCTCTGTACACGAGTACATTACATTAGTATATTACATTAGTACTTACATTAGTACATTACATTAGTACTTACATTAGTACATTACATTAGTACATTGCATTACATTAGTACATTGCATTACATTAGTACATTGCATTACATTAGTACATTACATTAGCACATTACATTAGCACATTGCATTACATTAGTACATTACATTAGTACATTACATTAGCACATTACATTAGCACATTACATTACATTAGTACATTACATTAGTACATTACATTAGTACATTACATTAGCGCATTACATTAGGACATTGCATTAGTACATTACATTAGGACATTGCATTACATTAGTACATTACATTAGTACATTACATTAGCACATTACATTACATTAGTACATTACAACATTTCATTAGCACATTACATTAGTACATTACATTAGTACATTGCATTAGTACATTACATTAGCACATTACATTAGCACATTACATTAGCACATTACATTAGTACATTACATTAGTACATTACATTAGTACATTGCATTAGTACATTACATTAGGACATTGCATTAGGACATTACATTACACATTACATTAGGACATTGTATTAGGACATTACATTACATTAGGACAGTGCATTAGGACATTACATTACATTAGCACATTACATTAGTACATTACATTAGTATATTACATTAGCACATTACATTAGTACATTACATTAGGACATTGCATTACATTAGCACATTACATTAACACATTACATTAGCACATTACATTAGTACATTACATTAGTACATTGCATTAGGACATTACATTACATTAGCACATTACATTAGGACATTGCATTAGGACATTACATTACATTAGCACATTACATTACATTAGTACATTACATTACATTACATTACATTAGTACATTACATTACATTAGTATATTACATTAGTACATTACATTACATTAGTATATTACATTAGTACATTACATTACATTAGTACATTACATTAGTATATTACATTAGTACATTACATTAGTACATTACATTACATTAGTACATTACATTACATTAGTATATTACATTAGTATATTACATTAGTACATTACATTACATTAGTACATTACATTAGTACATTACATTACATTAGTATATTACATTACATTAGTACATTACATTAGTACATTACATTAGTACATTACATTAGTACATTACATTAGTATATTACATTAGTACATTACATTAGTACATTACATTAGTACATTACATTACATTAGTATATTACATTAGCACATTACATTAGTACATTGCATTAGTACATTACATTAGTACAGTACATTAGTACAGTACATTAGTACAGTACATTAGTATATTACATTAGTATAGTACATACGTACATTACATTAGTATAGTACATTACATTAGTATAGTACATTAGTACATTACATTAGTATATTATATTAGTATATTACAGTAGTACATTACATTAGTACATTACATTACATTAGTATAGTACATTAGTACATTACATTAGTACATTACATTAGTATAGTACATTAGTACATTACATTAGTACATTACATTAGTACATTAGTACAGTACATTAGTACATTGCATTAGCACATTACATTAGTACATTACATTAGTACATTACATTAGTACATTACATTAGTACATTACATTAGTACATTATATTAGTACATTACGTTATTACATTAGTATAGTACATACGCACATTACATTAATATAGTACATTAGTACATTACATTAGTATAGTACATTAGTACATTACATTAGTATAGTACATTAATTAGTACATTACATTAGTACATTACATTAGTACAGTACATTAGTACATTGCATTAGCACATTACATTAGTACATTACATTACATTACATTAGTACATTACATTACATTAGTACATTACATTAGTACAGTACATTAGTACATTGCATTAGCACATTACATTACATTACATTAGTACAGTACATTTGTACATTACATTAGTACATTACATTACATTAGTACATTGCATTAGTACATTACATTAATACATTACATTAGTACATTACATTAGTACATTACATTAGTACATTACATTAGTACATTACATTAGTACATTAGTACATTACATTAGTACATTACATTAGTACATTGCATTAGTACATTACATTAATACATTACATTAGTACATTACATTAGTACATTACATTAGTACATTACTCTCTGTAGCTAGTATATACAGTATATATTAATTCAATGTAAAGCTTACGTTATCTATATCTGTATATATTGTTTAGCTGTGTGGAGTGTATCCAGATTCAATGTAAAGCTTACGTTATCTGTATCTGCATATATTGTTTAGCTGTGTGGAGGGTATCCAGATTCGATGACACGCTGCTCTCAGTTGATCTGCGATACAATGGATGTTGATTTCATAGACATCAACTGTGGGTGTCCAATAGAACTCATCTATAATAAGGTATGTCATGGATAGGCTGGCAGCCTCGTAATCGAGGGGTTGCGAGTTCCAAGTTCGAATCCCGCCAGAGCCACGGTGGTGATGTCCCTCAGCAAGAAGTCCACATTGCCTCTTCTCTCCCTCGTGGCGATGGATTCCATCAGTAATAAGGTCTCAAGAGTGATTAATATTAGCTGTAAGAACTTGTTTCACAATCGAGCTATTTGTATATACTAAACTACTACGGTTTATTCTAGAGTGGAAAAATGGCACAGGGTGGGTCGGAAAAGGGACAGGGTGCACTTTGGTATTTTGGGGTTAGCCCCTAGAAAATTTTACTAACTTGATCGAGAGGCAGTAAAAAGGGGCAGACAAGTTCTAAGTTATATAGGTGTGCCCGCCCGAAGGCACTCGCCTATTGAGGCTTATATAAAAATATAATAGTGCTATGAGGCTCCCGACAGGGCAGTTAAAATGAATAAAATTTGAAAACAGATAAGCTTAAACTTTGTTTATTTTACAAGGATTGCGAAGCAAGTTTTAACAACTTATATTAATCACTCTCGTTGGCGCGAATGAAAGCGTAAATTAGGTCATTCGTGTGGGGGAAAACCAGAGTACCCGGAGAAAACTCACCTCTCCGATCTGGCGACCACCGTACCATCTCACATACTTCTCGGTCCGTGGAAACCGTAGTATCTGGAGAAAACTCCGGCGATCTGGCGACCACCGTACCATCTCACATACTTCCCGTTCCGTGGAAACGGAGTATCCGGAGAAATCTCCAGCGATCTGGCGACCACCGTACCATCTCGCATACTTCCCGGTCCATGGAAACCGGAGTATTTGGAGAAAACTCCGGCGATCTGGCGACCACCGTACCATCTCACATACTTCCCGGTCCGTGGAAACCGGAGTATCTGGAGAAAACTCACCTGTCCGATCTGGCGACCACCGTACCATCTCACATACTTCCCGGTCCATGGAAACCGGAGTATCTGGAAGATGGGATTTTATTTCATCGAGTGATCACTGAAATTTGTATTTGCACGAGACGCGTTAGTGGAAGTACAACTTTCTTGATCACGAGATGAAATAAAATCGTATCTTACACTAATAAACACAAATATCATCTCTATATATGTCCTACTTAAATTACAGTCTACATCCGTTATGTCGAATTCCGTCGGACCGAACAAAATATTTCGACATAACCGAAGTTTGACTTAACGAAATTCTATATAAACGGAGCCAGTTATATGTAAAATGATAGTGTCTGAAACGAGACTTTGATCCGACTTCGCGATAACCGGAGAATTCAGACATAACCGACTTTGACATAACGGATGTAGACTGTACTATATTGTAGATTATTTTCTGACTAGAATGGAAAAGGCATTTTGCTTGTTGGGTATAGGTGAGGTCATATAAGTGATGGTTGATGGTAGGAAATTACAAAAATAGCAGACAAGAGTGCCCTTGACCCCTTGTACCAGATCAAGTGCCGGGAGCAGGTATCGGCGCGCCTGCAGTGGTACCTTTGCATTTATCCTCTGGTCTCCTGACTTATGGGAGTAAAATGGGTTTTGAATGTGTTATGACTTGACCCGTTACCCCCCACATTAGTGGAAGTCGTGATAGCGCAGTGGATGCGCGTTCGCTTCAGGTGCGAAAGGTCCGGAGTTTGAGCCCCACTGGAGCCGTTACGATTGTGCCCTTAGGCAAGGCATTTAAATTCCACGTTGCCTCTTCTCTCTCCCTCGTGGCGATGGATTCCATCAGGAATGAGGTCTCGAGAGTGATTTATATAAGTTGAAAGAACTTGTTTCGCAATCGAGCTAAAATTAATTTGTATAAACTCTACCCCCCACATAAACGACATATAACACGTTCATCACTTCCCATATACAGCCTCCTTTCCACGCCGTTATCTATTCCCATAGATATTGAGTTTGTAGTACAGCAAGCCTATTGCTTATCAGCATTGCGGAGATACAATGAGTAATTTACCTCTCCATTTATAGAGTAATCATTTAATAAGCATAAAAAATTAAAAATCCATGAACACGAGCGTGATCGTTTTTATGCTGAATGGTTTTGTAGGGAGAAGGTAGCGCATTGATGGGCAGGCAGTCCAAGTTTGAGTTGATAATAAACGGCATGAAGTCTGTGATGAACGTACCACTGACGGTGAAACTGCGTACGGGCATCTACGACAACAACAATATAGCCCACACCATCGTACCTCATCTTCGGGACTGGGGCGTGGCCATGACAACAGTAAATCCTTTAATTACTTATCACTGTTAAACATGGTTAGCACAACTTCTCTTCTCATCCATTCGTGCACAACAGTATATTTTATTTGTACTCTTTGGTCATCAAAGTTATCAGATATTTTGTATGTTGCTGGTAGGTAGAACATGTATTTTGTATGTTGCTGGTAGGTAGAACATGTATTTTGTATGTTGCTGGTAGAACATGTATTTTGTATGTTGCTGGTAGAACATGTATTTTGTATGTTGCTGGTCCGCCTCCGTGGTCGAGTGGTTAAGGTCGCTGACTTGTATACCACTGTAACCTATCATCACTGATGGTCACGGGTTCGAGCCCCTCTCAGGCCGTGTCTCATTTATATGAAAACGTTGGCAGTTTCTTACGGAGGTTGGTGCACCCAAGTACTGGTTAACCGCTGGAGCCTGCCCAGGAAAGGTGTTATTAGGTAAACTGCCCGCCGGCGATATAGCCCTAAATTGTGCTGATGCAGGCGTAAAACCCGATATATAATATAATAATAATAATATGTATTTTGTATGTTGCTGGTAGAACATGTATTTTGTATGTTGCTGGTAGAACATGTATTTTGTATGTTGCTGGTAGAACATGTATTTTGTATGTTGCTGGTAGAACATGTATTTTGTATGTTGCTGGTAGAACATGTATTTTGTATGTTGCTGGTAGAACATGTATTGTGTATGTTGCTGGTAGAACATGTATTGTGTATGTATATTGTAGAACATGTATTGTGTAGGTACATGCTAGAACATGTATTGTGTATGTATATGGTAGAACATGTATTGTGTATGTATATGGTCGAACATGTATTGTGTATGTATATTGTAGAACATGTATTGTGTATGTATATGGTAGAACATGTATTGTGTATGTATATGGTAGAACATGTATTGTGTATGTATATGGTAGAACATGTATTGTGTATGTATATTGTAGAACATGTATTGTGTAGATACATGCTAGAACATGTATTGTGTAGGTATATGGTAGAACATGTATTGTGTATGTATATGGTAGAACATGTATTGTGTATGTATATTGTAGAACATGTATTGTGTAGATACATGCTAGAACATGTATTGTGTAGGTATATGGTAGAACATGTATTGTGTATGTATATGATAGAACATGTATTGTGTAGGTATATGGTAGAACATGTAGAACATGTATTGTGTATGTATATGATAGAACATGTATTGTGTAGGTATATGCTAGAACATGTATTGTGTAGGTATATGGTAGAACATATAGAACATGCATTGTGTAGGTACATGCTAGAACATGTATTGTGTAGGTACATGCTAGAACATGTATTGTGTAGGTATATGATAGAACATGTATTGTGTAGGTATATGCTAGAACATGTATTGTGTAGGTATATGGTAGAACATGTATTGTGTATGTATATGATAGAACATGTATTGTGTACGTATATGCTAGAACATGTATTGTGTAGGTATATGCTAGAACATGTAGAACATGTATTGTGTAGGTACATGCTAGAACATGTATTGTGTATGTATATGATAGAACATGTATTGTGTAGGTATATGGTAGAACATGTATTGTGTAGGTATATGATAGAACATGTATTGTGTAGGTATATGATAGAACATGTATTGTGTAGGTATATGGTAGAACATGTATTGTGTAGGTATATGGTAGAACATGTATTGTGTAGGTATATGGTAGAACATGTATTGTGTAGGTATATGGTAGAACATGTATTGTGTAGGTATATGGTAGAACATGTATTGTGTAGGTATATGGTAGAACATGTATTGTGTAGGTATATGATAGAACATGTATTGTGTAGGTATATGGTAGAACATGTATTGTGTAGGTATATGGTAGAACATGTATTGTGTAGGTATATGGTAGAACATGTATTGTGTAGGTATATGGTAGAACATGTATTGTGTAGGTATATGGTAGAACATGTATTGTGTATGTATATTGTAGAACATGTATTGTGTAGGTATATGATAGAACATGTATTGTGTAGGTATATGATAGAACATGTATTGTGTAGGTATATGGTAGAACATGTATTGTGTAGGTATATGATAGAACATGTATTGTGTAGGTATATGGTATAACACGGTATTGTGTAGGTACATGGTATAACAAGGTATTGTGTAGGTATATGGTAGAACAAGGTATTGTGTAGGTACAAGGTATAACAAGGTATTGTGTAGGTACAGTCTTGCGTACTGTGGATTGTGCATCGTTGCTCAAAATAACATAATGGCGTTAATGGTTGTAGGTACATGGCAGAACACGGAGGCAGAGATACACGAAGACGGCAGATTGGAACTATATTGACGAGTGTGCACAGCTGGCTTGCCCAATGCCAGTCTTTGGTAATGTTATTTTGTATTGACAGGAAAGGTGCTGTTAGGTAAATCTGCCCGCCGGCGATATAGCCCAAAATGGTGTCGAAGCAGGCGTAAAACCCGAAATATAAATAAATATTTTGTATTGATATCACATATAGGAAACCACACTGAAACATTTTAAGTTTAATCATATTTGTTTGCTTGGTTCATTTTACATATACATGTGAATACAAAACATTTTAAAGGAAAGCAAACGGGTCGGGCCACAAGTTCTAGCAACATTAGTTGTGGCCCTTTAGAGCAAAACTAATTAGAGCAGCATTATATCGTAATAAAGGATGTTTTTGGTAAAATATAAATACTGATGTGTGTGTGTTTACAAAATCGAAATAGTCGCTGAGAAATGATAAAAAATTCAAATAAATATAAACCGTCGTATACGCGAATTTGTTTATCAGCAAGCGAAATGTAAACATGCACAGTACGCATGCGTGAAACAACAGCGGATATGCCATGTTTGTTTACATGATTGCCGATGACGATGCATTCCGAATGTAAATCAGGTTCCGATTGTAAACAAATGCGCTTGACCGACTCGGAAAGTCCTACTTTCGGTTTCGAGTTTGTTTTATCGCAAAAAAACATTGTTTACCAATTGAACATAAGTATACAAACTATAATGTTAGAATGTGTAGCAGCATTGCTACCCATACGTAATATTTGAATTTTTCAAATATCGTTTATTTCATCGGATATAGGGGCTGCTTTAATAAAGAAGAAATTTTATTTTCCAATTTGAACTTACAAGATCATTGTTTAACATATATGAAACATATATATCACATGAAAAATATGTCAATATCAGAAAATCATATACGGTATTGACTACCTATTATACATATGATACAGTCTTCCGTGGCTTCTGCCTATGGAGTGGGAGGTCGATTGTTCGAACCTCATCAGGGGTTCAATTCTTATATGGCGGGTTGGTGAGCCGCCAGCTAGTTATATAAAATGGTTACCGTTTGCCTATCAGCCAGGTGCCTGTCTGGCCTTCAAGGATAGGATTCGGGAAGTACTGATGTCCATAAGAGGTGTCTCATAAGTCAGAAATGGCTGGCCCTTTCAATAGGGGGGGGGGTGCCTATAATAAACAAAGAAATACCAAAATAGCTTGTTTTTTACGTTTATTTATCGTCGCTACAGGTTGCCCATATGAGCGACGCCTCCTGAAGAGATTAGTTATTTTAGATTTTTGGAGGATAGTGCATGATACAGACAGACACCCATTCCAGAATCTCCTCTAGTTCTTTTACGTGCACGGTGTAAAGCACCGACACAAGACCTCGATTTAACGTCCCATCTGAAAGACTGTTAATTTTATTAGGGTCAGACGGGGGATCGAACCTGCGATCCCTGGATTACCAGTCCAGCGTGTTACCACTGGACTACATATCCATCTGTATCTGTCATTCACTTCTCCCAAATATTTGGGTCTAGCTAAAGTCTGCCTCCGTGGTCGAGTGGTTAAGGTCGCTGACTTGTATACCACTGTAACCTATCATCACTGATGGTCACTGGTTCGAGCCCCGCTCAGGTCGTGTCTCATTTATATGAAAAAGTTGGCAGTTTCTTACAGAGGTTGGTGCACCCAAGTACTGGTTAACCGCTGGAGCCTGCCCAGGAAAGGTGTTGTTATGTAAATTGCCCGCCGGCGATATAGCCCGAAATGGTTGCAGTCGTAAACCCCGAAATATAACATAACATAAAAATGGGTCTAGCTACGGTTCTGATTTATCATTATTTTCCAAGAATAAGATTAATTTGACCTGTTTCTATGTACATTGAAATTAATTTCATGCAAATTATATATTGTGTATAATAAGTCCTATCCTCCATAAAGAGTATTCAGGGGCAGTAACTCACCAATGTCTCATGGGTATTCAGGGGCAGTAACTCACCAATGTCTCATGAGTATTCAAGGGCAGTAACTCACCAACATCTCATGAGTATTCAGGGGCAGTAACTCACCAATGTCTCATGAGTATTCAGGGGCAGTAACTCACCAACGTCTCATGAGTATTCAGGGGCAGTAACTCACCAATGTCTCATGGGTATTCGGGGGCAGTAACTCACCAACGTCTCATGAGTATTCAGGGGCAGTAACTCACCAATGTCTCATGGGTATTCAGGGGCAGTAACTCACCAATGTCTCATGAGTATTCAGGGGCAGTAACTCATCAACGTCTCATGAGTATTCAGGGGCAGTAACTCACCAACATCTCATTGGTATTCAGGGGCAGTAACTCATCAACGTCTCATGAGTATTCAGGGGCAGTAACTCACCAACGTCTCTCATTTATTCACATTTAGTTTATTGTTTCAGGAAATGGAGATATTCTGTCGTACGAAGAGGCCAATCTGCATCGAGAACAGACAGGTGTGAGTGGCGTCATGGTGGCAAGGTAGGTACATCATTCACAAGGCTCAGGGGGGATACCTCATTGGGGGCAAGGTAGGTACATCATTCACGAGGCTCAGTGCGGATACCTCATGGGGGCAAGGTAAATACATCATTCACGAGGCTCAGGGGGGATACCTCATGGTGGCGAGGTAAGTACATCATTCACAAGGCTCAGGGGGGATACCTCA
>CM026394.1:41372407-41396498 GCA_014843695.1 Archivesica marissinica
ATCATTCACGAGGCTCAGGGGGGATACCTCATGGGGGCGAGGTAAGTACATCATTCACGAGGCTCAGGGGGGATACCTCATGGGGGCGAGGTAAGTACATCATTCACGAGGCTCAGGGGGGATACCTCATGGGGGCAAGGTAAGCACATCATACCGCAACCCTTCTAACCTGGAATTCCCTCCAAACTGAACAAATTTAAATTTCTTGGTCCCGGATTTTCCCCTTTGTCTGTACACCAGAACCCCTCTTCTCCGAATACCGAACAGATTTGGAAGAAAACATGTTTAACTGAAATTAATCCCTGTATACTGAATAGCAACATGTCTTGATCAAATATGAATCTAACAATTCTTTTAAACAAACCAACTATTTTTTTCAGAATAATGTATACTACACAATAAACTATAAGCATGTCTCGGATTCCTAAGTGTTGCAGAGTTGTGTGCGCAGTGCGTTAATTAAACCCTGGATATTTATGAAGACAGCATAATGTATGGTTTTGGTTTATAGCGGTGCATTAATTAAGCCCTGGATATTTATGAAGACAGCATAATTTATGGTTTTGTTTACAGGGGTGCATTAATTAAGCCCTGGATATTTATGAAGACAGCATAATGTATGGTTTTGGTTTACAGGTGTGCATTAATTAAGCCCTGGATATTTATGAAGACAGCATAATGTATGGGTTTGGTTTACAGGTGTGCATTAATTAAGCCCTGGATATTTATGAAGACAGCATAATGTATGATTTTGGTTTACAGGTGTGCATTAATTAAGCCCTGGATATTTATGAAGACAGCATAATGTATGGTTTTGGTTTACAGCGGTGCGTTAATTAAGCCCTAGATATTTATGAGGACAGTATAATGTATGATTTTGTTTACAGTGGTGCATTAATTAAGCCCTGGATATTTATGAAGACAGTATAATGTATGGTTTTGTTTACAGGGGTGCATTAATTAAGCCCTGGATATTTATGAAGACAGTATAATGTATGATTTTGTTTACAGGGGTGCATTAATTAAGCCATGGATATTTATGAAGACAGTATAATGTATGGTTTTGTTTACAGGGGTGCATTAATTAAGCCCTGGATATTTATGAAGATTGTATAAAGTATGGTTTTGTTTACAGGGGTGCATTAATTAAGCCCTGGATATTCACTGAAATTAAGGAACAGAGACACTGGGATATATCTTCCACGGAAAGATTTGATATGCTTAAAGACTATGCAAACTACGGACTCGATCATTGGGGCTCCGACCACCAGGGTGTAGAGAACACCAGGAGGTTTATTCTGGAGTGGCTGTCCTTTCTGTACAGGTAATGGTGACCTATGTTCTGGAGTGGCTGTCCTTTCTGTACAGGTAATGGTGACCTATATTCTGGAGTGGCTGTCCTTTCTGTACAGGTAATTGTGACCAATATTCTGGAGTGGCTGTCCTTTCTGTACAGGTAATTGTGACCTATATTCTGGAGTGGCTGTCCTTTCTGTACAGGTAATGGTGACCTATATTCTGGAGTGGCTGTCCTTTCTGTACAGGTATGGGTGACCTATATTCAAACTTTGTGTTGGGGATCATCTCTAGTAACTAACTAACCTGCATAAAGCAGCCAACCTCTAGATTTCCCGGCTGGCATTTTATTACATTATATCTGTGCTATATTAAGCGACCACTTGTACTAAGCATTCACCTTTGTACTTCACTTGACTGGGTCCTCTGCGGCCAACTGGTTGAGGTCGTTTATTTCACTCGCTAGCCCATCACCGCTGCAGGTTCGAATCCACTAGGGGTGTCAACCCTAATGACACTGAGCTATATTAAGCGTCCACCTGTACTAAGCAGCCACCTTTGTACTTCACTTGACTGGGTCCTCTGCGGCCGAATGGTCGTTAACTTAAACTCAATTAACTTTCACCGCTGCAGGTTCCGCTGGGGGTGTTTACTTCATTCATGTGAGGAAGCTATCAATAAACATTGTATACGGCACTTGTCTATTAGTTGAGATACTCAATATTCTGTTACAAATATTTTGAAAAAAATAATGACATTCTGTAGAACTAAGATTTAGAGTTGTTTTAAACACTAAACGTTAGTTTAATCAGTAATTGACAATTTGAACAGATTATTCCTGTTGGTAACCTGGAGAGGTTAATATGTAATTGACAATTTGGACAGATATATTCCTGTTGGTAACCTGGAGAGTTTAATCGGTAATTGACATTTGAACAGATATATTCCTGTTGGTATCCTGGAGCGTGTTCCACAGCAGATCAACGCTAGACCGCCATTCTACAGAGGGCGAGACGAGATGGAAACATTGATGGCCAGTCCAAACTGTGGAGATTGGATTAAAATCAGGTACTTTGTAAATAAGGTATTGTTGGGGGGGAATATCTAATGGTCGAAAGCAATGTCCAAGCTGGAATCAGATATTCTGTAAATAACACAACAACAATGCATGTCTACTGGCACTAATCTGGAGGATGAACAGATCAGAGATTGTGTTCCGTTTGCTCAGCCAGAATGATGGGATATTCTCAAATTACCTCCCTTGACCGATAGGTTCATGCTCAAGTTACCTCCCTTGACTGATGGGTTTATACTCTGGTTACCTCCCTTCACTGATGGGTATATGCACAACTTACCTCCCTTGACTGATGGGTTTATACACAACTTATCCCCCTTGATTGATGGGTTTATACTCAACTTGCCCCCCCCCCCCACTCCCCATTATTGGTGCTCATGTTACTTCCAAGTTGCCTCCCTTGATTGATGGCTTCATGCTCAAGTTGCCTCCCTTGATTGATGGCTTCATGCTCAAGTTACTAGGGGTGTAATATTAATATCCACGATAAAATATCGCGATATTAAAATTGAATACCGATATTGAGCGGTATTTATCATCTAGGGCTGCAACGATTAAATCTGATTCCGCGCCGCCGATTCTATACTCAATCCAAATCCCGTCATTTTCGATTCAATTCCGAATGCCGACTTTTAAACGTTTTCAGCGATAAACGCCGAGTTAGTCGAATACAAACAGTAAAATAAAACAAACAATCTGATTGGCTGAATTTATTCTATTTATCCAATCAATGAGTCCGTTAAAACTTCTGAAAGGTCTGTTTATCAAAATGGCATCTGCCATTACTAAATAATGATCCTAAACACAAAGTTAGTGTGGGCCATTTTTGATTTCGAGATGTTAACAAGAAGGAAAACAAGGCCACATGCTCTCTATTTTTCACCGACGTAAGCTATCCACCATCTCGTTCCACATCAAACTTAATGATGCATCTAAAAAGACACCATAACATAGACGTAAACATCAACAAGACTATGAGTCAATCGCCGAACATTCCCCCACACCAACATCAGTGCAATTCCTGATGATTTATATAAGCCATCATTCATTACTTGGACACTGTTCCACACTTGGACATGTGCACTGGATTATCTACAACAGTTGAATTTCCTTTGATCTCATTTCGTGTACATGTATTATTAATTATTATTGTCTTTTGGTTTACTTTTATTCAAACGTTATGTGACTTGCAAGTTTTGTTCATATGTAGTAGGAACTAGGATTATATACCAGTAAATTAAGTTGCTCTGAAGCCCTAGGGTCTCAGGATTAAGCAACACAAGAGTATGCTTCTTAGAAAGTAATCTGTAAATAATGGATCGAATCGGCACATAAAGAATCAGATCGGATCGAGCTTCTGGTGGATCGTTGCAGCCCTATTTATTATCTATGAGGGGTGGCATCGGTTTTTCATGACTTCACTATAAAAAGAGTTTTTGTCCTGACAATTTTACAACATAGCTACCGTCAAGTAAAAGCTTATATGCAGGGGATCTGCTTTTTTATACACAACTCAATCGCTTCAACCGGTGCTTATGTATATATTCACCGTTCTCTGAAACATTTTCTAGTCGATTTAAGTTGTTATTTTATTCAGTGTTTTTCAAGTTAATAAATACTGTTGAATGAGATAGTGTCTTAAAATGTGTGCAAAGTAATCCGTGTCATCTTATTAAATACTCTTAATAGAAAAAAATATAATAACAATGCATGACAAATGAATAGGCACTATATCGCGATTATTTGATAAAATATCACAATATATCGCGATATGGGTTGCTGATATCGTGACACCCCTACAAGTTACCTCTCTTAATTGATGGCTTCATGCTCAAGTTGCCTCCCTTGATTGATGGCGTCATGCTCAAGTTGCCTCCCTTGATTGATGGCTTTATACTCTGGTTATCTCCCTTGATTGATGGCTTTATACTCTGGTTATCTCCCTTGAATGATGGCTTCATGCTCAGGTTACCTCCCTTGATTGATGGCTTTATACTCTGGTTATCTCCCTTGAATGATGGCTTCATGCTCCAGGTACCTCCCTTGATTTGTGGCTTTATGCTCAGGTTACCTCCCTTGATTGATGGCTTTATGCTCAGGTTACCTCCCTTGATGGCTTCATGCTCAGGTTACCTCCCTTGATTGATGGCTTTATGCTCAGGTTACCTCCCTTGATTGATGGCTTTATGCTCCAGGTTACCTCCCTTGATTGATGGCCTCATGCTCAGGTTTCTCCCCATGAACCATGCTCAAGTTTGCCAGATTGATTGTTCACAGTGTTCTATGTTTCACCGTGTTCTATGTTTCACCGTGTTCTCTGTTTCACCGTGTTCTATGTTTCACGTGTTCTATGTTTCACCGTGTTCTATGTTTCACCGTGTTCTATGTTTCACAGTGTTCTATGTTTCACCGTGTTCTATGTTTCACCGTGTTTGTTCTATGTTTCACCGTGTTCTATGTTTCACGTGTTCTATGTTTCACCGTGTTCTATGTTTCACCGTGTTCTATGTTTCACCGTGTTCTATGTTTCATCGTGTTCTATGTTTCACCGTGTTCTATGTTTCACCGTGTTCTATGTTTCACCGTGTTCTATGTTTCACCGTGTTCTATGTTTCACCGTGTTCTATGTTTCACCGTGTTCTATGTTTCACCGTGTTCTATGTTTCACCGTGTTCTATGTTTCATCGTGTTCTATGTTTCACCGTTTTCTATGTTTCATCGTGTTTTATGTTTCACCGTGTTCTATGTTTCGCAGTGTTTTATGTTTCGCAGTGTTTTATGTTTCGCAGTGTTCTATGTTTCGCAGTGTTCTATGTTTCACCGTGTTCTATGTTTCACTGTGTTCTATGTTTCATCGGGTTCTATGTTTCACCGTGTTCTATGTTCACCGTGTTCTATGTTTCACCGTGTTCTATGTTTCACCGTGTTCTATGTTCCAGTGAGAAGCTTCTTGGACCTGTACCCGATGGATTCTCATTCCTACCGAAACACAAGGCCAACGCATACAAGTAATGTACAGTAGAACGTGAAAACACAAGGCCAACGCATACAAGTAATGTACAGGAGAACGTGAAAACACAAGGCCAACGCATACAAGTAATGTACAGTAGAACGTGCAAACACAAGGCCAACGCATACAAGTAATGTACAGTAGAATGTGAAAACACAAGGCCAACGCATACAAGTAATGTACAGTAGAACGTGAAAACACAAGGCCAACGCATACAAGTAATGTACAGTAGAACGTGAAAACACAAGGCCAACGCATACAAGTAATGTACAGTAGAACGTGAAAACACAAGGCCAATGCATACAAGTAATGTACAGTAGAACGTGAAAACACAAGGCCAATGCATACAAGTAATGTACAGTAGAACGTGAAAACACAAGGCCAATGCCTACAAGTAATGTACAGTAGAACGTGAAAACACAAGGCCAATGCATACAAGTAATGTACAGTAGAATGTGAAAACACAAGGCCAACGCATACAAGTAATGTACAGTAGAACGTGAAAACACAAGGCCAACGCATACAAGTAATGTACAGTAGAACATGAAAACACAAGGCCAACGCATACAAGTAATGTACAGTAGAACGTGAAAACACAAGGCCAATGCATACAAGTAATGTACAGTAGAACATGAAAACACAAGGCCAACGCAAACAAGTAATGTACAGTAGAACGTGAAAAGATAAATCCAGTCCATCATAACACAAGACCAGGTTAACAGCAAGGTGTCGAAGCATTCATCCACGTTAGCAGCAAGGTGTGGAAGCATACATCCAGTACATCATAACACAAGACCAGGTTAGCAGCAAGGTGTCGAAGCATTCATCCAGTCCATAACACAAGACCAGGTTAGCAGCAAGGTGTGGAAGCATACATCCAGTCCATCATAACACAAGACCACGTTAGCAGCAAGGTGTGGAAGCATACCTCCAGTCCATAACACAAGACCAGGTTAGCAGCAAGGTGTCGAAGCATACATCCAGTCCACCATAACACAAGACTAGGTTAGCAGCAAGGTGTCGAAGCATTCATCCACGTTAGCAGCAAGGTGTGGAAGCATACCTCCAGTCCATAACACAAGACCAGGTTAGCAGCAAGGTGTGGAAGCATTCATCCACGTTAGCAGCAAGGTGTGGAAGCATACCTCCAGTCCATAACACAAGACCAGGTTAGCAGCAAGGTGTGGAAGCATACATCCAGTCCATTATAACACAAGACCAGGTTAGCAGCAAGGTGTGGAAGCATTCATCCAGTCCACCATAACACAAGACCAGGTTAACAGCAAGTGTGGAAGCATTCATCCAGTCCATTATAGCACAAGACCAGGTTAGCAGCAAGGTGTGGAAGCATACATCCAGTCCATCATAACACAAGACCAGGTTAGCAGCAAGGTGTGGAAGCATACATCCAGTCCATCATAACACAAGACCAGGTTAGCAGCAAGGTGTGGAAGCATACATCCAGTCCACCATAACACAAGATGTTGGAAAATAAAACATTCGAGATAATGAGAGAATGTCCATATATGTTGAACATTTATTATTGATGAAGCCGAGTTCTGATTGGTTGGACTTGCAGAAATAAAACTCGAGCAGTGTTTGTAAATGTTTAGTTTCATTACTTGAAGAATAGATGCAAGCAGTGATTGTAAATGTTTAGTTTCAGCAAGCAGTGTTTGTAAATGTTAGTTTCATTACTTGAAGAATAGATGCAAGCAGTGATTGTAAATGTTTAGTTTCAGTACTTGAAGAATAGATGCAAGTAGTGTTTGTAAATGTTTAGTTTCAGTACTTTAAGAATAGATGCAAGCAGTGTTTGTAAATGTTTAGTTTCATTACTTTAAGAATAGATGCAAGCAGTGATTGTAAATGTTTAGTTTCAGTACTTTAAGAATAGATGCAAGCAATGTTTGTAAATGTTTAGTTTCATTACTTGAAGAATAGATGCAAGCAGTGTTTGTAAATGTTTAGTTTCAGTACTTTAAGAATAGATGCAAGCAGTGTTTGTAAATGTTTAGTTTCAGTACTTTAAGAATAGATGCAAGCAGTGTTGGGGTGGTTGTGAAAGTGGTTTATGGGTTGGATAAAGGGTGTTAGGGGGTGGTGGGGAAGAAACATATTTTAATATGGGAATATTACAATATATTGCCGTCATATGACTTATGAAGTATGGTTGACGAGTAATACTCCATTTTCACCTAGCTACATATTCATTGGATAATATTTTCTCAAGTTGGATAGCAGACAAGGGCCATAACTAAAGGGATTTAATTAAGTTCATAACTGTTTATTGAGATACTGACAACGCAGACTAATACAACCCCCCCCCCCCCATTTACTCTGAAATGGCATTGGACAACAAAGGGAGTGAATTCTGTGTGGTCAATTATAATTTTTTATTCTGAATACATCATTGATAATTATGTTCCATGTTTAATACCCGTATTGTTTAGGTACCCTATGCTTTATTGTCTGGTTCCCTATATCCCCTATGCTTTGTCTGGTTCCCTATCTCCCCTATGCTTTATTGTCTGGTTCCCTATCCCACCTATGCTTTGTCTGGTTCCCTATATCCCCTATGCTTTGTCTGGTTCCCTATATCCCCTAGGCTTTATTGTCTGGTTCCCTATATCCCCTAGGCTTTATTGTCTGGTTCCCTATATCCCCTATGCTTTATTGTCTGGTTCCCTATCTCCCCTATGCTTTATTGTCTGGTTCCTTATCTCCCCTATGCTTTATTGCCTGGTTCCCTATATCCCCTATGCTTTATTGTCGGTTCCCTATCTCCCCTATGCTTTATTGTCTGGTTCCCTATCTCCCCAAATAGTCTTGACTAGAAGAACGTATATAAATGCCAAAATATATTCCAGCCAGTTTTTCATGGTGACCAAGCAATGGAGCTACAGTATTTAATAAATTCATGATAGGATCAATTACATATAACTTATATCGACCAATCAAACGTTGCCATTCTAATACCTCACACCATTGGACAATTACTCGACCAATCAAATGTTGTCATTCTAATACCTCACACCATTGAACAATTACTCGACCAATCAAATGTTGTCATTCTAATACCTCACGGCCATTGGACAATCAAATCTCTTAGCACCAGGTTTTTGCAACCAGTCTATCTTTTGGAGAGAGTAATCCAGATTTCATCACTGGGATGTGTAACCAGTCCGTGGACGGGCTCAATCACTTGACCTTCAACCATCGTGACTTTGAACTTTCTCAGCATGGTTACCAAAGCAACGGAAGCTTCGGCGTAGGCAAATCTTTGGCCTGGGCAGACGCGCTTTCCAGCAAAACCGAATGGCGAGAATGACAGATTGGATCTCTCCTTGGCATGCTCGTGTGTGAACCTGTCTGGATCAAACCTGAAAAGTAATATTTGTTTTGGACACAATCCCGTATGGTAGTATCATTGAGAGGCAGGGAGGAGGTGGCCACAATCTCGTATGGCCCATACATTATCATTGAGAAACAGGGGGCAGTGAGGTGGTGGCCACAATCCCGTATGGCAGTATCATTGAGAAACAGGGGCAGGAAGGTGGTGGCCACAATCCTGTATGGCAGTATCATTGAGAAACAGGCAGGTAGATGGTGGCCACAATCCTGTATGGCAGTATCATTGAGAAACCGGCAGGTAGATGGTGGCCACAATCCTGTATGGCCCATACATTATCATTGAGAAACAGGGACAGGAAGGTGGTGGCCACAATCCCGTATGGCAGTATCATTGAGGGGCAGGGAGGTGGTGGCCACAATCCCGTATGGCAGTATCATTGAGAAACAGGGGCAGGGAGGTGGTGGCCACAATCCCGTATGGCAGTATCATTGAGAAACGGGGGCAGGAAGGTGGTGGCCACAATCCCGTATGGCAGTATCATTGAGAAACAGGGGCAGGGAGGTGGTGGCCACAATCCTGTATGGCAGTATCATTGAGAAACAGGGGCAGGGAGGAGGTGGCCACAATCCTGTATGGCAGTATCATTGAGAAACAGGGGCAGGTAGGTGGTGGCCACAATCCCGTATGGCAGTATCATTGAGAAACAGAGGCAGGTAGGTGGTGGGCAGTATCATTGAGAAACAGGGAGGAGGTGGCCACAATCCTGTATGGCAGTATCATTGAGAAACAGAGGCAGGTAGGTGGTGGCCACAATCCCGTATGGCAGTATCATTGAGAAACGGGGGCAGGGAGGTGGTGGCCACAATCCCGTATGGCAGTATCATTGAGAAACGGGCAGGGAGGAGGTGGCCACAATCCCGTATGGCAGTATCATTGAGAAACAGGGGCAGGGAGGTGGGGGTTGACGTAATGCACTATCGTTCAGGGGTGGTGTGGACACCTGGGGTTGGTTTGTATACTTACTGATCGGGCAGTGGAAACACAGACTCGTCTTTACCAGCTACACCAATGGCATGAATCACAGGTGTCTGAAAGACAGGACAATGTTTAAACCTTTACAATCAGCATCTCTTCCCACATGCTGCCATTCCACACCAAACCTTTACAATCAGCATCTCTTCCCACATGCTGCCATTTCACACCAAACCTTTACAATCAGCATCTCTTCCCACAGGCTGCCATTCCACACCAAACCTTTACAATCAGCATCTCTTCCCACAGGCTGCCATTCCACACCAAACCTTTACAATCAGCATCTCTTCCCACAGGCTGCCATTCCACACCAAACCGTTACAATCAGCATCTCTTCCCACATGCTGCCATTCCACACCAAACCTTTACAATCAGCATCTCTTCCCACCAAACCTTTACAATCAGCATCTCTTCCCACCAAACCTTTACAGTCAGCATCTCTTCCCACCAAACCTTTACAATCAGCATCTCTTCCCACCAACCTTTACAATCAGCATCTCTTCCCACAAATCTTTACAATCAGCATCTCTTCCCACAGGCTGCCATTCCACACACCAAACCTTTACAATCAGCATCTCTTCCCACATGCTGCCATTCCACACCAAACCTTTACAATCAGCATCTCTTCCCACAGGCTGCCATTCCACACCAAACCTTTACAATCAGCATCTCTTCCCACCAAACCTTACAATCAGCATCTCTTCCCACCAAACCTTTACAATCAGCATCTCTTCCCACCAAACCTTTACAATCAGCATCTCTTCCCACCAAACCTTTACAATCAGCATCTCTTCCCACATGCTGCCATTCCACACCAAACCTTTACAATCAGCATCTCTTCCCACAGGCTGCCATTCCACACCAAACCTTTACAATCAGCATCTCTTCCCACATGCTGCCATTCCACACCAAACCTTTACAATCACTCTTCCCACAGGCTGCCATTCCACACCAAACCTTTACAATCAGCATCTCTTCCCACAGGCTGCCATTCCACACCAAACCTTTACAATCAGCATCTCTTCCCACCAAACCTTTACAATCAGCATCTCTTTCCACCAAACCTTTACAATCAGCATCTCTTCCCACCAAACCTTTACAATCAGCATCTCTTCCCACCAAACCTTTACAATCAGCATCTCTTCCCACAGGCTGCCATTCCACACCAAACCTTTACAATCAGCATCTCTTCCCACAGGCTGCCATTCCACACCAAACCTTTACAATCAGCATCTCTTCCCACAGGCTGCCATTCCACACCAAACCTTTACAATCAGCATCTCTTCCCACAGGCTGCCATTCCACACCAAACCTTTACAATCAGCATCTCTTCCCACAGGCTGCCATTCCACACCAAACCTTTACAATCAGCATCTCTTCCCACCAAACCTTTACAATCAGCATCTCTTCCCACCAAACCTTTACAATCAGCATCTCTTCCCACCAAACCTTTACAAGCAGCATCTCTTCCCACAGGCTGCCATTCCACACCAAACCTTTACAATCAGCATCTCTTCCCACAGGCTGCCATTCCACACCGTTAATATTTTATTGCAACTTTTTCCATAATGACGAATACAATTTACAATTATATATCACAATAACATTAGTCATATTTATAAAACTCGATAATATAATTGCGCAGGCATGCTAAAACCAATTTCAGGAACAAAGTAGGGGGTAGATCTTATAGTGTGTGTGCCTATTGCATATAAGCAGTATATGGAGATATACCGAGTAATAGGCCTACTCTGTTGTGGAGTAAACGATCAAATTTCAACAATTAGTGTTTGTAATAAAACATATATCAAAGGGAGACAAATCTTATAGTAAAATCAAAGGGAGACAAATCTTATAGTAATTTGTCAGTGTAAGAGTTGTCTATTTTATTACGCACGATATTTTTGGAATGAATTCTGGGGGATAAATATGGCAGGAGGTTCACACTTGTTGTCAAGCAGCAGACGCCATCGTTCCTACAAGTTTTAATATAGCAAAACTCTCCCATGGTTTAATGTTCTAGCAGGTTGTCAAGCAGCAGACGCCATCATTCCTGCAAGTTTTAATATAGCAAAACTCTCCCATGGTTTAATGTTCTAGCAGGTTGTCGAGCAGCAGACTCCATCGTTCCTGCAAGTTTTAATATAGCAAAACTCCCATGGTTTAATGTTCTAGCAGGTTGTCGAGCAGCAGACTCCATTGTTCCTGCAAGTTTTAATATAGCAAAACTCCCATGGTTTAATGTTCTAGCAGGTTGTCAAGCAGCAGACTCCATTGTTCCTACAAGTTTTAATATAGCAAAACTCTCCCATGGTTTAATGTTCTAGCAGGTTGTCAAGCAGCAGACTCCATTGTTCCTACAAGTTTTAATATAGCAAAACTCTCCCATGGTTTAATGTTCTAGCAGTCACTGGGGTGGAGCTAAGTGAATCTGACATGACACTAATTCCCTTATATACTTGACGGCATTAAAAACGCAACATTTTAGAATTTTATTTTCTATGTACATACTCTATATTGCAAATATTTTTCTAGCGATACACTTTAACTGTGAATTATTACATGAAACTGTGAGAAATGGATTATTTTAGGTGATTGTCTAGTGCATAGACTGGCTTAATGAAATTAATAATTATATGGGTTGAAATTCAATGTTGATTAACTTATGTACATGAACAAAACCCTCCCTCAGTAAAGATTTTGTTTGTTTGTTTGTTCGGGTTTTACGTCTGCATCAGCACCATTTTGGGCTATATCGTCGGTGGTGGGCAGTTTACCGAACAATACTTTCCTGGGAAGGCTCCAGCAGTTGGTGCACCAACTTCCGTAATAAGCAGCCAACTTTTTCATATAAATGAGACACGGTCTGAGTGGGACTCAAAAATCAGTAATGATAATGTTACAGTGGCATAGATGTCAGCGACCATAACCACGGAGGCGGGACCTCAGTAAAGGTAGAAAGTAGGGATGGCAACGAATATTCGCTCGAACGTCCAAATATTCAAATACTATTCCAGTATTCAAATATTCGGAAAAAAATATATTGTCCTCAAAAATGCCACCTGCTCAGTCACACGTTTGGAAATGCTTGACTAGCTCTGAGAATAAGAAAACTGCTAGGTGTAATATATGCACATTGGATTTACCATTTGCGGGTACAATATCAATCTCAATAATCATTTGAAGAAGATGACGTTTACGCGTAAAACAGAATTAGGTTAGTTTGGCAATTTTCATAAGAGTGAGTGATTTTGAGTTTTTGATAGAATTCTATCGAATATTCGAATACCATCCCGACTGAACATTGGAATAGTATAATCGCTATTCGTTGCCATCCCTAGTAGAAAGACATAAGACGAAAGTGTTTCACCATGAAAATGGTCGAGGCATACAAGTCACATGAAATATTCCCTAGAAACAGTTCACATCAACTAGGCAATGCGTGGATATTTCACCGATTCCTAGTGAAAATGGCCCCCAATTGGTCAAAACGGCTCCCTAGCAGTATGTTTTGACTAGGGGCCATTTTAACGTGCACCCATTTCACCTAGGGTCAGGAAACTACCCTGGTTTGTAGAATGTTGATGCTGCTTCCGATGGCCTAACCTCTTCATGTGCGATATTATCCCCACCTTCCACCCAATCATACACCCTCATGTGTGATATTATCCCCACCTTCCACCCAATCATACACCCTCATGTGTGATATTATCCCCACCTTCCACCCAATCATACACCCTCATGTGCGATATTATCCCCCACCCAATCATACACCCTCATGTGCGATATTATCCCCACCTCCCACCCAATCATACACCCTCATGTGCGATATTATCCCCACCCAATCATACACCCTCATGTGCAATATTATCCCCACCCAATCATTCACCCTCATGTGCGATATTATCCCCACCCAATCATACACCCTCATGTGCAATATTATCCCCCACCCAATCATTCACCCTCATGTGCGATATTATCCCCCACCCAATCATACACCCTCATGTGCAATATTATCCCCCACCCAATCATTCACCCTCATGTGCGATATTATCCCCCACCCAATCATACACCCTCATGTGCAATATTATCCCCCACCCAATCATTCACCCTCATGTGCGATATTATCCCCCATACAGACCTAAAGTCTTAAATAATAAAATCTAAATGCTACATGTTTGTTTATCCGGAACAAGTCAAAGCCTTTTCGGACCCTTACATTCTTTGGAATCTTGTGTCCACCTATTTCCGAGTCAAAGTCCTGGAAGCGAGCGGCCCACGGTGCAACTACAGCGCAACGCATCGTTTCATCAATAACGTGCCGTAAATATCTGTATAGAAATATAAACTTATTTCAGTTTCGCAGACAATATTGCATATGCACTGTACTTTCTACTATACTGAATAACACGTCATAAATCTGGAAATATAGTCGAACAAAATTAATCGCTCCATTACACACATATACCAGTATACATATCATGAGTAATCATCTATGAAAGTTTGGGGCACCCAATAATAAATTGGAAAGAGGTAACCATACAAGCAGGTTGCTTTCTCCTCAATCATACTTGTATGTACAAAATATTTGACTATTTTAATTCATAGAAATAAATATTGTTTAAACTAATGAATTGGGAGATTTTAAGTAATGTCCGTATCTACATGCAATACCTATCAAGGCCCGCACTGGCGATCGCCAGCATGTCCGTAGCTACATGCAATACCTATCAGGGCCCGCGCTGGCGATCGCCAGCATGTCCGTATCTACATGCAATACCTATCAGGGCCCGCGCTGGCAATCGCCAGCATGTCCGTATCTACATGCAATACCTATCAGGGCCCGCGCTGGCAATCGCCAGCATGTCCGTATCTACATGCAGTACCTATCAGGCACAGCGCTGGCGATCGCCAGCATGTCCGTATCTACATGCAATACCTATCAGGGCTGGCGATCGCCAGCATGTCCGTATCTACATGCAATACCTATCAGGGCCCGCGCTGGCAATCGCCAGCATGTCCGTATCTACATGCAATACCTATCAGGGCCCGCGCTGGCAATCGCCAGCATGTCCGTATCTACATGCAGTACCTATCAGGGCACAGCGCTGGCGATCGCCAGCATGTCCGTATCTACATGCAATACCTATCAGGGCTGGCGATCGCCAGCATGTCCGTATCATGCAATACCTATCAGGGCCCGCGCTGGCAATCGCCAGCATGTTGTGTATCTACATGCAATACTATCAGGGCCCGCGCTGGCGATCGCCAGCATGTCCGTATCTACATGCAATACCTATCAGGCCCGCGCTGGCGATCGCCAGCATGTTCGTATCTACATGCAATACTATCAGGGCCCGCGCTGGCGATCGCCAGCATGCCCGTATCTACATGCAATACCTATCAGGGCCCGCGCTGGCGATCGCCAGCATGTCCGTATCCACATGCAATACCTATCAGGGCCCGCGCTGGCGATCGCCAGCATGTCCGTATCTACATGCAATACCTATCAGGGCCCGCGCTGGCGATCGCCAGCATGTCCGTATCTACATGCAGTACCTATCAGGGCACAGCGCTGCAGATCGCCAGCATGTCCGTATCTTCATGCAATACCTATCAGGGCCCGCGCTGGCGATCGCTAGCATGTCCGTATCTACATGCAATACCTATCAGGGCCCAGCGCTGGCCAAATGGCTAAAATATGGCAAAATTGGCTAATAAAAACTCAGTTTGCGAAAATGATAAAAACGGCAAAAATCTGTAAAATATCCAAAAATTCAGTTGTAGTTTATGGGAATACAGCAATTAAGTGGTGCAATTGATATATTAAAATATATTATAAATATTCTGTTTGGGAAAAATGGCGTGCGCCGGGCGGTATTGGCTAAAGGAAGCACAGATTTGGATCCAAAAAATTAAGAGCCAGAGCAGGCCCTGCCTATCATGCACCCCACCTGAATCTTTGGCTGGGAAGTATGTCAAATTGATACAATGCTCGCCAGATTGGACAGGTTAGTTTCCTCCAACAAGAATGACGAAACATATGCTTTCATTCGCACCAACGATAATAATTTACAGTCAAACCTGCATTAAGCAGCCAGCCAAGGGAATCACAGAAAGTGGCTGCTTAGCACAGGTGGCTGCTTAATAGAGGTCAAATGTATAATAAAACAACATATTGGGACTCTGGAAACTGGCTGCTTAATACAGACAGGTTGGCTGCTTAATAGAGGTCAAATGTGTAATAAAACAACATATTGGGAATCTGGAAACTGGCTGCTTAATGGAATGGAGGTGACCGTTAACACAGGTTTGACTGTATATAATCATTGTAAAACGATTAAAGTTGGTACCGTTTTTAGCCAATTTATTGATTTATTTGTGAACATAATACGCTTACTTACACCAAGTCAGCCATATTTGTATGATCCACATCATCGCCTCCCAGCACCCGTTTGATTTCGCTCACCAGTTTGTCTTGACAGTCTTGGTGCGTTGCCAAGAAATATAATCCCCATGTCAACACTGCAAAGAGTTCACGGTTAATTGAAACATTGTTCAAACTTGCCAAATATTCTAGCTAAATGTAACAAGGAAATTCTGACGCGTTAACAAATTCAGTAAATAAAATAATACTAGAGCGGAATGACAGGGGCCCGTTCTTTAGCCTCGCCCTTTTGCCTTTGTAAGTTATTTTTTTAAATTTATATACCGGTTTTTAATTTATATACCAGTAAGCCTCAACAGACGAGCGCCTTCGGGCGAGCAGACCTATATAAACTAGAACGGGTGGGCCCTATTCACAAAGATGTACTGCCCTACTGCCTCTTTGATCAGGCATAATTAGCTGATATTCACCTTATATTAGCAACATTTTATAAGGGGTAACACCCCCCCAATTGCCCCCTCATACACCTACATATTAGCCAAATTTTATAGGGGGTAACCCCCCAATTGCCCCCTCCAACACCTACATATTAGCAACATTTTATAAGGTGTAACCCCCCATTGCCCCCTCCTACACCTACATATTAGCAAAGTTTTATAGGGGTAACATCCCAATTGCCCCCCGCCTACACGGCTCAAAATGCTCCCTTTTCTGACACACCCTGCCCCTTTTTCCACTCTGGAATAAACCCTAATCATGTTTAAGTATATCAAATAACAGGAATCAACATTTCTGTTAGTAGCTAACTATCAGGAAGTGTCTTAGCAGTATTTGTGC
Source organism: Archivesica marissinica (assembly GCA_014843695.1). NCBI lineage: Eukaryota > Metazoa > Mollusca > Bivalvia > Venerida > Vesicomyidae > Archivesica > Archivesica marissinica. The sequence continues at coordinate 41,389,401 of CM026394.1, forward strand.
AGATAACTACACCGACAAGTGAGTCTTGTGCTGGTACCTAAACTAGCAGGAAGTGAGTCTTGTGCTGGTACCTGAACTAGCAGGATGTGAGTCTTGTGCTGGTACCTGAACTAGCAGGATGTGAGTCTTGTGTTGGTACCTAAACTAGCAGGAAGTGAGTCTTGTGCTGGAACCTAAACTAGCAGGAAGTGAGTCTTGTGCTGGTACCTGATCTAGCAGGATGTGAGTCTTGTGTTGGTACCTGAACTAGCAGGAAGTGAGTCTTGTGCTGGTACCTGAACTAGCAGGAAGTGAGTCTTGTGCTGGTACCTGAACTAGCAGGAAGTGAGTCTTGTGCTGGTACCAGAACTAGCAGGAAGTGAGTCATGTGCTGGTACATTAACTAACAAGAAGTGAGTCTTGTGCTGGTACCTGAACTAACAAGAAGTGAGTCTTGTGCTGGTACCTGAATTAGCAAGAAGTGAGTCTGTGCTGGTACCTGAATTAGCAAGAAGTGAGTCTGTGCTGGTACCTAAACAAACAGGAAGTGAGTCTTGTGCTAGTACCTGAATTAGCAAGTGAGTCTGTGCTGGTACCTAAACTAACAGGAAGTGAGTCTTGTGCTGGTACCTGTTCTAGCAGGAAGTGAATCTTGTGCTGGTACCTGAACTAACAGGAAGTGAGTCTTGTGCTGGTACCTGTACTAGCAGGAAGTGAATATTGTGCTGGTACCTGAACAAACAGGAAGTGAGTCTTGTGCTGGTACCTGAACTAACAGGTAGTGAGTCTTGTGCTGGTACCTGAACTAACAGGAAGTGAGTCTTGTGCTGGTACCTGAACAGTTCAGGTATTATCTGGAATACTTGGAAATGAACTAGGTTCAAGCTGCCTGTATGTGCAATCCTCCGCATTTTATGTTACTTTCATTTTGTTACAATTGCTTATCTCTGTCTGGTTCCTAGCCTGCAGGTAATACAACTGTTCTCCAATCTCAAACTCGGTCTCAAGCTTATGATTGGTTCAGCCGAGAGTAAATCTCGGAATAAACAAATCGTATCACCCGAGCTTGAGATTTGAGAAAAGTTTTATAACCTCCAGGCCAGGAACCAGACAAGACCATCTACCAGAGTTGATCGTGGTGAGTGGGACAGATCTACACATGTTCTACATACCGGTGGTATGTGCTTGGTTACTCACAATTTCCTGTGGTATGGAATCCTCCAATTACGTATACGAGGGCGTCGCAGTTCTGTACCTCCTCATCGTCTGTATAGTCCAGCAGTAAATCCAGTAGTAATTCCTCCCCGTGCTGGGGCGGCTCGTCTTTACGGTGCTGTACCATACGCTTCACAACAGCTGCCAACTTCTTCTTGCCTATATAAGTAACAGACAATTGTGGTAGTAGTCGTGATTCTAAAATGAACAGTCTTTCATATTGGAATTTAAAACCGAAGTCTTGTGTCGGTGCTTTACACCATGCACGTTAAAGAACCAGAGGAGACTCTGGAATGGGTCTCTGTTTGTATCATTGCACTATCCTCCAAAAATCTAAAATGACTAATCTCTTCAGGAGGCGTCACTCATATGGGCAACCGGGAGCGACGATAAATAAATGTAAAACACACACACACACAAGGTAGTCGTGATAGCGCTATCGCTTCAGGTGCGAAAGGACGGAGTTCTAGCCCTGCTGGAGCCGTTACGATTGTGCACTTATGCAAGGTATTTAAATTCCACGTGCCTCTTCTCTCCCCCTCGTGGCGATGGATTCCAGCAGGAATGAGGTCTCGAGAGTGATTAGCCCTTTCCTTCATAGAGATTTAGGTTAATATACTATTATATCACCATACAAACGACAGCCATTTAGCTATCATGCAGTGGATAAGTATTCGCCATATCTATCCCACCTCCATAGATATTACTGGGACTTCATAGAGATTTAGGTTAATATACTATTATATCTCCATACAAACGACAGCCATTTATCTATCATGCAGTGGATAAATAGTCGCCATATCTATCCCACCTCCGTATATATTACTGGGACTACATGAGATTCTGGCCTTTATTATGAACATTGGTTTGGCTACTACATTGTCAATGTATGTCGTATTGGTAAAGGCGTCAAGAGGTGCTTCTATGAGGGAAAGGGTTAAGCAGCCACCTGAGATAAGCAGCCACTTTCTGCGATTCCCTTGGCTGGCTGTTTAACACAGGTTTGCCTGTACGTATAGCAATTATTGTACTTACTTTAAAACAGGTCAATAATGAATTTAGGGATGGCAACGAATAGCGATTTTACTATTCGATTTTCTTCCTGTAAGGCCATGCAAATATGATGGCGACTCATTCAGTTATTGTTATCGGCCACTGTACATTCATGGGCGTTTTCACAAATGAAGCTATTGTAACTTTATGAAACTGCTTTCCGTTGAAGGGTGTTTCTTTTTCAAATGATTATTCAGATTTATATTTTACCCGAATATGTTAAATCTAGGGATGGCAACGAATAGCAATTTTGCTATTTGAATATTCGGTCGAGAAGGTATTCGAATATTCGATCGGGAAGGTATTCGAATATTCAATAGATAAAAACTCAAAATCACTCGAACTCTCATAAAATCACTTGAACTGTTGTTTTCTGTCAGAACGACTGAATGCTTTCCAAACGTGTGATTGAGCGGGCGGCATATTTGACGACAATATCATAAAAATCGTACTTTAAATAGTACGATTTGGTAATATTGAGCAGTTAATTAAATAATTAAGATAAATGGAGGTGGATGTTGTTGCAAAGTGTCTGTAATACTTCAAAGGGATGTTCTCGTCTACTCGTTCTCCTACTGTAAATATCTGATGACATGGCACAATGTGTCAATTAACACTCGCCATGGATGCGACCACAATATTTACACATCCTGTGGCGATTTCATTTGTATTTGAAGGTTTTATGATGGTTTCAAAAGAAAACAACATTTTTGATTTTATGACAGTTTATTTCATTTTTGCAAATATAATATTTTTTCGGTCGAGAAGGTATTCGAATATTCGATAGATAAAAACTCAAAATCGTTTGAGTGAATATTCGGTGCCATCCCTAATAATGATTCATTTTTAAGATCCTACCATCTGAGATAATTTTATGGCCAGCTTCGGTTGGGGGTTCCGTCAGCCTGTGTTCTAATTCTGCCCATATCTGGAATACAACGAAACATTCAATGAATTCTTGCACAAATGTTTGTTTACCTAAAATTTGTTTCACAACAAGAGAGTTACATTCTTGTGCGTGTTTACGTAGAATGTGCTGCGCAACAAGATAATTTAAGGACAGCTAAGGTCATAGTGTGAGTTTACCTTTGGACCAGTTCATTTATCAAAATGGGTAATTTTGTCTAAAAATAGTAATATTACTGGCAAAGTGTGCAGATCCTGATGAGACAGCTAGTCACGAGTCTGTTCATCTGGATCTACACTTTTTGTAAGCCTATTTAGAGGTCTGTAGTGTTGAAAGGGTTAAACATACCGATACATATATACCATACACACCACCGTGTTCCACGCTGCATCCAGACTGAGCGGCTCATCTGGATCTACACTTTTTGTAAGCCTATTTAGAGGTCTGTAGTGTTGAAAGGGTTAAACGTACCGATACATATATACCATACACACCACCGTGTTCCACGCTGCATCCAGACTGAAGTGTTATTGCTAACAGCATGCTAAAGGTTAAACTTCTCTCCCAAATTTGACCTATTTACAGCCCTTTTCATACCCTTAATTTTTACTTGGGACACAACCTTTCAATGCAGCTTGAAGATTACTTACAGACAGCTTATCGAAAGTCAAGGCACTATCGTGGTTCATCCTAGGTCAGAATCTTTTTGGGAGAAGTGAGAAAGCGCAAGATTGCACTCTTAAATGATATTATTTAAGGCGACACTACATCAGTGAAAACGCAAATTTGTACAGAATATAATTTCCTATTATATGGTATAATATTTTTTCCAAATATTTGCCTCACAAACTGAGTAAACAAGCGTTGTATACGCGGTTTTGTTGATATAACAAAATAATGTAAACAGGATTTACCGTTATATCTCACATTTGTGCCTAAGCATATTTATTTGTAGACTATTCTTAGTGTAAATTTATCATCTCTAAGCGACAGTATCTCGCGTTTAGTATTGACTACAATGACAAAGAAATGTCAATTCAGGAGGGTAGATGATCGGTATATGAAATCCTACATTCACTTTTGAAAATTTGTAGACCACAAAAACACTGTTAATTGATTCAATGTTAGTGTTCGAATGTATTCGGAAGAATTTGTAGTAGTAATGCATTTATATGTGAACAATGCATTGTTTTGGCTTTTTGCGATGCAATGCCAATGTCGTCGCTTTAATAAATTTCAACAAATAGGGTTAAAATACACAATCTGACAATTAAATACAATGTTTGAATGTCAGTGTAGCTGCTTACTGGACAAGATTTTATAATTTATGAAAAATGGAAAAAGAATTATGCCTACTTAGAATGTGCTGCACACCGAGAGTTCAAATATCAAAATAAAATCTCACCACATCGTAGACACTCCTGAACTCTAGAACTTCCTTGTCATTCTTCATTTTCTCTCCATAAAGTGCTGTAAGGACGGCTTTGAGAGCAAACGCGGACATGTACTGTGATAGTGGTATGTGCTGCTCATTCAGCAATGTATCCCATTTCTTGGCCATCTCATTAGCAATCTAGAATACAGAAAGTGGCATGTACTTAATGTTTCTTTGTTCGGGTTTTACGCCTGCCAGGGTTTCCACTGGAGAAAATAAATATTGCGCCACTTTCTTATCCCCCCAATCCCGCTACCCCCCCCCATCCCGAGCAAAAAATTGTTTCCAAAAATTCTGCATCAGCACCATTTTGGGCTATATCGCCGGCAGGCAGTTTACCTAACAAAACCTTTCCTGGGCAGGCTCCAGCTGTTAACCAGTACTTGGTGCGCCAACTCAACTTTTTCATAAAAATGGGGCAAGGCCTAAATGAGCCAGTGACCATCAGTGGCGATAGGTTACAGTAGTATACAAGTCAGCGACATTAACAACTCGTCCACGAAGGATGACCTCCCTTGTATGCCCGATACATCTCCCTTGCATACCCGATACATCTCCCTTGCATACCCGATACATCTCCCTTGTATACCCGATACATCTCCCTTGTATACCCGATACAGCTGCTTGTATACCCGATACATCTCCCTTGTATATCCGATACATCTCCCTTGTATACCCGATACATCCCCCTTGTATACCCGATACATCCCCCTTGTATATCCGATACATCTCCCTTGTATACCCGATACATCTCCCTTGTATACCCGATACATCTCCCTTGTATACCCGATACATCTCCCTTGCATACCCGATACATCTCCCTTGCATACCCGATACATCTCCCTTGTATATCGATACATCTCCCTTGCATACCCGATACATCTCCTTTGTATACCCGATACATCTCCCTTGTATCTCCCTTGTATACCCGATACATCTCCCTTGTATCTCCCTTGTATACCCGATACATCTCCCTTGTATCTCCCTTGTATACCCGATACATCTCCCTTGTATACCCGATACATCTCCCTTGTATACCCCGATACATCTCCATTGTATACCCGATACATCTCCCTTGTATACCCGATACACCCCCCTTGTATACCCGATACATCTCCCTTGTATACCCGATACATCCCCCTTGTATACCCGATACATCTCCCTTGTATACCCGATACATCTCCATTGTATACCCGATACATCTCCCTTGTATACCCGATACATCTCCATTGCATACCCGATACATCCCCCTTGCATACCCGATACATCCCCCTTGCATACCCGATACATCCCCCTTGTATACCCGATACATCTCCCTTGTATACCCGATACATCTCCCTTGTATACCCGATACATCTCCTGTGTATACCCGATACATCTCCCTTGTATACCCGATACATCTCCCTTGTATAGTATAATACCCGATACATCTCCCTTGTATACCCGATACATCTCCCTTGTATACCCGATACATCTCCCTTGTATAGTATATACCCGATACATCCCCTTGTATACCCGATACATCTCCCTTGTATACCCGATACATCTCCATTGTATACCCGATACATCTCCCTTGTATACCCGATACATCTCCCTTGTATACCCGATACATCTCCCTTGTATACCCGATACATCTCCCTTGCATACCCGATACATCTCCCTTGCATACCCGATACATCTCCCTTGTATACCCGATACATCTCCCTTGTATACCCGATACATCTCCCTTGTATACCCGATACATCTCCCTTGTATACCCGATACATCTCCCTTGCATACCCGATACATCTTCCTTGTATACCCGATACATCCCCCTTGTATACCCGATACATCCCCCTTGTATAGTATAATACCCGATACATCTCCCTTGTATACCCGATACATCTCCCTTGTATACCCGATACATCCCCCTTGTATACCCGATACATCCCCCTTGTATACCCGATACATCTCCCTTGTATACCCGATACATCTCCCTTGTATACCCGATACATCTCCCTTGTATACCCGATACATCCCCCTTGTATACCCGATACATCCCCCTTGTATACCCGATACATCTCCCTTGTATACCCGATACATCTCCCTTGTATACCCGATACATCTCCCTTGTATACCCGATACATCTCCCTTGCATACCCGATACATCTCCCTTGCATACCCGATACATCTCCCTTGTATATCGATACATCTCCCTTGCATACCCGATACATCTCCTTTGTATACCCGATACATCTCCCTTGTATCTCCCTTGTATACCCGATACATCTCCCTTGTATCTCCCTTGTATACCCGATACATCTCCCTTGTATCTCCCTTGTATACCCGATACATCTCCCTTGTATACCCGATACATCTCCCTTGTATACCCCGATACATCTCCATTGTATACCCGATACATCTCCCTTGTATACCCGATACATCCCCCTTGTATACCCGATACATCTCCCTTGTATACCCGATACATCCCCCTTGTATACCCGATACATCTCCCTTGTATACCCGATAC
>CM026394.1:41397498-41443582 GCA_014843695.1 Archivesica marissinica
CGATACATCTCCCTTGCATACCCGATACATCTCCCTTGCATACCCGATATATCTCCCTTGTATATCGATACATCTCCCTTGCATACCCGATACATCTCCTTTGTATACCCGATACATCTCCCTTGTATCTCCCTTGTATACCCGATACATCTCCCTTGTATCTCCCTTGTATACCCGATACATCTCCCTTGTATCTCCCTTGTATACCCGATACATCTCCCTTGTATACCCGATACATCTCCCTTGTATACCCCGATACATCTCCATTGTATACCCGATACATCTCCCTTGTATACCCGATACATCCCCCTTGTATACCCGATACATCTCCCTTGTATACCCGATACATCCCCCTTGTATACCCGATACATCTCCCTTGTATACCCGATACATCTCCATTGTATACCCGATACATCTCCCTTGTATACCCGATACATCTCCATTGCATACCCGATACATCCCCTTGCATACCCATACATCCCCCTTGTATACCCGATACATCTCCCTTGTATACCGATACATCTCCCTTGTATACCCGATACATCTCCTTGTATACCCGATACATCTCCTGTGTATACCCTATACATCTCCCTTGTATACCCGATACATCTCCCTTGTATAGTATAATACCCGATACATCTCCCTTGTATACCCGATACATCTCCCTTGTATACCCGATACATCTCCCTTGTATAGTATAATACCGATACATCCCCCTTGTATACCCTATACATCTCCCTTGTATACCCGATACATCTCCATTGTATACCCGATACATCTCCCTTGTATACCCGATACATCTCCCTTGTATACCTGATACATCTCCCTTGTATACCCGATACATCTCCCTTGTATACCCGATACATCTCCCTTGCATACCCGATACATCTCCCTTGTATATCGATACATCTCCCTTGTATACCCGATACATCTCCCTTGTATACCCGATACATCTCCCTTGCATACCCGATACATCTCCCTTGCATACCCGATACATCTTCTTGTTACCCATACATCCCCTTGTATACCCGATACATCCCCTTGTATAGTATAATACCGATACATCTCCCTTGTATACCCGATACATCTCCCTTGTATACCCGATACATCCCCTTGTATACCCGATACATCCCCCTTGTATACCGATACATCTCCCTTGTATACCCGATACATCTCCCTTGTATACCCGATACATCTCCCTTGTATACCCGATACATCCCCCTTGTATACCCGATACATCCCCCTTGTATACCCGATACATCCCCCTTGTATACCCGATACATCTCCCTTGTATACCCGATACATCTCCCTTGTATACCCGATACATCTCCCTTGTATACCCGATACATCTCCCTTGTATACCCGATACATCTCCTTATATACCCGATACATCTCCCTTATATACCCAATACATCTCCCTTATATACCCGATACATCTCCCTTATATACCCGATACATCCCCCTTGTATACCCGATACATCTCCCTTGTATACCCGATACATCCCCCTTGTATATCCGATACATCTCCCTTGTATACCCGATACATCTCCCTTGTATACCTGATACATCTCCCTTGTATACCCGATACATCTCCCTTGTATACCCGATACATCTCCCTTGCATACCCGATACATCTCCCTTGTATATCGATACATCTCCCTTGTATACCCGATACATCTCCCTTGTATACCCGATACATCTCCCTTGCATACCCGATACATCTCCCTTGCATACCCGATACATCTCCCTTGTATATCGATACATCTCCCTTGCATACCCGATACATCTCCTTTGTATACCCGATACATCTCCCTTGTATCTCCCTTGTATACCCGATACATCTCCCTTGTATCTCCCTTGTATACCCGATACATCTCCCTTGTATCTCCCTTGTATACCCGATACATCTCCCTTGTATACCCGATACATCTCCCTTGTATACCCCGATACATCTCCATTGTATACCCGATACATCTCCCTTGTATACCCGATACATCCCCCTTGTATACCCGATACATCTCCCTTGTATACCCGATACATCCCCCTTGTATACCCGATACATCTCCCTTGTATACCCGATACATCTCCATTGTATACCCGATACATCTCCCTTGTATACCCGATACATCTCCATGCATACCCGATACATCCCCTTGCATACCCGATACATCCCCCTTGTATACCCGATACATCTCCCTTGTATACCCGATACATCTCCCTTGTATACCCGATACATCTCCCTTGTATACCCGATACATCTCCTGTGTATACCGATACATCTCCTTGTATACCCGATACATCTCCCTTGTATACCCGATACATCTCCCTTGTATACCCGATACATCTCCCTTGTATACCCGATACATCTCCCTTGTATAGTATAATACCCGATACATCCCCCTTGTATACCCGATACATCTCCCTTGTATACCCGATACATCTCCCTTGTATACCCGATACATCTCCATTGTATACCCAATACATCTCCCTTGTATACCCGATACATCTCCCTTGTATACCCCGATACATCTCCCTTGTATACCCGATACATCTCCCTTGCATACCCGATACATCTCCCTTGCATACCCGATACATCTCCCTTGCATACCCGATACATCTCCCTTGTATACCCGATACATCTCCCTTGTATACCCGATACATCTCCCTTGTATACCCGATACATCTCCCTTGCATACCCGATACATCTTCCTTGTATACCCGATACATCCCCCTTGTATACCCGATACATCCCCCTTGTATAGTATAATACCCGATACATCTCCCTTGTATACCCGATACATCTCCCTTTTATACCCGATACATCCCCCTTGTATACCCGATACATCCCCCTTGTATACCCGATACATCTCCCTTGTATACCCGATACATCTCCCTTGTATACCCGATACATCTCCCTTGTATACCCGATACATCCCCCTTGTATACCCGATACATCCCCCTTGTATACCCGATACATCCCCCTTGTATACCCGATACATCTCCCTTGTATACCCGATACATCTCCCTTGTATACCCGATACATCTCCCTTGTATACCCGATACATCTCCCTTATATACCCGATACATCTCCCTTATATACCCGATACATCTCCCTTATATACCCGATACATCTCCCTTATATACCCGATACATCTCCCTTGTATACCCGATACATCTCCCTTATATACCCGATACATCCCCCTTGTATACCCGATACATCTCCCTTGTATACCCGATACATCCCCCTTGTATACCCAATACATCCCCCTTGTATACCCGATACATCTCCCTTATATACCCGATACATCTCCCTTGTATACCCGATACATCTCCCTAAATGAAGGTTTACCATGCTCACCTATAAGACGACCTCCCTACTTTGGTCTGGAAATCTGTGGGGTTTGACATACACTTGCATATAAGACGGGTTGATAAAATGGACACCAGACATAAGTATAACTAGCATGATTGACCAGTTCAAGTTTAATAAAGAGTACTTTCTTTGCTAGACCAGCTTAACCCATTCAACACCAAGTAACTCACATGGACTGGTCCATGATATTCATAAACCAATAAATGAATCAGAAAATCACATTTGGACAAGTTCATTTATCAAAATGGATAATTATGTCTAAAAATAGTCATATCACTGGCAAAAAGTGCAGATCCTGATGAGACGGCTCGTTACGAGCTGGCTCATCTGGATCTACACTTTTTGTAAGCCTATTTAGAGGTCTGTGGTGTTGAAAGGGTTAATGGATACCATTAAAAATATATATTTTTTTGGTACTCACTTTTTACTACTAAATTGTATGTTTGTCCAGTGCAAGTTGAAGAAATGTTTACTGTCAAGAGTGCTTTCTTTTCTAAAACTTAATATAATGGACACCATTTAACACATTAAAAAAAAAAAACTCTTTTTTAGCACTCATTTATAAGACGGGAAGCCAGTTTGAGGCCATAATCTGGTGGTAAAAAACTTGTCTTATAGGCGAGTATGGACGGGAAAGATATGACGTAGTCAGTTAACACTTAGAAGCACCTCTTGACGCCATTACCAATACGACATACATTGACAAGGTAGTAGCCAAACAATGTTCATAATAAAGACCAGAATCTCATGTAGTCCCAATAATATCTATGGAGGTGGGATAGATATGGCGACTACTTATCCACTGCATGATAGCTAAATGGATGTCGTTTGTATGGAGATATAATAGTATATTAACCTAAAACTCTATGAAGTTCCAGTAATATCTATGGCGGTGGGATAGATATGGCGACTACTTATCCACTGCATGATAGCTAAATGGCTGTCGTTTGTATGGAGATATAATAGTATATTAACCTAAATCTCTATGGAGGAAAGGGTCAAAATCTTGAGCAAAGTCAATGTTGCTCTAGAATACACAGTGCATAGGTCAACATTTCACAGCATATTGATCGTAAACCTGTGTATTCCAGATGATAGCATCAGCCTAACACAGGATTTGTGATTGTTGGGGGTATTTCAGACTTATCATCAAGTTTTATTGAGAATTTAGGCACACGTGGGCGGGCATTTTCGGGCCCCAAAAAGGGGCAGGGCGGGCCGCCCTCCTATTCCTGCTTAGGGGAAACACTAGATACATGTACAACTCTATACCTCTTGAAATGTGAGAAAGTAACGCTGAATGGCGCCATGTGTTAAACACTTGTCATACAAGTTACGACGACCTCTTCCATCTTCCCCATTGGCATACTGTATACACTTTGATCCAATCAATGGCTCAAATAGCTGGAACAACAGTGCTGAAAAAAATTTATGTTATATTTCGGGTTTTACGCCTGCATCAGCACCATCTTGGGCTATATCGCCGGCGGGCAGTTTACCTAACAACACCTTTCCTGGGCAGGCTCCAGCGGTTAACCAGTACTTGAGTGCACCAACCTCCGTAAGAAACTGCCAACTTTTTCATATAAATGAGACACGGTCTGAGCGGGGCTCGAACACGTGACCATCAGTGATGATAGGTTACAGTGGTATACAAGTCAGCGACCGTAACCACTCGACCACGGAGGCGGACTTGCTGAAAATGTACAAACAAAATATTTTTATTGTTTTATATTTAACTACAAGGAGTAGCCCGTTTGTAACAATATGTATCAAATTAGCGTGGGCGTCTGACACGGTGTTTCCTTCTACCTCTGGAAGTACCAATTGATGTTATATCACGCCCTTACATAACAAATTGATCACCGATTGGATGGGGAATAGGTAGTTCTAACCATCCACGATTCTCTGTTATGGAATTGCAGGTTACCTCGAGTATCTGGGAAGTCATATAATATAGAGTAATCTCTCAGAGAGCAGAGCAGCACTAGATACTAGACTAGAACAGTCAGAGAGTTACGAACCTTGGGACATTATATAATATAGAGTAATCTTACAGAGAGCAGAGCGGCACTAGATACTAGACTAGAACAGTGAGAGAGTTACGAACCTGGGGACATTATATAACATAGAGTAATCTTACAGAGAGCAGAGCGGCACTAGATACTAGACTAGAACAGTCAGAGAGTTACGAACCTGGGGACATTATATAATATAGAGTAATCTCTCAGAGAGCAGAGCGGCACTAGATACTAGACTAGAACAGTCATAGAGTTACAAACCTGTGGACATTATATAATATAGAGTAATCTCTCGGAGAGCAGAGCGGCACTAGATACTAGACTAGAACAATCATAGAGTTACGAACCTGGGGACATTATATAATATAGAGTAATCTCTCAGAGAGCAGAGCGGCACTAGATACTAGACTAGAACAGCCAGAGAGTTATGAACCTGGGGAAGTTATATGAACTTATTAAATATGTAGTGTTTGAAACTGCTGCTGTGTTTGTCACTATTTCAAGTCGCTATGTGTGCGTAACCGGCATGGTACTTTGGTATGCGCGTAACCAACAGGGTACTTTGGTACAGGCCTCGCTCATAACCGACATGGTACTTTGGTACAGGTTTCGTGCGTAACTGACATGGTACATTGGTTTAGGTCTCGCGCGTAACCGACATGGTACTTTGGTACAGGTCTCGTGCGTAACTGACATGGTAATTTGGTACAGGTCTTGCGCATAACCGATATGGTACTTTGGTACAGGTCTTGCGCGTAACTGACATGGTAATTTGGTACAGATCTTGCGCGTAACCGACATGGTACTTTGGTACAGGCCTCGAGCGTAATCGACATGGTACTTTAGTACAGGTCTCGCGAGTAACCAGCAGGGTACTTTGGGACAGGCCTCGCGCGTAACCGGCATGGTACTTTGGGACAGGCCTCGCGCGTAACCGGCATGGTACGTTGGTACATGTCTCGCGCGTAATCGACATGGTACTTTGGTACAGGTCTCGCGCATAACCAACATGGTACAGGTCTCTTATTTTTTCATAATATGATTAACTAATACATATGTAAACATATATTATAAATTACAGTTAATTCCATCATCATATGCAGCCTCATACAGCAATTCCATCATCATATGCAGCCTCATACAGTAATTTCATCATCATATGCAGCCTCATACAGCAATTCCATCATCATATGCAGCCTCATACAGTAATTTCATCATCATATGCACCCTCATACAGCAATTCCATCATCATATGCAGCCTCATACAGTAATTTCATCATCATATGCAGCCTCATACAGCAATTCCATCATCATATGCACCCTCATACAGTAATTCCATCATCATATGCACCCTCATACAGTAATTTCATCATCATATGCACCCTCATACAGTAATTCCATCATCATATGCACCCTCATACAGTAATTTCATCATCATATGCACCCTCATACAGTAATTTCATCATCATATGCACCCTCATACAGCAATTCCATCATCATATGCACACTCATACAGTAATTCCATCATCATATGCACCCTCATACAGCAATTCCATCATCATATGCAGCCTCATACAGCAATTCCATCATCATATGCAGCCTCATACAGTAATTCCATCATCATATGCACCCTCATACAGCAATTCCATCATCATATGCAGCCTCATACAGCAATTCCATCATCATATGCAGCCTCATACAGTAATTCCATCATCATATGCAGCCTCATACAGCAATTCCATCATCATATGCAGCCTCATACAGCAATTCCATCATCATATGCATCCTCATACAAGAATTCCATCATCAAATAGTATCAAATTGTATAAACTACAGCAATTATTGGGAAGACCAGGGGTACAATTCCGAGCAGCATTTCGGGCACACACCGGCACCCGGCTAGAACCACTGACCATGTGCAAGCCAGCTGTTAATAAATTAAATTTATTTACCAAGGCATGCATACATGTATGCCGGGAAACTTACGAGGTCTGTCAAACACATTATGATGTTCTTTAAACATGTCCGCATTAGCAATGCTCACGACAAACTGCGGTCCCCACCAGAATGATGCTATTGGACCAAACTGTTTATGCAGAATCAATAGGAACTCGTGAAGGCTGCCGGCCTTGGCCATATCCCCAAAGTTGCCATCTCTGAAAGTAATGTATTACAAACACAGTGAAACATAGCACTTGAAGTATATTCCGGGTTGCCATCTCTGAAAGTAATGTATTAAAAACACAGTGAAACATAGCACTTGAAGTATATCCCGGGTTGCAGTCTCTGAAAGTAATGTATTAAAAACAGTGAAACATAGCACTTGGAGTATATCCCGGGTTGCAATCTCTGAAAGTAATGTATTACAAACACAGTGAAACATAGCACTTGGAGTATATCCCAGGTTGCAGTCTCTGAAAGTAATGTATTACAAACACAGTGAAACTTAGCACTTGGATTATATCCCAGGTTGCAATCTCTGAAAGTAATGTTTTAAAAACAGTGAAACATAGCACTTGGAGTATATCCCGGGTTGCAGTCTCTGAAAGTAATGTATTAAAAACACAGTGAAACTTAGCACTTGGAGTATATCCCAGGTTGCAGTCTAGATAAAATCACCTGGGAGATATGCATCTCTGAAAGTAATGTAAAAGTAAAGTGTTTCTTTATTATAGTGTCACCCCTATTTAAAGGGCCAGCCATTTCTGACTTATGAGACACCTCTTTTTATGAACATCAGTACTTCCCGAATCCTATGCTTGCATGCCAGGCACCAGGCTGGTAGGCAATCGGTAACCATTATTTAACTAGCTGGCGGCTCACCATCCGGCCATATCAGAACGAACCCCCAA
The DNA here is from genome assembly GCA_014843695.1 of Archivesica marissinica. NCBI lineage: Eukaryota > Metazoa > Mollusca > Bivalvia > Venerida > Vesicomyidae > Archivesica > Archivesica marissinica. The sequence continues at coordinate 41,405,745 of CM026394.1, forward strand.
CGAGATTCGAACCTTCAACCTCCCGCTCCGTACACCTTAACCACTAGGCCTCGGAGACGGTTAATATATTAAAACTAGGGATGGCAACGACTGGCAAAGATGGTATTCGAATGGGTAGGTAATCGAATATTCGGAACAAAATGACCTCTTACATAATTTTCCTCTCATCCAGTCGTGTGACACACTCTGCACGCTATCTACATAATTCAGATTAATTGATTATCCACTTGCTTCAAATAATAATCATGTAATATCTCACGACGCGATCACACATTTTTAATGTCAACGTGACATTTCATCTCTGTGCATAGTAATTCTATACTCAAATATTGTTAAAATACATCGAAATTTGAACGTCAAAGATGTACTTTAAGCTGCGTACGATTGCACCACCGACGTTCTAGGATACAAAATGTTCCTGGTGTGAGGGGGGTGGCACCCCATACCCCTTCAGCACTGCGGTATATTTGGTTTTAGTTGGGCCTACAAATTTATAAGGGCTAACTGCTCCCCTTCTTCCACAGACAAACAATTTGTGGAAGTCGTGATAGCGCAATGGTAGCTGGTAGCATGTTCGCTTCAGTTGCAAAAGGTCTGGAGTTCGAGACCATCTGGAGCCGTTACGATTATGCCCTTAGCCAAGGTATTTAAATTCCACTTGCCACTTCTCTCTCCCTCATGGCGATGGATTCCACAATGAATGAGGTCTCGAGAGTGATTAATATACGTTTCAAGAACTTGTTTCGTAATCAAGCTAACACAAATGTGTATAAACTAGACAAATAATACATGAGACTGGGAGACAACCAGACAAATAATACATGAGACTGGGAGACAACCAGACAAATAATACATAAGATTGGGAGACAACCAGACAAATAATACATGAGACTGGGAGACAACCAGACAAATAATACATGAGACTGGGAGACAACCAGACAAATAATACACGAGACTGGGAGACAACCAGACAAATAATACATAAGACTGGGAGACAACCAGACAAATAATACATGAGACTGGGAGACAACCAGACAAATAATACATAAGACTGGGAGACAACCAGACAAATAATACATGAGACTGGGAGACAACCAGACAAATAATACATAAGACTGGGAGACAACCAGACAAATGAGACTGGGAGACAACCAGACAAATAATACATGAGACTGGGAGACAACCAGACAAATAATACATAAGACTGGGAGACAACCAGACAAATAATACATGAGACTGGGAGACAACCAGACAAATAATACATAAGACTGGGAGACAACCAGACAAATAATACATAAGACTGGGAGACAACCAGACAAATAATACATAAGACTGGGAGACAACCACTTACTCTTTTGATACTGGATCCATGCCCGGTATTGTTGAAGAATTCTTTGAACTCTGCAAAGTAAATAACAAATCAGACTTGAGTATGTGGTTTTTACCTAGCTGCCCTATCACCGATAGCTTTACGTAAAGAGTGCAACCAGTCACCATAGGATCAGTTTAGAGGGCGATGTGGGCGAAATTGTCACCCTAGGGACCCTGACTTCGCCCTCTGGGGGCCCCACTTCTCCCTTTTTTGGTTTTTACGATTTTCAAACAAAATTTTGTCTAGTAAGATACACTGGCCCATTATAAAGCACTCCTTCTATTCAAATGTTGTATTTAATGGTTGTACTGTGCATTTTAACCCTATTTTGTAGAAGTATATTAAAGAACACCATTTAAGGAAGCAATCACGCGCTTTCTCACTTCTCCCAAAAATTCTGACCTAGAATGAACCCTGGATACCCACATGCTGGGCGTCTATGACTGCAGTATACATAATTATACACTTTTAGACCACATGTAAATAAACTTTATTAGTTTAAGTTTAAACTTTATTTATTTTACAATGATTGCGTTGGCGTTGATGAAAGCGTAAATGTGGTCATGTGGGAGGAAACCGGAGAAAACCTACCTGTCCGATCTGACGACAACTGTACCATCTCACATACTTCACAGTCCGAGGATCGAACCGAGCTTGCATTGGTGAGAAGCGAGCGCGCTAACTACTGCGCTAATTGGACAGTAAACTTCCTTACACCGCCATCTTGCCAGTATAAGCATAAATAAGGTTGCTGTAGGTACTTTCTTGGAAGTGGAACATACAACTTATTACTTATCACAGTACTATCACGTGGCCCAGTGGTAGAGCATCGGATTTGGAATCGATCGGTCCCAGGTTTGATACTCGGTCAGGCCACATATGTAGTGCCATTGAGCAAGGCACCTCACGTACACACATTGCTTAGTACTGGTTAACTGCTTAGTTAGGCTAAGCCTGCCCAGGAAAACATGTCTAGGTCCTCACAAGGGGTTTGACATTAACCCTTTCAACACCACAGACCTCTAAATAGGCTTACAAAAAGTGTAGATCCAGATGAGCCGGCTCGTGACAATAATATTGTGTCAAGAGACGTTATAGACTGTGCAGAATTCAAACAACGGTATGTGTGTTGATCTTGTTAACAATTTTAATTTTAAAAATCCTGACTTTTTAGAATATAAAATATGCTACGCGCAATTGAGGTTTAGCATTTAGACTTTGAAAAATGCCTGGATAGTAAAATGTCACAGTTTTCAAGTCTAAATATTTGGACTAGGATACGACCATTTCTTTGATACAATAGTCGGTCAAATACTGTTATTGAAATGACGGCCTCGGATTGGTTGGAAAAGTGTAGGGAAGCGCTTAAGAGTTATTAAAACATGAGTTGATTGGCTGAGCAGGTATTGTCACAATAAATATTAAAATACAATATATTATATGAGCTGCATTTTGGAATAATAAATGCAGGTGTCAGTGCAACATTCACCTCCAAATAGTTGGTTCAAAAGCTCACTCAGAGCTTGTGTTATACTGTTGCTATCTTGCCGGCTCAAAATAAAATGTATCTTATCTTAAATTACTTTCAGAGTAGGTCAATTGGTCAACCCAATTGAATATAAAATATTTGGGTCGCGAAAACGTCATTTAGTATGATTTACAAACGAAATACTGCTTACTTACTGGGTATAGATACATGACAATGGCAATCAACGAAACCACGAAGGTAACTGCAAATATTGCAAACGCAAGCATCCTTCCTTCTTCGGAGACTTCTCAATAAAATGTCAAATTATCATTTTAAAATTAATCTACGTTGCAAGAAATGGTAAGAAAATCAGAAGAGTCTATGTCGACAGACGCTTGTTAATTATGTTGAAGTTATGCAGAGTCAAACAAAAGCTTGAATATGGAAGAAATCGCTGGTGACTTAGAATTTCAGGGTAAATTGATAAAATTCTCAGTTGTTCATGGGTTTGATTGGGTTAAACAATGTCTCCTCGAAGATTATTAAATTATCTACCAGTGTATATCACAGACGGAGCTGTAGTCCATTGGTAACACGCTGGACTGGTAATCCATGGATCGCAGGATTGATCCCCCGTATGACACTAATAAAATTAACAGTCTTTCAGATGGGACGTTAAACCGAGGTCTCGTGTCGGTGCTTTACACCGTGCACGTAAAAGAACCAAAGGAGATTCTGGAATGTGTCTCTGTCTGTAGCTTTGCACTATCATCTAAAATGACTAATATCTCCAGGACGAGTCGCTCATATGGGCAACCGGTAGCGACGATAAATAAACGTAAAACCACCACAATCCACATATCCAGTAGATATCCATATTGTTCTGCGTAGCTGCTTTTAAACTTTTACCACAACTTATTTTTTCTTACTTTCTTAAATTATGCTTTTAACTACTAATACTTTTAACTTCTTTGCCGTTTTTGACAGGCAACATATCTACATCCCCGCGAGGGGTTCAACATTAAAGGAAGATAGATAGATAGGTAACCCGTTGGACTGGTAATCTAGGGATCGCAGGTTCGATCCCCTGTCTGACCCACACCTCATCGCGTCTTAAAATGTACCCTGCCTCTTATCTGACCCACCCTGCCCCTTTTTTGACCAGCCCTGCCCTTTTTCTCCACTCTAGTAATTGGCATGTGGGTGGTCTCCAATTCTCTTGGTTTGTACAGAGACACGATAGGTTAGTGGATACTGATTTGTATTTCAGAAACAGAGAAGCCAGTACGACTGTCATTGCACCTTATTAGTAAGAGACATTTGCCGCACGATTCTCAAAAATGGGACCAGGATAAAATGTATGTAGCTTCTTTGCAACAACCTGTACCTACCGGTATTCTGTTCAGGATTCTCAAAAATGGGACCAGGATAAAAAAAATGTGTGTAGCTTCTTTACAACAACCTGTACCTATTCTGTTCAGTATTCTCAAAAATGGGACCAGGATAAAAATGTGTGTAGCTTCTTTGCAACAACCTGTACCTACCGGTATTCTGTTCAGGATTCTCAAAAATGGGACCAGGATAAAAAAATGTGTGTAGCTTCTTTGCAACAACCTGTACCTATTATGATGTGGTGACAAAAACTAGGTCACTAGATCAACTTTATTCCTATGGTTTTTTCTAGAGCGGAATGGTGGGCGCGCCACCCTGTCCTTTTTTTACCTCCACCCGTTTGTCCTTTTTTTTACCTCCACCCTTTTGTCCTTTTTTTTTTACCTCCACCCTTTTGCCCATTAGACCCAGCCCTCTTGCATTTTTAACCAATTTTTATATATATATACTCATTATATAGGCATCAACAGGTGCTTTGGGCGGGCAGACATATAACTAAAAACTCGTCTGCCCTTTTCACCAACATGTGCTGCCTCTTTGATCGATCACCGTAATGTAGCAACATTTCTAGGGGCTAACCCCAGATACCCCCTCTCACTCCTCATCGCAGCTCAAAATGCCCCCTGTCCCTTTTATGACCCAGCCTACCCCCTTTCTGACCCACCCTGTCCTTTTTTCCACTCTAGAATAAACCCAAACTGCACATATAATGCCATGTAACACTGTTATCCCGTCCAACATAAAGCCTCTGGTCCATGCTGTTGTCTATCTATACCCATAGACATCAATTATTTGAAGTGTATAGTACAGGGGTTACAGGGTTATGGTCGCTGACTTCAAATCACTTGCCCCTCACCGCTGTAGGTTCGAATCCCAATGGTGGTGTCGAATTCTTTCAAGTAAGGTAGCTATCCAACTGACTTGCGATAGGTCAGTGGTTCTACCCAGGTGCCCGTCAGTGCATGAAATACTTGTCAAAGGGGCACCCAGGGTCTTTCCTCCACCAGTAATAGCTGGACCTAAGACCTAAGCTGTTGATATGACAGTAACCCCCCTCCCCCTCCCAAAAAATATATTGGCCTTTTCTAATTAAGTTTTAACTTTATTTATTTTACAACGATTGCGAAGCAAGATTTAACAACTTATATTAATCACTCTCGTTGGCGCGGATGAAAGCGTAAATGTATAAATGTCATTCGTGTGGGAGGAAACTGGAGTACCCGGAGAAATCCCACCTGTCCGATCTGGCGACCACCGTACCATCTCACATACTTCCCGGTCCGAGGATTAAACCCGGATTGCATTGGTGAGAAGCGAATGTGCTAACCACAGCGCCAATCTGACAGTTGTTATAATTAACCCATTCCTCTTCTGTTGCAGAGTAAAGCGTTAAAAATAAATCTTAACAATTAGTTTATACAAATTTATTTTAGCTCGATTGCGAAACAAGTTATTTCAACTTATTTCAATCACTCTCTCGACCTCATTCCTGATGGAATCCATCGCCACGAGGGAGAGAGAAGAGGCGATGGATTCCATCAGTTGAAATAACTTGTTTCGCAATCGAGCTAAAATAAATTTGTATAAACTAATGGTTAAGATTTATTTTTAACGCTTTACTCTTAAACATTTTTAATCTTTAATCTTAACCATTAACCTGCCAATCACAACTAAAGTCGCATGTGCAAACAGCATAGAATGTGCGTCTCATCAGGCTCTATACTGTTTGCTATTCATATAATGGAGCTAAAACACTTGTCTGAATAGCAAACAACATAGATCCTGATCAGATGCCGCATTACACTGCAGCTGATCTGGACCTATGTTGTTTGCACATTCCGTCTAATTTATTCGGCAGGTAAAGGGTTCAAATCATTTCTGCTTCAGTTCTCATGACTCAAAATAATAGGAGTACAGTCAAACCTGTCTTAAGCAGCCATCCAAGGGAATCACAGAATGTGGCTGCTTAGCACAGGTGGCTGCTTAATAGAGGTCAATTGTACAATAAAACATATTGGGAATCTGGAAACTGGCTGCTTAATACAGGTTGGCTGCTTAATAGAGGTGACCACTAACACAGGTTTGACTGTATTGCCAAATTCGTCCTGGTATGCCCTACTTTAAAATATATGAAGCTGAAATCACAAAACACATATATGTTCAGTTCTGTGTTGTTTGCTATTTTTTTGTTGAATCATGTTGCAAAAGGTGTATATGTATAGGATAGATCACGAAGTGGCCCATCCGTCCGTCTTAACGAAATGTACACCTCACTCTCTCTGATAAAGAGAGAGATAGCGAGAGATAGCGAGATAGATAGAGATAGAGAGAGCTTTGCTCGGTGTATATTTCGTTAAGACGGGTCAATGAGTTGATCTATCTGACTTAGACAACGTACATAGTATGTCTCATCTATACGATTTAGAAGCGAGAAATGTGGATTTTTCATTGAACCATGTTACTTAGTTATTGTCTAAGTATATACATGCTGCATATATTACATGTAGCTTGCTTTTATTGAAATGAAAATGTTTACAATAATTACAGTACAAAGAAAACGGAGTGAGTATTTGTTACCATGTTTTTTTAAAGTTGAAATTTCGCATTTTTAAAAAAAATTGTAGTTTCATCCAGACATGTTTCTATTTTATTTGACTTTAGAATTTTCAGATTTTGTGATGCAGTATATTGATTCAACCATTTATATAATTATGTTGTTTAAATATATCAATAACAATTTTAATATATTTGGTTATTTCCAATATTGAGGTAAATGAAATTATTCACTAATTGGTTATTTCCAGTGTTGAGGTAAATGAAATTATTCGCTACTGAAATATTTGGTTATTTCCAATGTAGGGGTAAATTAAATTATTCACTAATGAAATATTTGGTTATTCGGTTATTTGGTTTACAATTCATAAATATGTTTTTCTTATTTGTAACTGAAAACTCTGGAAATATGTCGTGGGATTTCATTAGAATTGTGTCGTAATGACACAATTGTCATGAAATCGCTTGACATATTTGACTGTTATTTTCAGCGCTAGCATGCAAAGAGTTAAGAAACCTTTCAATAATTTACTGTTTTGATTTTAGTGTTGTTGCCCTGAACAAGATCACCCATCTACGACTGGATCGCGAAAGAATTGGAGAAATAGACAACTTGGAGTTGCTGGGAGATCAATGTACAAATCTCTATCTACAGTGTGTGAGTAAAACTTATGGACAATCACTGTACAAATCTCTATCTACAGTGTGTGAGTAAAACTTCTGGACAACCACTGTATAAATCTCTAGCTACAATGTGTGAGTAAAACTTCTGGACAATCACAGTACAAATCTCTATCTACAGTGTGTGAGTAAAACCTCTGGACAATCACAGTATACATCTCTATCTACAGTGTGTGAGTAAAACTTCTGGACAACCACTGTATAAATCTCTATCTACAGTGTGTGAGTAAAACTTCATGGCAATCACAGTATAAATCTCTATCTACAGTGTGTGAGTAAACTTCTGGACAATCACAGTATAAATCTCTATCTACAGTGTGTGAGTAAAGCTTCATGACAATCACAGTATAGATCTCTATCTACAGTGTGTGAGTAAAACCTCATGGCAATCACAGTATAAATCTCTATCTACAGTGTGTGAGTAAAACTTCATGGCAATCACTGTATAAATCTCTATCTACAGTGTGTGAGTAAAACTTCTGGACAATCACTGTATACATCTCTATCTACAGTGTGTGAGTAAAACTTCTGGACAATAACAGAATAAATGTATATCTACAGTGTGTGAGTAAAACTTCTGGACAATCACTGTATAAATCTCTATTTACAGTGTGTGAGTAAAACTTATCGGTTCAATCAATGTATAAATCTCTATCTACAGTGTGTGTGCATAAATCTCTATCTACAGTGTGTGAGTAAAACTTCTCGTATAAATCTCTATCTACAATGTGTGAGCAAAACTTCTGGGCAATCACTGTATAAATCTCTATCCACAGTGTGTTAGTATCTAGGCCATCAATGTACAGATTTATATCTAGTGTGTGAGTAAAAACTTTTCTGGACAATCAATGTATACATCTCTATCTACAGTGTGTGTGCATAAATCTCTATCTACAGGGTGTGAGTAAAACTTATCGGTTCAATCCATGTATAAATCTCTATCTACAGTGTGTGTGCATATCAGACCTAAGTTTCTTTTTCGCTTTCAGAATAGAATAGAGATCATACAGAATCTAGAATGTCTGAAAAACCTCACATTTATCACTTTGGCTAACAACAGAATCAAGAAAATCGAAAACCTCCGACATCTTCACAAGCTTGTGTTCCTGGACATTTCAGAAAACCAGATCTCTAACGTAGATAAAGGTAAATCAGCTGATTAGTAATTTATTATATATATCAGGGCTTTGCCCAGCCCCGTTAACTCTTTCAGCGCCGAATAAATTCAGAGCATATGCAAACAACATAGATCCAGATCAGCCACAGAGTAACGCCGCATCTGATCAGAATCTATGTTGTTTGCTATTTGGACAGGTGCTTCAGCTCCGCAATCAGCATATAACCTGACCAGACATCATGTTCCGTTCTGTTAGCACAGGTGGCTGCTTAATAGAGGTCAATTTTATAATAAAACATATTGGAATCTGGCTGTTTAATAGAGGTGACCGCTAACACAGGTTTCACTGTCTGTACTATCACTTTTTGTGAATCCCTTGGCTGGCTGCTTAATACTGTACAGTCAAACCTGTGTTAGTGATCACCTCGATGAAGCAGCCAGTTTTCAGATTCCCAATATGTTACTTTGTTATATATTTGACCTCTATTAAGCAACCACTTTCTGTGATTTCCTTTTTATACAAAAATTGCGAAACAAGTTCTTACAACTATCACTCTCGAGACCTCATTCCTGATGGCATCCATCGCCACGAGGGTGATTCCCTTGGCCCGACTTCTTAAGACAGGTTTCACTGTATTTGAAACGGAACTTTGATCCGACTGAGATTACCGGTGAATTTGACATAACCGACTTTGATATAACGGATGTAGACTGTAGGCATGTTTGACGATGTATTACGATTTCAGGTGAAGTTCCCGAGAGCATGATCATCCTGAATTTAAAGGGAAATCCGTGCACAAAGTATCCAAATTATAGGTAAGTAAGCAGGGATCAGTTTAGAGGGCGATGTGGGCGAAATTGTCGCCTAGGGACCCTGACTTCGCCCTCTGGGGGCCCCACTTCTCCCTAAAAAAATAAAATATTTTTTGGTTTTTATGATTTTCAAACAACATTTTGTCTCGTAAGACCTTCTATAGTGGAGCGGATAAGTGATATAATCGTTCAGTTGGTGATACAAGCATGAAAATTGTCATGAGTAGTCTCCTTGGATCACTTGACAAGAAAACGATCCTAGCCACTTGAAATTTCAAAATGGCGGCCATTTTCCAAGATGGCCGCCATCTGGATCTTTAAATTATACCTTTTCTCATAGGAATTGATTGGGTTGTCCGATTAAGGAGGTTTTGGTGTCATTTCATATGTTTCAGACTATGCTGAAGCCAATGGTGCTAAAAGACTCCACCTAAAATTCCAAGATGGCGGCCATTTTCCAAGATGGCCGACATCTTGATCTTTAAATTATACCTTTTCTCATAGAAATTGATTGGGTTGCCCGATTAAGGAGGTGTTGGTGTCGTTTCTTATGTTTTAGACTATGCTGAAGCCAATTCTGCCATCAAAAAGAATGTATAATGATTATTTGATCCTTAAACAACGTACCACAATTTTCATGCTTGTATCACCAACTGAACGATTCTGCCCAAAAATCACTCTTATCCGCTCCACTACTATTCAAATGTTGTATTTAATGGTTGTACTGTGCATTTTAACCCTATTTTGCAGAAGTATATTAACCCTTTCAACACCACAGACCTCTAAATAGGCTTACAAAAAGTGTAGATCCAGATGAGCCGGCTCGTGACGAGCTGTCTCATCAGGATCTGCACTTTTTGCCAGTGATATGACTATTTTTAGACATAATTACCCATTTTGATAAATGAACTTGTCCAAATGTGATTTTCTGATTCATTTATTGGTTTATGAATATCATGGACCAGTCCATGTGAGTTACTTGGTGTTGAATGGGTTAACCCTTTCCCTCATAGAAGCGCCTCTTGACGCCATTACCAATACTACATACATTGACAATGTAATAGCCAAATCAATGTTCATAATAAAAGCCATAATCTCGTGTAGTCCCAGTAATATCTATGGAGGTGGGATAGATATGGTGACTACTTATTCACTGCATGGTAGCTAAATGGCGGTCGTTTGCATGGAAATAAAATAGTATATTAACCTAAATCTCTATGAAGGAAAGGGTTAAAGGACACCATTTAAGGAAGCGATCACGCGCTTTCTCACTTCTCCCAAAAATTCTGACCTAGAATGAACCCTGAGTAAGTATCTGTATGTGAAGGTAAGTCGTCATATGACACACATTATGGAAAATAGTCAAGGTCTGAATTTTTGCCTGCGCCATTTCTGTCGCCAATTGAAAAAAAAAATGGAGCCAATTTGAAAACCTTGGAGCCAACTAAGAGCCATATAGTTTATTTGAAGTCATGTATTTCACAAATCATGTTGTGCCAAAAAATAAATTTAAACCACAAAAGAAAAAAGTTGCGCAAAATATTTCCCCCAATTCACAAAATTTAGGTATTGGATTTTTTGTCGCCATTGGCGACCAACAGCGGGAACCCCAATAGTGTTGTAAAAGTGCTCTGTATCGAGGCCTTTCTAGTGTGTCGACATTTATGTGTGGTAAAAGTGCTCTGTATCGAGGCCCTTTTAGGGTGTTGACATTTATGTGTGGTAAAAGTGCTCTGTATCGAGGCCTTTCTAGGGTATCGACATTATGTGTGGTAAAAGTGCTCTGTATCGAGGCCCTTCTAGAGTGTCGACATTTATGTGTGGTAAAAGTGCTCTGTATCGAGGCCCTTCTAGAGTGTCGACATTTATGTGTGGTAAAAGTGCTCTGTATCGAGGCCCTTCTAGAGTGTCGACATTTATGTGTGGTAAAAGTGCTCTGTATCGAGGCCCTTCTAGAGTGTCGACATTTATGTGTGGTAAAAGTGCTCTGTATCGAGGCCCTTCTAGAGTGTCGACATTTATGTGTGGTAAAAGTGCTCTGTATCGAGGCCCTTCTAGAGTGTCGACATTTATGTGTGGTAAAAGTGCTCTGTATCGAGGCCCTTCTAGAGTGTCGACATTTATGTGTGGTAAAAGTGCTCTGTATCGAGGCCCTTCTAGAGTGTCGACATTTATGTGTGGTAAAAGTGCTCTGTATCGAGGCCCTTCTAGAGTGTCGACATTTATGTGTGGTAAAAGTGCTCTGTATCGAGGCCCTTCTAGGGTATCGACATTTATGTGTGGTAAAAGTGCTCTGTATCGAGGCCCTTCTAGAGTGTCGACATTTATGTGTGGTAAAAGTGCTCTGTATCGAGGCCTTTCTAGTGTGTCGACATTTATGTGTGGTAAGTGCTCTGTATCGAGGCCTTTCTAGAGTGGGTTCCAGAATGTTAAAGTTAGCCTGGGTTCCAGAATGTTAAAGTTAGACTGGGTTCCAGAATGTTAAAGTTAGCCAGGGTTCCAGTCTGTCTATTTTTCACTAATTTACTTCTGGGTTGATATTATCAGAAACTCAATACGCCAAATGAGAGACATCTCTAATTTTCTATTACCTCCCTTGGCAGATAAAGTCTGATTTATTCCAAAATGTGAATAGGTCCTTTTAGTTAGAATCCTTTGTTTTTACTGTTGTTCCCTAACCAGATGTTGCGGTATGATAAATGTGATTTTATCAAAATCACGTTAATTAACTGAAATATTCTTTTACATATAAGTACCCATTGCATATACTGTATGAGATCTGTTGAGATATAGTAATTTAATACTCATAATAAGTGATAGTGGAATAAAATTGCTAGCATGTGCAAAGGAATAAACGATAAAAACACTAAATAGTATTCAGGGGCAGTAACTGACCGATGTCTCTCATTAAATCCACACTGCTTCTTCTCTACCTCATTACGATTGGTTCCAACCAGGAATGAAGTCTCAAGCTAAAATAAATTGGTATAAATTAGGGATGGCAATGAATAGCGATTTTACTATTTGAATATTCCATATAATTCTATCAAAAACTCAAATTCACTCAAATTGGCATTTTTGAGGACAATATAATAAAAACGTTAACTCTTTTCTTCATAGAGATTTAGTTAGTTTAAACATATTTTATTTCCCAATATAATACATATTGAACTATGCATACACCACACATAATCAGAATACAGAAACAGGATTAGAATGGAAGACAGAGTCTTATATAATTCTTCTCCTCTAAATAGAGATTTAGGTTAATATACTATTATATCTCCATACAAACGACAGCCATTTAGCTATCATGCAGTGGATAAGTAGTCACCATATCTATCCCGCCTCCTGGCGTCAAGAGATGCTTCTATGAGGGAAAGGGTTAAATAGTACTTTTGGTAATATTGAGCAGTTAATTAAAAATGTAATTGGTTGTTGTTGCAAACTGTCTGTAATAGTTCAAAGGAATGTTCTCGTCTAAACAGTTTCGACATCATAATTAATCACTACCTACCTTAGCACCTACTGTAATTAACCGAGAGCAGAGTGTCAATTAACATGGTTTATTCACACATCCAGGGGCGATTTCTTTTGTATTGGAATCATTATGTGTCTAGTATTACAGTTTAATACTTAGATATGAATTTTAGCCTATTTTTTTGCTAGATATGAATTTTAGCCTATTTTTTTGCTAGATATGAATTTTAGCCTATTTTTTTGCTAGATATGAATTTTAGCCTATTTTTTTGCTAGATATGAATTTTAGCCTATTTTTTGCTGTTATTGCTAGATATGAATGTTAGCCTATTTTTTGCTAGATATGAATTTTAGCCTATTTTTTGCTGTTATTTGCTAGATATGAATTTTAGCCTATTTTTTGCTGTTATTGCTAGATATGAATTTTAGCCTATTTTTTGCTATATATGAATTTTAGCCTATTTTTTGCTGTTATTTGCTAGATATGAATTTTAGCCTATTTTTTGCTGTTATTGCTAGATATGAATTTTAGCCTATTTTTTGCTAGATATGAATTTTAGCCTATTTTTTGCTGTTATTTGCTAGATATGAATTTTAGCCTATTTTTTGCTGTTATTTGCTAGATATGAATTTTAGCCTATGTTTTGCTGTTATTTGCTTACAACAATACTGTCTACCACCCAGGTTGATACGCTGTGGTTTCCAGTCCGGTATTATGTTTGCTCGTTTGATACGGTCACGACTCACTAGCCCGTAACAAACTAGAAAAAGCCGTATCATAACTAGTTCCTGAGAAAATAACGCATGCACACTCTGTGCTAGTTTGTTTACTTCCTGTCTCAGGCCGATAGCCTCGATATGAAACTAGCCACGTAATAACCTCTAAATAATTCAGGTAGAGTGAAGGGTGATACATGTATTATTTCAGATTGAACGTAATTAGTGATATCCCAAACTTGAAGCAGTTGGATCTATGTGCAATAACAAACTCAGAGAAACAAGGGGCTGGTCTCACAGTCTTAAGTGATGATGATGATGATGATGATGATGATGATGATGATGATGACAGTGATGAGGATGAAGTGAGAGAGACAGATAACGGGCATGGAAAATCAGGTATGTAATTGTTCATAGTGAATGCAAAAATATGTACAATGTTGAAGGACAAAACCTGAGAAGCAGATATCAGACCTGGCTTCAAGGTTATAAAACGTTCTCAGATCTCAAACTGAAGTGATTTGATTGACTGATTCTGAGATTTGCACTTACATGTGTAGCTCAACCAATCAGATTGATTGATTCCAAGGTTTGCACTTAACCCAACCAATCAGATTGCTTGATTCCAAGATTTGCATTTAGCTAAACCAATCAGATTGATTGATTCCGAGATTTGGAGTTAGCCTAGCCAATCATATTGATTGATTCTGAGATTTGCAATTAGCCCACCCAATCAGAAGCTTGAGATTTGAGAAATAGTTTTATAACGATATATCTCGACATTACGTAAAAAAAAAAAGTGTACACATGTAAATCAATAGTATTTAAGACTTGTTGCAAAATAGTGACCATATTTGGCATGTTCCACCTTAGTTGCAGACAGATACAAGAACTTGTCTTTTCTTTAAATACTGTAAACCTAGAAACTTTTGCAGATACTATGTTTTGCGTTTTTATTGTTCTGAACGATTTGACGTTTATAATAAAACAACATATTGGTAATCTGGAAACTGACTGCTTAATAGAGGTGACCACTAACACAGGTTTTACTGTAATCCATGAACATATTACTTCACAAATCTACAATGCAAGTTCCATTTAAATTTTATGGTAATCACATATTTCACAGCATTCAAAATATCAGTTTTTTACACCCAATTTGTTTATTGGAAACATTTTAATCAACATGTATATCTACCATCAGTTAAACACTCTTCATATATGTACGACTTATTTTTTTCATTGCATGCAAATTGTATAAATGTATTATTAAAGTCTAATAAACAATATGTTCTGTTCTATAAAACCTTTAAGTTGAAGAAATGTTCAGTGTCGAAGAGCTTTCTTTTTCTCTATTAATGTAATTATGGATACCATTTAACACCCTGAAGCCTAGCCTGGGAACAGGCGTCAATATATTTTGCCTGGTCAGTCAAATAAATATATTTTAACACCAAGACTATTAATTGGGCTGTATTGAGTGTCTGATCATATCAACGCCTGGGGAAACTTGGGGGGATTGTCCGTGTAATTATTGACTAGCATTAATCCTATTAATAGGCCTATTAGCTTGTGATTTAATTAATGACGTACTTGAATCAAAAGCGAGGCACTGCAATGTTGATAAAACTTTACAATTGGC
Source organism: Archivesica marissinica (assembly GCA_014843695.1). Classification (NCBI taxonomy): domain Eukaryota; kingdom Metazoa; phylum Mollusca; class Bivalvia; order Venerida; family Vesicomyidae; genus Archivesica; species Archivesica marissinica. The sequence continues at coordinate 41,420,980 of CM026394.1, forward strand.
CGCCATTGTTTATGGGTCAACGGAACGATAAATAGTTTTAAAAAGTACAATGTGCATCTGATTTGACATATTTACTCAATATTTATGTCGTCCTTAGTTCAATTACGCCGAATCGACCCAATACCATCTAAACGTAATATTCATATTCCGCCATCTCGTCGATATAACACAGAAACGGGAAATTAATGTAAATGAGTCTACGGGAGCATTCGTGTATACTCGGAAATGATTGTGTATAATCGTGCCTGTTCGGCGATTTCCGATAGAATTACGTTTCTATATTTAGCGATATTATCTTGCCGTTCTTCAAATTGTAAGTAGATGGCGCTACGATCGGATCAGTTTCCCTAGGCTGTCATTTTGCCAGAAGTTAAAAATCGACAGACTGGCACCCAGGCTACCTGAAGCCATAATCTGGTGGTAAAATACTCGTCTTATAGGCGAGTATGTACGGTAATGAATGGTGATCACATGGGCTCCATCAGCCAATCAGAATCCTGACATTACAAGAAGTTGTAATTATTTTCTCTTGTAGGAAGTTTTCAGAATACATCGGCGGGGATAATGTTGCGATCACAGAGACGAGCTACTGATTTACTGAAAGAGCATAAAGTCCACACATCTGAACTGGACGACCTCAGAATCAGCTGGAATGTTCCACCAAGTTCAAGGACATCTGCAAGGTCAAATGTTTCGTGACTGTTTTTAGAATCAACATTCCAAGTTTGAGGACAATCACCAAGTGATTTGATTGGTCGAGTCTAAGGTTTGCTCAACCAATCAGAAGCTTGAGACCGAGTTTGAGATCGGAGAAAAGTTTAATAACCTCCAGTGCTGTTCATGTTTAATTGACCTACAAATTTGTATCCTTGTTCCGTTGGGATATACTTAAAATCCACACATTACAGAGAATATGTTCCACAATGTACTGAACAGGTTTTTGTATTCATATAGGGTTTTTTCTAGAGTGGAAAAAAGGGGAGGGTGGGTCAGAAAAGGGGCAGGGAGTATTTTGAGATGCGAGAGGGGTATTTTGGGGATAGCCCCTAGAAAACTTTGCTAAATTATGGTGATTGAACAAGAGGCAGTAAAAGGCAGTATATATTTCTGAAATTGTTGAGAGAAAAAAAAAGGCCAGAGGGCGGAGCTAATGGGTAAAATGGCGTGGCCAAAAGGGGCAGGTGGCGCACCCTACCATTCTGCTCTAGAAAAAACCCTGTCAGTTACAGTGGATCTTGGAAGTACATATTCTGTATGTTGCCGATTTATCTTTAGATAAATAAAATTACTATACTTCAGATGCAAATTTATCCTCGTGTTGAACATTCACAAGCGCAGTGGTAGCGCGTTCGCTTCAGGTGGGAAAGGCCCGAAGGTCGAGTCCCACTGGAGCCGTCACGATTGTGCCCTTCGGCAAGGCATTTAAATTCCAGGTTGCCTCTTCTCTCTCCATCGTGGCGATGGATTCCATCGGTAGTGAGGTCTCGAGAGTGATTATGGCGATCCATCCACCCTCGCATATGCTCGATATTGCAGTTGCATGCACGTTTTTGTTCACTATTATTCCAGTGCACGTTTCCAATTAACACATGCAAAGATTTTCAAGACAGACGAGATAAACATACTAATTGGAGACCGAGACATACGAACAGTTGTTTCAGTTTATACGACCTTCAAACATATCACAAATACAGTGTATTTCACATTTCTGCATACAGCCCAACCTGTCTTAAGCATCCAGTCAAGTTAATAGCGGTTAATACCGTATGTAACAAGCAAATTCACTATGGCGATGCATTTTTATTTTAAGTTTCATAAATTTACACCCATTGGTTACCGATAAGGAAAAGACAACTCCAAAACATATACCTCGCCGAAAAGTGGTGGGGAGGTGGGTAATAAAATATCACAATTTTGTAAACTGACTGCTTAATACAGGTTGGCTGCTTAACCCATTCAACACCAAGTAACTCACATGGACTGGTCCATGATATTCATAAACCAATAAATGAATCAGAAAATCACATTTGGACAAGTTCATTTATCAAAATGGGTAATTATGTCTCGTCTCGAGCCGGCTCATCTGGATCTACACTTTTTGTAAGCCTATTTACAGGTCTGTGGTGTTGAAAGGGTTAATAGGTGAGTGCAAACGCACGTTTGACAGTATAAATCATTTACGCGAAATAATTGTTTTTATTTCGGGCGATATTTTCGAAAACTTAAGATCAGTTGAGCCAAATATCAGGCAATATTATATAACATCACAGAATCATGCAAATTTGCCAAAGGAAAGTGTTAAGCCCTAACAACCCACATAGCAACCTTGACCTACAATTGGCCAATTGGGAGTAGTTAATAATAAAAATGAAATAGCCAGCCATGTCTATAATAATATATAAAATGAATAGTGGGGTTTGTTTATACAAATTTATTTTAGCTCGATTGCGAAACAAGCTAAGATAAATTTGTATGAACTAATCTAACCCCCACCCCCTATGGTGGCGGTTATGTCCGTGGGGATTAAGTCCTACACTTCATGTTCCATATTAAGATGGAGAAGTATGTTATGTTATATTTCGGGTTTTACGCCTGCATCAGCACCATTTTGGGCTATATCGCCGGCGGGCAGTTTACCTAACACCTTTCCTGGGCAGGCTCCAGCGGTTAACCAGTACTTGGGTGCACCAACCTCCGTAAGAAACTGCCAACTTTTTCATATAAATGAGACACGGCCTGAGCAGGGCTCGAACCCATGACCATCAGTGATGATAGATTACAGTGGTATACAAGTCAGTGACCTTAACCGCTCGACCACGGAGGCGGACTAAGATGGAGAAGTATGTTAAAGATCATGATATATCATGGACCCTCACAATTTTAACAATATATAATATTGCCAAAGAGTGACCTAGTAGTGAGCAACCTGTTCCAATCCATACATTGGTCTTGTCTCATGAAAATACTAGTTTAAATGATATTTTGCATGAGAAAACATCTACGAAAAAATATCCCTCTTGTAGACCACAATCTCCCTTTTAGGAGAGTCAAATCTCCCCCTTAGGGGCCGCCAGGTATGCTAATATGGATTATTTATTGTAAAAAAGGACTTTTTAAAATTGGTTTTGAATACATTATCGTTGACCCTCTCGCAATTCGGTAATATTGCCAAGAGTGACCTGGTAGTGACTTGTCCACAGCCATAAATTGGTCTTGTCTCATGAAAATACTAGTTTAAATGATATTTTGGCGGCCCTACACAAGGGAGATTTGACTCCTAGTAGGGAGATTGGGGTCTACAAGAGGGAGATTTGACTCCTAGTAGGGACATTGGGGTCTACAAGAGGGAGATTGACTCCTAGTAGGGAGATTGAGATCTATAAGAGGGAGATTTTTCCATCGACGGTGTTGGCAGGCATGCTAATACAGAATATTCATTGTAAATAATGATTTTTTAAAATTGTGTTTGAACTTCTGGCGGCCACTAAGAGGGAGATTTGACTCTCCTAAGAGGGAGGTTGGGTCTACAAGAGGGAGATATTTTCATTGACGGTGTTCACAAATTAGTTCAAGGTGACCGAAAACTCCACATTTTGAAGCTAGAGATGTTTTGGGGAGAATTTAATGATACGAGTAAAGTTATTTTGAGCAGAGACTGGAGTAAGTGATGATAGAGCTTATTTACCGTCCGAGAACCATATGGGCGAGCGAGAATGGAGAGACTGGGTCTCCAAATACACAGTTATTTGTAAAATATAGCGATTCTCCTGGAACACCTCATGTACCCCTCAAGCTCTATTCCAGACATGGGTTGAGGAACCCAGGTACGTCAGTCCCCCAAGCCACCGGATAAGTTTCTTCACCTAAACCCTGGTAGGACAGAATTCCACAGTGATGAGGGGTTAATTTTGAACGACAGCCAATGTGGTGTCACACTGTGTGTACCGTCGATATCTGCCAATGATTTTGTTTCATTCTCTAATGAATGATCTCACCGGTACCACATGGTTAGTACATCCACATGGTTAGTACATCCACATGGTTAGTACATACACATGGTTAGTACATCCACATGGTTAGTACATCCACATGGTTAGTACATCCACATGGTTAGTACATCCACATGGTTAGTACATACACATGGTTAGTACATCCACATTGTTAGTACATCCACATGGTTAGTACATACACATGGTTAGTACATCCACATGGTTAGTACATCCACATGGTTAGTACATACACATGGTTAGTACATCCACATGGTTAGTACATCCACATGGTTAGTACATCCACATGGTTAGTACATCCACATGGTTAGTACATACACATGTTTAGTACATCCACATGGTTAGTACATCCACATGGTTAGTACATACACATGGTTAGTACATCCACATGGTTAGTACATCCACATGGTTAGTACATCCACATGGTTAGTACATCCACATGGTTAGTACATACACATGTTTAGTACATACACATGGTTAGTACATCCACATGGTTAGTACATCCACATGGTTAGTACATCCACATGGTTAGTACATACACATGTTTAGTACATCCACATGGTTAGTACATCCACATGGTTAGTACATACACATGTTTAGTACATCCACATGGTTAGTACCCCATGTTAGTACATCCACATGGTTAGTACCCCATGTTAGTACATCCACATGGTTAGTACCCCATGTTAGTACATCCACATGGTTAGTACATCCACATGGTTAGTACCACATGTTAGTACATCCACATGGTTAGTACCCCATGTTAGTACATCCACATGGTTAGTACCCCATGTTAGTACATCCACATGGTTAGTACCCCATGTTAGTACATCCACATGGTTAGTACCCCATGTTAGTACATCCACATGGTTAGTACATCCACATGGTTAGTACCCCATGTTAGTACATCCACATGGTTAGTACATCTGAACTTCGGATTCCGTTTATAAGCGCAGCGTTATTTACTGTCATACACTTTTAACAAGCTAATGTCCTGCAATTTTATGCCATATAACTGTACTCGTCTGGCGAGTTCTGAGTCCGCTCAAGGTACTGTTTATCTATAAGCGCTTCTATACACTTTTTAATCATTGCTATATTTGGTGCAAATCTTGCTTTCGCTTGACTTATCACCTGAAAAAGATAAAAACCATATTTATAATTAATCGATCAAAATTAAGTGTTGTCAATCTTTATTAGAGTCGTCACTGGCGAACCAAATGAGCAACTCAATATATCTACGACAGGCAATTATCGTCTCCCTTGAAATCTTTGAATTCATCTTTTGAATAAGCCAGTAGAGCTCTCCTTTCTATTACAGGTCGCTCGATCATCCAATTAACTGTTTTTTGTTTGTTTTTGGGGTTTAAAGTACCACCAACAGATTAGGTCGTGTGTCGACGCTCTAACTGTTATCGATGACGGAAGACCACTGGTGCTCCTGCAAGCAGTATTTCAGGCACGGACAAGCACCCAGGTAGAACCACTGACCTTCCACAAGCTATTGGATAGCTACCTCGCTTCTTTCGACGTATGGAGAACACGTGTGCACCTGGAATCGCAAGACAACCAGCACAAACAAATATGTGATTACCAGCGTCGCCACAAGTACCGTATATTCCCAGCCATAAGTCAACCCTTTTCTCATTTGGAATTATGACGAAAGTACTAGGTCGACTTGTGGATGAAAATAAAGGGGGGGGGGGAATTGGAAGGAAAAAAAGTGGGAAAAAAGAGTTGAAATCTTTTTATTTCTTGGAACTTTATTTGTTTTATTTGATTTTGCTTAGAAAATTATTTACTTTATAAACCAGAGAAAAGCTGATAAAACAAACTTCAAAATCATTGTTTTTTTGTTTTTTATGATTTGCAATGGAATCAAGTCAACCAGATATCTCAAATTTGGTCAAACGTTTCATTCGAAAATGTCCACAAGATACCGTCGACTTCTGGAAGGATCCAGTTTAAAATCCGCATTTACGATCCAAAATTTGGCACTCTACTTATAGCCGATATCGACTTATGGCCTGGAATATACTGTACACGTGATAAAATACTACTACATACAGCATATTTAAAGGGTACAGTAAAACCCCTATAATAGACAGATCTGCAGTCCAGTGGTTACACGCTGGACTGGTAATACAGGGATCGCAGGTTCGATCCCCCGTCTGACCCTAATAAAATTAACAGCCTTTCAGATGGGACGTTAAACCGAGGTCTTGTGTCGGTGCTTTACACCGTGCACGTAAAAGAACCAGAGGAGACTCTGGAATGGGTCTCTGTCTGTACCATTGCACTATCCGCCAACAATCTAAAATGACTAATCTCTTCAGGAGGCGTCGCTCATATGGGCAACCGGTAGCGATGATAAATAAACGTAAAACACACACACCCTATAATAAGACCGTCAATGGTACTTATAAAAAAAAAGTGGTGTTAACCGTCATATAACGTATTTCCACAATGAGTACAGTGGTAGAAACAAGCCAAAATTTAACCTCTACGACATAAGACTTGCGGCCGGGTATATATGGTGTGTGCGAGAACCACATGGTAACTGTGCTCACGTTCTAACTACAGTGTAAGACTTCATGAAACCAGAATTGATCTGACACTGGTCAGGCAAATGATTAAAATATACTAAAATGTCCCAATTTATTTTTGTCTGAAAAAAAAACCCCGATTATTTATCTGGCATATCATGGTCTTGTGTATATTGGGAAGATTGGTGCAAGACTGCAAACAAGACGAATATAGACTTACCTCTTGTATTAGTAGATTATGCTTTACACTTACCTCTTGTGTCAGTAGATTATGTTTTACACTTACCTCTTGTGCTAGTAGATTATGTTTTACACTTACCTCTTGTGCTAGTAGATTATGTTTTACACTTACCTCTTGTATTAGTAGATTATGTTTTACACTTACCTCTTGTATTAGTAGATTATGTTTTACACTTACCTCTTGTATTAGTAGATTATGTTTTACACTTACCTCTTGTATTAGTAGATTATGTTTTACACTTACCTCTTGTATTAGTAGATTATGTTTTACACTTACCTCTTGTATTAGTAGATTATGTTTTACACTTACCTCTTGTATTAGTAGATTATGTTTTACACTTACCTCTTGTATTAGTAGATTATATTTTACACTTACCTCTTGTATTAGTAGATTATGTTTTACACTTACCTCTTGTATTAGTAGATTATGTTTTACACTTACCTCTTGTATCAGTAGATTATGTCTTACACTTACCTCTTGTATTAGTAGATTCTGTTTTACACTTACCTCTTGTATTAGTAGATTCTGTTTTACACTTACCTCTTGTATTAGTAGATTCTGTTTTACACTTACACTTACCTCTTGTATTAGTAGATTATGTTTTACACTTACCTCTTGTATTAATAGATTATGTTTTAACATTTTTCTTGCTTTCATGATTCTTACGATGGCTGCCTGAATGTACATCTTTCTGTCCTCATCCACAGCACTTCTCGTTTGTTCTAGTTCCTAAAATACAACAATGTATATGACAGGTTGAACAATGATGCTGTCCTCATCCGCAACACTTGTCGTTTCTTCTAGTTCTACTAAAATACAACAATGTATATGACAGATTGAACAATGATGCTGTCATATACACAGCACTTGTCGTTTGTTCTAGTTCCTAAAATACAACAATGTATATGACAGATTGAATAACGATGCTGTCATAATACACAACACTTGTCGTTTGTTCTAGTTCTACTAAAATACAACAATGTATATGACAGATTGAACAACGATGCTGTCCTCATCCACAACACTTGTCGTTTGTTCTAGTTCCTAAAATACAACAATGTATATGACAGATTGAACAATGATGCTGTCATATACACAGCACTTGTCGTTTCTTCTAGTTCCTAAAATACAACAATGTATATGACAGATTGAACAACGATGCTGTCCTCATCCACAGCACTTGTCATTTCTTCTAGTTCCTAAAATACAACGCAAACGATGGCGTCGAGCCAAGTTTATTGTATGCTAACAATTTCATTGGTCATTTAAAAATAGTGACTGTCAGGTCAGGTGAGTAAATAACCAATTAGAATAAAGAGTAATAACATACAGTATTATTAATTCGCGAGCATTTATATTTTGCTAATGTTCGCGAATTCATGATTCTTGTGAATAATACTGTAAGTTTAAACTTGATTTATTTTACAACGATTGCGAAGCAAGTTCTTACAACTTATATTAATCACTCTCGTTGGGCGCGGATGAAAGCGTATGTGTGGGAGGAAACCGGAGTACCTGGAGAAAACCCACCTGTCCGATCTGGCGACCACTGTACCATCTCACATACTTCCAGGTCCGAGGATCGAACCCGGGTTGTATTGGTGAGAAGCGAGCGCACTAACCACTCACTGTGCTAATCAGACAGCCTGAATAATGCTGTAGAACTAAATCGTAGATCGGTTATGTTATGTTATATTTCGGGTTTTACGCCTGCATCAGCACCATTTTGGGCTATATCGCCGGCAGGCAGTTTACCTAACAACACCTTTCCTGGGCAGGCTCCAGCGGTTAACCAGAACTTAGGTGCACCAACCTCCGTAAGAAACTGCCAACTTTTTCATATAAATGAGACACGGCCTGAGCGGGGCTCGAACCTGTGACCATCAGTGATGATAGGTTACAGTGGTATACAAGTCAGCGACCGTAACCACTCGACCACGGAGGCAGACACGTCGTAGATCGGTACATTTTTGTTGAAAGTCCATACAATTATAAGCAATAAACAGTCACCTTATTATTTGCGATTGATCATGGCTGCGCAAATTAATTGAAAATGATCAAAATCGCGAAAATAAAGACTTCGCGAGCGAAATGATTATATTTAACAGTACAAAATACCTGTGGTGTTTCTTTCTGGATAGCAGCTGTTATTTTGAATTTTGTTCGTTTATTTGTATAAGACATATTTAGCTCAAAAACGGAATCTTCCACAATCTCTCCCTGAAATTAAACACAAAACGTCACAAATCTTCCATTTCAGATCAATTATACACCTATTGGAGTGACAACCATTCTAAAATGCTAATAGATGTATTGAATATCAAATTACCCGTGCTATTTGTGCAACCTTTCTTAAGGCTGTCGTAGTGGCGCAGTGGTAGTGTGGTCAGAGTTATAGTTGCTAGATGCAATGTTGGTGATGATTGAGCTTATTTACCCTCGCATCCGACGAACCATGTGGGCGAGCGTGCGTCATGTTGGCCTATGTCTATATAGTTACCGGTAGCTATTGCCGTGATGACACAGGTTGTCGTAAACTGTTATACACATACATAGTGAAAGGGAGATAACTCCAACTATGAACCAATTTACAGTAGTTGAGAACTGCGGAAGTAGCATTTTAGCCCAAATAAAGTCACAACAAACTTGTTTCTGGGTCGATATTTTCAGTTCAGAGTTCAATTATATGTACGCACATACATCGACAACTCAAAACTCTTAACAAAACATTGCATCATGAATATTTTACTCTTAACAAAACGTAATGTTTTACCTCAACATTTAGAAGTTTAGCATCGAGCAAGGATTGTACTTGTTTCATCATTTCCTTGTCGCTCAGCTGGATATTCTGTATCAGCACCTTATTGCTGACCGTGTCCGACTCGTTGAACATCAGTAATATGGCCATCTGGAAGCTCCCCATTGTCACAATGTACGGTTTCTTCAAATAATTTAATTTTAATTCAGCTGAAAATTGAAAGTACTGGTAAACATTTAAAGTGATTTTAAAACATCCCCCCCATAGAGACAACAACTTATATGCTACTGTTACATATATATGACAACTATTTACTAACCGTAATCGTGTCATGATAGCGCAGTGGTAGCGCGTTCGTTTCAGGTGCTAAAGGCCTGGATATGCAGCCCACTGGAGCCGTTATAATTGTGCCCATATGTGGGAATGGATAATGGCGTCGAGAGGCACTTCTATGTGGGAATGGATAATGGCATCGAGAGGCACTTCTATATGGGAATGGATAATGGTGTTGAGAGGCACTTCTATGTGGGAATGGATAATGGAGTCGAGAGGCACTTCTATATGGGAATGGATAATGGCGTCGAGAGGCACTTCTATGTGGGAATGCATAATGGCATCGAGAGGAACTTCTATGTGGGAATGGATAATGGTGTTGAGAGGTGCTTCTATGTGGGGATGGATAATGGTGTTGAGAGGCACTTCTATGTGGGGATGGATAATGGTGTTGAGAGGTGCTTCTATGTGGGGATGGATAATGGTGTTGAGAGGTGCTTCTATGTGGGAATGGATAATGGCATCAAGAGGCACTTCTATGTGGGAATGGATAATGGTGTGGAGAGGAACTTCTATGTGGGAATGGATAATGGTGTTGAGAGGCACTTCTATGTGGGAATGGATAATGGCATCGAGAGGCACTTCTATGTGGGAATGGATAATGGCATCGAGAGGCACTTCTATGTGGGAATGGATAATGGCATCGAGAGGCACTTCTATATGGGAATGGATAATGGCATCGAGAGGCACTTCTATATGGGAATGGATAATGGCATCGAGAGGCACTTCTATATGGGAATGGATAATGGCATCCAGAGGCACTTCTATGTGGGAATGGATAATGGCATCGAGAGGCACTTCTATATGGGAATGGATAATGGCGTCGAGAGGCACTTCTATATGGGAATGGATAATGGCGTCGAGAGGCACTTCTATGTGGGAATGGATAATGGCATCGAGAGGCACTTCTATATGGGAATGGATAATGGCGTCGAGAGGGACTTCTATGTGGGAATGGATAATGGCGTCGAGAGGCACTTCTATGTGGGAATGGATAATGGCATCGAGAGGCACTTCTATATGGGAATGGATAATGGTGTCGAGAGGTACTTCTAAGTGGGAATGGATAATGGTGTTGAGAGGCACTTCTAAGTGGGAATGGATAATGGCATCGAGAGGCACTTCTATATGGGAATGGATAATGGTGTCGAGAGGTACTTCTATGTGGGAATGGATAATGGTGTCGAGAGGTACTTCTATGTGGGAATGGATAATGGCATCAAGAGGCACTTCTATGTGGGAATGCATAATGGCATCGAGAGGAACTTCTATGTGGGAATGGATAATGGTGTTGAGAGGTGCTTCTATGTGGGGATGGATAATGGTGTTGAGAGGTGCTTCTATGTGGGGATGGATAATGGTGTTGAGAGGTGCTTCTATGTGGGAATGGATAATGGCATCAAGAGGCACTTCTATGTGGGAATGGATAATGGTGTGGAGAGGAACTTCTATGTGGGAATGGATAATGGTGTTGAGAGGCACTTCTATGTGGGAATGGATAATGGCATCGAGAGGCACTTCTATGTGGGAATGGATAATGGCATCGAGAGGCACTTCTATGTGGGAATGGATAATGGCATCGAGAGGCACTTCTATATGGGAATGGATAATGGTGTCGAGAGGCACTTCTATGTGGGAATGGATAATGGCGTCGAGAGGCACTTCTATGTGGGAATGGATAATGGCATCGAGAGGCACTTCTATATGGGAATGGATAATGGTGTCGAGAGGCACTTCTATGTGGGAATGGATAATGGCGTCGAGAGGCACTTCTATGTGGGAATGGATAATGGCATCGAGAGGCACTTCTATATGGGAATGGATAATGGTGTCGAGAGGCACTTCTATGTGGGAATGGATAATGGCGTCGAGAGGCACTTCTATGTGGGAATGGATAATGGCATCGAGAGGCACTTCTATGTGGGAATGCATAATGGCATCGAGAGGAACTTCTATGTGGGAATGGATAATGGTGTTGAGAGGTGCTTCTATGTGGGGATGGATAATGGTGTTGAGAGGCACTTCTATGTGGGGATGGATAATGGTGTTGAGAGGTGCTTCTATGTGGGGATGGATAATGGTGTTGAGAGGTGCTTCTATGTGGGAATGGATAATGGCATCAAGAGGCACTTCTATGTGGGAATGGATAATGGTGTGGAGAGGAACTTCTATGTGGGAATGGATAATGGTGTTGAGAGGCACTTCTATGTGGGAATGGATAATGGCATCCAGAGGCACTTCTATGTGGGAATGGATAATGGCATCGAGAGGCACTTCTATATGGGAATGGATAATGGCATCGAGAGGCACTTCTATATGGGAATGGATAATGGCATCGAGAGGCACTTCTATATGGGAATGGATAATGGCATCGAGAGGCACTTCTATATGGGAATGGATAATGGCATCGAGAGGCACTTCTATGTGGGAATGGATAATGGCATCGAGAGGCACTTCTATATGGGAATGGATAATGGCGTCGAGAGGCACTTCTATGTGGGAATGGATAATGGCGTCGAGAGGCACTTCTATGTGGGAATGGATAATGGCATCGAGAGGCACTTCTATATGGGAATGGATAATGGCGTCGAGAGGGACTTCTATGTGGGAATGGATAATGGCATCGAGAGGCACTTCTATATGGGAATGGATAATGGTGTCGAGAGGTACTTCTAAGTGGGAATGGATAATGGTGTTGAGAGGCACTTCTAAGTGGGAATGGATAATGGCATCGAGAGGCACTTCTATATGGGAATGGATAATGGTGTCGAGAGGTACTTCTATGTGGGAATGGATAATGGTGTCGAGAGGTACTTCTATGTGGGAATGGATAATGGTGTGGAGAGGCACTTCTATGTGGGAATGGATAATGGCATCGAGAAGCACTTCTATATGGGAATGGATAATGGTGTTGAGAGGCACTTCTATGTGGGAATGGATAATGGCATCAAGAGGCACTTCTATGTGGGAATGCATAATGGCATCGAGAGGAACTTCTATGTGGGAATGGATAATGGTGTTGAGAGGTGCTTCTATGTGGGGATGGATAATGGTGTTGAGAGGTGCTTCTATGTGGGGATGGATAATGGTGTTGAGAGGTGCTTCTATGTGGGATGGATAATGGTGTTGAGAGGTGCTTCTATGTGGGAATGGATAATGGCATCAGAGGCACTTCTATGTGGGAATGGATAATGGTGTGGAGAGGACTTCTATGTGGGAATGGATAATGGTGTTGAGAGGCACTTCTATGTGGGAATGGATAATGGCATCGAGAGGCACTTCTATGTGGGAATGGATAATGGCATCGAGAGGCACTTCTATATGGGAATGGATAATGGCATCGAGAGGCACTTCTATATGGGAATGGATAATGGCATCGAGAGGCACTTCTATATGGGAATGGATAATGGCATCGAGAGGCACTTCTATATGGGAATGGATAATGGCATCGAGAGGCACTTCTATGTGGGAATGGATAATGGCATCGAGAGGCACTTCTATGTGGGAATGGATAATGGCGTCGAGAGGCACTTCTATGTGGGAATGGATAATGGCGTCGAGAGGCACTTCTATGTGGGAATGGATAATGGTGTCGAGAGGTACTTCTATGTGGGAATGGATAATGGTGTGGAGAGGCACTTCTATGTGGGAATGGATAATGGCATCGAGAGGCACTTCTATATGGGAATGGATAATGGTGTTGAGAGGCACTTCTATGTGGGAATGGATAATGGCATCGAGAGGACTTCTATGTGGGAATGGATAATGGTGTCGAGAGGTACTTCTATGTGGGAATGGATAATGGTGTTGAGAGGTGCTTCTATGTGGGAATGGATAATGGTGTTGAGAGGTGCTTCTATGTGGGAATGGATAATGGTGTTGAGAGGTGCTTCTATGTGGGATGGATAATGGTGTTGAGAGGTACTTCTATGTGGGAATGGATAATGGCGTCGAGAGGCACTTCTATGTGGGAATGGATAATGGCATCGAGAGGCACTTCTATGTGGGAATGGATAATGGCGTCGAGAGGCACTTCTATGTGGGAATGGATAATGGCATCGAGAGGCACTTCTATGTGGGAATGGATAATGGCGTCGAGAGGCACTTCTATGTGGGAATGGATAATGGCATCGAGAGGCACTTCTATGTGGGAATGGATAATGGCGTCGAGAGGCACTTCTATGTGGGAATGGATAATGGCATCGAGAGGCACTTCTATGTGGGAATGGATAATGGCGTCGAGAGGCACTTCTATGTGGGAATGGATAATGGCATCGAGAGGCACTTCTATGTGGGAATGGATAATGGCGTCGAGAGGCACTTCTATGTGGGAATGGATAATGGCATCGAGAGGCACTTCTATGTGGGAATGGATAATGGCGTCGAGAGGCACTTCTATGTGGGAATGGATAATGGCATCGAGAGGTACTTCTATGTGGGAATGGATAATGGTGTCGAGAGGCACTTCTATGTGGGAATGGATAATGGCGTCGAGAGGCACTTCTATATGGGAATGGATAATGGTGTCGAGAGGTACTTCTATGTGGGAATGGATAATGGTGTTGAGAGGCACTTCTATGTGGGAATGGATAATGGCATCGAGAGGCACTTCTATGTGGGAATGGATAATGGTGTCGAGAGGTACTTCTATGTGGGAATGGATAATGGTGTTGAGAGGCACTTCTATGTGGGAATGGATAATGGCATCGAGAGGCACTTCTATGTGGGAATGGATAATGGCATCGAGAGGCACTTCTATGTGGGAATGGATAATGGCATCGAGAGGCACTTCTATGTGGGAATGGATAATGGCGTCGAGAGGCACTTCTATGTGGGAATGGATAATGGCATCGAGAGGCACTTCTATGTGGGAATGGATAATGGCATCGAGAGGCACTTCTATGTGGGAATGGATAATGGCATCGAGAGGCACTTCTATGTGGGAATGGATAATGGCGTCGAGAGGCACTTCTATGTGGGAATGGATAATGGCGTCGAGAGGCACTTCTATGTGGGAATGGATAATGGCATCGAGAGGCACTTCTATGTGGGAATGGATAATGCGTCGAGAGGCACTTCTATGTGGGAATGGATAATGGCATCGAGAGGCACTTCTATATGGGAATGGATAATGGTGTCGAGAGGTACTTCTATGTGGGAATGGATAATGGTGTTGAGAGGCACTTCTATGTGGGAATGGATAATGGCATCGAGAGGCACTTCTATATGGGAATGGATAATGGTGTCGAGAGGTACTTCTATGTGGGAATGGATAATGGTGTGGAGAGGCACTTCTATGTGGGAATGGATAATGGCATCGAGAGGCACTTCTATATGGGAATGGATAATGGTGTTGAGAGGCACTTCTATGTGGGAATGGATAATGGCATCAAGAGGCACTTCTATGTGGGAATGGATAATGGCATCGAGAGGAACTTCTATGTGGGAATGGATAATGGTGTTGAGAGGTGCTTCTATGTGGGGATGGATAATGGTGTTGAGAGGTGCTTCTATGTGGGAATGGATAATGGTGTTGAGAGGTGCTTCTATGTGGGGATGGATAATGGTGTTGAGAGGTGCTTCTATGTGGGAATGGATAATGGCATCGAGAGGCACTTCTATGTGGGAATGGATAATGGTGTGGAGAGGAACTTCTATGTGGGAATGGATAATGGTGTTGAGAGGCACTTCTATGTGGGAATGGATAATGGCATCGAGAGGCACTTCTATGTGGGAATGGATAATGGCATCGAGAGGCACTTCTATGTGGGAATGGATAATGGCATCGAGAGGCACTTCTATATGGGAATGGATAATGGCGTCGAGAGGCACTTCTATGTGGGAATGGATAATGGCATCGAGAGGCACTTCTATATGGGAATGGATAATGGCGTCGAGAGGCACTTCTATGTGGGAATGGATAATGGCGTCGAGAGGCACTTCTATGTGGGAATGGATAATGGCATCGAGAGGCACTTCTATGTGGGAATGGATAATGGTGTCGAGAGGCACTTCTATGTGGGAATGGATAATGGCATCGAGAGGCACTTCTATGTGGGAATGGATAATGGTGTCGAGAGGTACTTCTATGTGGGAATGGATAATGGTGTTGAGAGGCACTTCTATGTGGGAATGGATAATGGCATCGAGAGGCACTTCTAATGGGAATGGATAATGGTGTCGAGAGGCACTTCTATGTGGGAATGGATAATGGCATCGAGAGGCACTTCTATATGGGAATGGATAATGGGTTGAGAGGCACTTCTATGTGGGAATGGATAATGGCATCAAGAGGCACTTCTATGTGGGAATGGATAATGGCATCGAGAGGAACTTCTATGTGGGAATGGATAATGGTGTTGAGAGGTGCTTCTATGTGGGGATGGATAATGGTGTTGAGAGGTGCTTCTATGTGGGGATGGATAATGGTGTTGAGAGGTGCTTCTATGTGGGATGGATAATGGTGTTGAGAGGTGCTTCTATGTGGGAATGGATAATGGCATCAAGAGGCACTTCTATGTGGGAATGGATAATGGTGTGAGAGGAACTTCTATGTGGGAATGGATAATGGTGTTGAGAGGCACTTCTATGTGGGAATGGATAATGGCATCGAGAGGCACTTCTATGTGGGAATGGATAATGGCATCGAGAGGCACTTCTATATGGGAATGGATAATGGCATCGAGAGGCACTTCTATATGGGAATGGATAATGGCATCGAGAGGCACTTCTATATGGGAATGGATAATGGCATCGAGAGGCACTTCTATATGGGAATGGATAATGGCATCGAGAGGCACTTCTATGTGGGAATGGATAATGGCATCGAGAGGCACTTCTATATGGGAATGGATAATGGCGTCGAGAGGGACTTCTATGTGGGAATGGATAATGGCGTCGAGAGGCACTTCTATGTGGGAATGGATAATGGCATCGAGAGGCACTTCTATATGGGAATGGATAATGGTGTCGAGAGGTACTTCTAAGTGGGAATGGATAATGGTGTTGAGAGGCACTTCTAAGTGGGAATGGATAATGGCATCGAGAGGCACTTCTATATGGGAATGGATAATGGTGTCGAGAGGTACTTCTATGTGGGAATGGATAATGGTGTCGAGAGGTACTTCTATGTGGGAATGGATAATGGTGTGGAGAGGCACTTCTATGTGGGAATGGATAATGGCATCGAGAAGCACTTCTATATGGGAATGGATAATGGTGTTGAGAGGCACTTCTATGTGGGAATGGATAATGGCATCAAGAGGCACTTCTATGTGGGAATGGATAATGGCATCGAGAGGAACTTCTATGTGGGAATGGATAATGGTGTTGAGAGGTGCTTCTATGTGGGGATGGATAATGGTGTTGAGAGGTGCTTCTATGTGGGGATGGATAATGGTGTTGAGAGGTGCTTCTATGTGGGATGGATAATGGTGTTGAGAGGCTTCTATGTGGGAATGGATAATGGCATCAAGAGGCACTTCTATGTGGGAATGGATAATGGCATCGAGAGGCACTTCTATGTGGGAATGGATAATGGCATCGAGAGGCACTTCTATGTGGGAATGGATAATGGCATCGAGAGGCACTTCTATGTGGGAATGGATAATGGCGTCGAGAGGCACTTCTATATGGGAATGGATAATGGCATCGAGAGGCACTTCTATATGGGAATGGATAATGGCATCGAGAGGCACTTCTATGTGGGAATGGATAATGGCGTCGAGAGGCACTTCTATGTGGGAATGGATAATGGCGTCGAGAGGCACTTCTATGTGGGAATGGATAATGGCATCGAGAGGCACTTCTATGTGGGAATGGATAATGGCGTCGAGAGGCACTTCTATGTGGGAATGGATAATGGCATCGAGAGGCACTTCTATGTGGGAATGGATAATGGCGTCGAGAGGCACTTCTATGTGGGAATGGATAATGGCATCGAGAGGTACTTCTAAGTGGGAATGGATAATGGTGTCGAGAGGCACTTCTATGTGGGAATGGATAATGGCATCGAGAGGCACTTCTATATGGGAATGGATAATGGTGTCGAGAGGTACTTCTATGTGGGAATGGATAATGGTGTTGAGAGGCACTTCTATGTGGGAATGGATAATGGCATCGAGAGGCACTTCTATATGGGAATGGATAATGGTGTCGAGAGGCACTTCTATGTGGGAATGGATAATGGCGTCGAGAGGCACTTCTATGTGGGAATGGATAATGGCATCGAGAGGCACTTCTATATGGGAATGCATAATGGCATCGAGAGGAACTTCTATGTGGGAATGGATAATGGTGTTGAGAGGTGCTTCTATGTGGGGATGGATAATGGTGTTGAGAGGCACTTCTATGTGGGGATGGATAATGGTGTTGAGAGGTGCTTCTATGTGGGGATGGATAATGGTGTTGAGAGGTGCTTCTATGTGGGAATGGATAATGGCATCAAGAGGCACTTCTATGTGGGAATGGATAATGGCGTCGAGAGGCACTTCTATGTGGGAATGGATAATGGCATCGAGAGGCACTTCTATATGGGAATGGATAATGGTGTTGAGAGGCACTTCTATGTGGGAATGGATAATGGCGTCGAGAGGCACTTCTATGTGGGAATGGATAATGGCATCGAGAGGCACTTCTATGTGGGAATGGATAATGGCGTCAAGAGGCACTTCTATGTGGGAATGGATAATGGCATCGAGGGGCATTTCTATGTGGGAATGGATAATGGTGTCGAGAGGCACTTCTATGTGGGAATGGATAATGGCGTCGAGAGGCACTTCTATGTGGGAATGGATAATGGCATCAAGAGGCACTTCTATGTGGGAATGCATAATGGCATCGAGAGGAACTTCTATGTGGGAATGGATAATGGTGTTGAGAGGTGCTTCTATGTGGGATGGATAATGGTGTTGAGAGGTGCTTCTATGTGGGAATGGATAATGGTGTCGAGAGGCACTTCTATGTGGGAATGGATAATGGTGTTGAGAGGTACTTCTATGTGGGAATGGATAATGGTGTTGAGAGGCACTTCTATGTGGGAATGGATAATGGCATCGAGAGGCACTTCTATGTGGGAATGGATAATGGCGTCGAGAGGCACTTCTATGTGGGAATGGATAATGGCATGAGAGGCACTTCTATGTGGGAATGGATAATGGTGTCGAGAGGCACTTCTATGTGGGAATGGATAATGGCATCGAGAGGCACTTCTATATGGGAATGGATAATGGCGTCGAGAGGCACTTCTATGTGGGAATGGATAATGGCGTCGAGAGGCACTTCTATGTGGGAATGGATAATGGTCGAGAGGCACTTCTATGTGGGAATGGATAATGGCATCGAGAGGCACTTCTATGTGGGAATGGATAATGGCGTCGAGAGGCACTTCTATATGGGAATGGATAATGGCATCGAGAGGCACTTCTATGTGGGAATGGATAATGGCATCGAGAGGCACTTCTATGTGGGAATGGATAATGGTGTTGAGAGGTACTTCTATGTGGGAATGGATAATGGCATCGAGAGGCACTTCTATGTGGGAATGGATAATGGTGTCAGAGGCACTTCTATGTGGGAATGGATAATGGCATCGAGAGGCACTTCTATATGGGAATGGATAATGGTGTCGAGAGGCACTTCTATGTGGGAATGGATAATGGCATCAGAGGCACTTCTATGTGGGAATGGATAATGGCATGAGAGAACTTCTATGTGGGAATGGATAATGGTTTGAGAGGTGCTTCTATGTGGGATGGATAATGGTGTTGAGAGGGCTTCTATGTGGGGATGGATAATGGTGTTGAGAGGTGCTTCTATGTGGGGATGGATAATGGTGTTGAGAGGCACTTCTATGTGGGAATGGATAATGGTGTTGAGAGGCACTTCTATATGGGAATGGATAATGGTGTTGAGAGGCACTTCTATGTGGGAATGGATAATGGTGTTGAGAGGCACTTCTATATGGGAATGGATAATGGTGTTGAGAGGCACTTCTATATGGGAATGGATAATGGTGTTGAGAGGCACTTCTATGTGGGAATGGATAATGGTGTGAGAGGCACTTCTATATGGGAATGGATAATGGTGTTGAGAGGCACTTCTATGTGGGAATGGATAATGGTGTTGAGAGGCACTTATATGTGGGAATGGATAATGGCATCCAGAGGCACTTCTATGTGGGAATGGATAATGGCATCGAGAGGCACTTCTATGTGGGAATGGATAATGGTGTTGAGAGGTACTTCTATGTGGGAATGGATAATGGTGTTGAGAGGTACTTCTATGTGGGAATGGATAATGGCATCGAGAGGCACTTCTATGTGGGAATGGATAATGGTGTTGAGAGGTACTTCTATGTGGGAATGGATAATGGTGTTGAGAGGTACTTCTATGTGGGAATGGATAATGGTGTTGAGAGGTACTTCTATGTGGGAATGGATAATGGTGTTGAGAGGCACTTCTATATGGGAATGGATAATGGTGTTGAGAGGCACTTCTATATGGGAATGGATAATGGTGTTGAGAAGCACTTCTATATGGGAATGGATAATGGTGTTGAGAGGCACTTCTATGTGGGAATGGATAATGGCATCGAGAGGCACTTCTATGTGGGAATGGATAATGGCATCGAGAGGCACTTCTATATGGGAATGGATAATGGTGTCGAAAGGCACTTCTATATGGGAATGGATAATGGCATCGAGAGGCACTTCTTTGTGGGAATGGATAATGGTGTTGAGAGGTACTTCTATGTGGGAATGGATAATGGTGTTGAGAGGCACTTCTATGTGGGAATGGATAATGGTGTTGAGAGGCACTTCTATGTGGGAATGGATAATGGTGTTGAGAGGCACTTCTATGTGGGAATGGATAATGGTGTTGAGAGGCACTTCTATATGGGAATGGATAATGGTGTTGAGAGGCACTTCTATATGGGAATGGATAATGGTGTTGAGAGGCACTTCTATATGGGAATGGATAATGGTGTCGAGAGGCACTTCTATGTGGGAATGGATAATGGCATCGAGCGGCACTTCTATGTGGGAATGGATAATGGCGTCCAGAGGCACTTCTATGTGGGAATGGATAATGGCATCGAGCGGCACTTCTATGTGGGAATGGATAATGGCGTCCAGAGGCACTTCTATGTGGGAACAGATAATGGTGTTGAGAGGCACTTCTATATGGGAATGGATAATGGTGTTGAGAAGCACTTCTATATGGGAATGGATAATGGTGTTGAGAGGCACTTCTATGTGGGAATGGATAATGGTGTTGAGAGGCACTTCTATGTGGGAATGGATAATGGTGTTGAGAGGCACTTCTATGTGGGAATGGATAATGGTGTTGAGAGGCACTTCTATGTGGGAATGGATAATGGTGTTGAGAGGCACTTCTATGTGGGAATGGATAATGGTGTTGAGAGGCACTTCTATGTGGGAATGGATAATGGTGTCGAGAGGCACTTCTATGTGGGAATGGATAATGGTGTTGAGAGGCACTTCTATGTGGGAATGGATAATGGTGTTGAGAGGCACTTCTATATGGGAATGGATAATGGTGTTGAGAGGCACTTCTATGTGGGAATGGATAATGGTGTTGAGAGGCACTTCTATGTGGGAATGGATAATGGTGTTGAGAGGCACTTCTATATGGGAATGGATAATGGTGTTGAGAGGCACTTCTATATGGGAATGGATAATGGTGTTGAGAGGCACTTCTATATGGGAATGGATAATGGTGTTGAGAAGCACTTCTATATGGGAATGGATAATGGTGTTGAGAGGCACTTCTATGTGGGAATGGATAATGGTGTTGAGAGGCACTTAAATGTGGGAATGGATAATGGCATCCAGAGGCACTTCTATGTGGGAATGGATAATGGCATCGAGAGGCACTTCTATGTGGGAATGGATAATGGTGTTGAGAGGTACTTCTATGTGGGAATGGATAATGGTGTTGAGAGGTACCTCTATGTGGGAATGGATAATGGCATCGAGAGGCACTTCTATGTGGGAATGGATAATGGTGTTGAGAGGTACTTCTATGTGGGAATGGATAATGGTGTTGAGAGGTACTTCTATGTGGGAATGGATAATGGTGTTGAGAGGTACTTCTATGTGGGAATGGATAATGGTGTTGAGAGGCACTTCTATGTGGGAATGGATAATGGTGTTGAGAGGCACTTCTATATGGGAATGGATAATGGTGTTGAGAGGCACTTCTATATGGGAATGGATAATGGTGTTGAGAGGCACTTCTATGTGGGAATGGATAATGGTGTCGAGAGGCACTTCTATGTGGGAATGGATAATGGCATCGAGAGGCACTTCTATGTGGGAATGGATAATGGTGTCGAGAGGCACTTCTATATGGGAATGGATAATGGTGTTGAGAGGCACTTCTATGTGGGAATGGATAATGGTGTTGAGAACTTCTATGTGGGAATGGATAATGGTGTTGAGAGGCACTTCTATGTGGGAATGGATAATGGTGTTGAGAGGCACTTCTATGTGGGAATGGATAATGGTGTTGAGAGGCACTTCTATGTGGGAATGGATAATGGTGTTGAGAGGCACTTCTATGTGGGAATGGATAATGGTGTTGAGAGGCACTTCTATGTGGGAATGGATAATGGTGTTGAGAGGCACTTCTATGTGGGAATGGATAATGGTGTTGAGAGGCACTTCTATGTGGGAATGGATAATGGTGTTGAGAG
>CM026394.1:41444582-41495788 GCA_014843695.1 Archivesica marissinica
AGGTACTTCTATGTGGGAATGGATAATGGTGTTGAGAGGTACTTCTATGTGGGAATGGATAATGGTGTTGAGAGGTACTTCTATGTGGGAATGGATAATGGTGTTGAGAGGTACTTCTATGTGGGAATGGATAATGGTGTTGAGAGGTACTTCTATGTGGGAATGGATAATGGTGTTGAGAGGTGCTTCTATGTGGGAATGGATAATGGTGTTGAGAGGTGCTTCTATGTGGGAATGGATAATGGTGTTGAGAGGTACTTCTATGTGGGAATGGATAATGGTGTTGAGAGGTACTTCTATGTGGGAATGGATAATGGTGTTGAGAGGTACTTCTATGTGGGAATGGATAATGGTGTTGAGAGGTACTTCTATGTGGGAATGGATAATGGTGTTGAGAGGCACTTCTATATGGGAATGGATAATGGTGTTGAGAAGCACTTCTATATGGGAATGGATAATGGTGTTGAGAGGCACTTCTATGTGGGAATGGATAATGGCATCGAGAGGCACTTCTATGTGGGAATGGATAATGGCATCGAGAGGCACTTCTATATGGGAATGGATAATGGTGTCGAGAGGCACTTCTATATGGGAATGGATAATGGCATCGAGAGGCACTTCTTTGTGGGAATGGATAATGGTGTTGAGAGGTACTTCTATGTGGGAATGGATAATGGTGTTGAGAGGCACTTCTATGTGGGAATGGATAATGGTGTTGAGAGGCACTTCTATGTGGGAATGGATAATGGTGTTGAGAGGCACTTCTATGTGGGAATGGATAATGGTGTTGAGAGGCACTTCTATATGGGAATGGATAATGGTGTTGAGAGGCACTTCTATATGGGAATGGATAATGGTGTTGAGAGGCACTTCTATATGGGAATGGATAATGGTGTCGAGAGGCACTTCTATGTGGGAATGGATAATGGCATCGAGCGGCACTTCTATGTGGGAATGGATAATGGCGTCCAGAGGCACTTCTATGTGGGAATGGATAATGGCATCGAGCGGCACTTCTATGTGGGAATGGATAATGGCGTCCAGAGGCACTTCTATGTGGGAACAGATAATGGTGTTGAGAGGCACTTCTATATGGGAATGGATAATGGTGTTGAGAAGCACTTCTATATGGGAATGGATAATGGTGTTGAGAGGCACTTCTATGTGGGAATGGATAATGGTGTTGAGAGGCACTTCTATGTGGGAATGGATAATGGTGTTGAGAGGCACTTCTATGTGGGAATGGATAATGGTGTTGAGAGGCACTTCTATGTGGGAATGGATAATGGTGTTGAGAGGCACTTCTATGTGGGAATGGATAATGGTGTTGAGAGGCACTTCTATGTGGGAATGGATAATGGTGTCGAGAGGAACTTCTATATGGGAATGGATAATGGTGTTGAGAGGCACTTCTATGTGGGAATGGATAATGGTGTTGAGAGGCACTTCTATATGGGAATGGATAATGGTGTTGAGAGGCACTTCTATATGGGAATGGATAATGGTGTTGAGAGGCACTTCTATGTGGGAATGGATAATGGTGTTGAGAGGCACTTCTATATGGGAATGGATAATGGTGTTGAGAGGCACTTCTATATGGGAATGGATAATGGTGTTGAGAGGCACTTCTATATGGGAATGGATAATGGTGTTGAGAAGCACTTCTATATGGGAATGGATAATGGTGTTGAGAGGCACTTCTATGTGGGAATGGATAATGGTGTTGAGAGGCACTTAAATGTGGGAATGGATAATGGCATCCAGAGGCACTTCTATGTGGGAATGGATAATGGCATCGAGAGGCACTTCTATGTGGGAATGGATAATGGTGTTGAGAGGTACTTCTATGTGGGAATGGATAATGGTGTTGAGAGGTACCTCTATGTGGGAATGGATAATGGCATCGAGAGGCACTTCTATGTGGGAATGGATAATGGTGTTGAGAGGTACTTCTATGTGGGAATGGATAATGGTGTTGAGAGGTACTTCTATGTGGGAATGGATAATGGTGTTGAGAGGTACTTCTATGTGGGAATGGATAATGGTGTTGAGAGGCACTTCTATGTGGGAATGGATAATGGTGTTGAGAGGCACTTCTATATGGGAATGGATAATGGTGTTGAGAGGCACTTCTATGTGGGAATGGATAATGGTGTTGAGAGGCACTTCTATGTGGGAATGGATAATGGCATCGAGAGGCACTTCTATATGGGAATGGATAATGGTGTCGAGAGGCACTTCTATATGGGAATGGATAATGGTGTTGAGAGGCACTTCTATGTGGGAATGGATAATGGTGTTGAGAGGCACTTCTATGTGGGAATGGATAATGGTGTTGAGAGGCACTTCTATGTGGGAATGGATAATGGTGTCGAGAGGCACTTCTATGTGGGAATGGATAATGGCGTCGAGAGGCACTTCTATGTGGGAATGGATAATGGCATCGAGAGGCACTTCTATATGGGAATGGATAATGGTGTTGAGAGGCACTTCTATGTGGGAATGGATAATGGTGTTGAGAGGCACTTCTATATGGGAATGGATAATGGTGTTGAGAGGCACTTCTATATGGGAATGGATAATGGTGTTGAGAGGCACTTCTATATGGGAATGGATAATGGTGTCGAGAGGCACTTCTATGTGGGAATGGATAATGGCATCGAGCGGCACTTCTATGTGGGAATGGATAATGGCGTCCAGAGGCACTTCTATGTGGGAATGGATAATGGCATCGAGCGGCACTTCTATGTGGGAATGGATAATGGCGTCCAGAGGCACTTCTATGTGGGAACAGATAATAGCAATATTTTGAAGTCTTACATACCTGTACAAAGTCCATGCATCCATGTTAATTTTCTACCGCTGTACTTTTTGTTGTAAAATTTTTCAAACTGCAAAGTTGTAGAGAAAAAATATTTTATTGTAATCCGAGATACAATCACGAAACAGTACACAAGACTTGTGTAACATAGTCCATCAACACACTCTGTTATTGATAAAAAGAATAAAACCAACCTGCATTTATTGAGGTATTCAATACATTTGGAAGTCGTGATAGCGCAGTGGATGCGAGTTCGAGCTCCGCTGGAGCTGTTACGATTGTGCCCTTAGGCAAGGCATTGAAATTCCATGTTGCCTCTTGTCTCTCCCTCGTGACGATTGATTCCACCAGGAATGAGGTCTCGAGGGTGATTAATATAAGTTGTAAGAACTTGTTTCGTAATCAAGCTCAAATAAATTTGTATAAACTAATACCTTTGCAGGCTGAGTAAATAATATCATATTTGCAAACAACATAGATCCAGATCAGCCGCAGCATAACACCTTGTTTCGCAATCAAGCTAAATAGATTTGCATAAACATGCAATGGGGGGGGGGAACTAACACTTTTCTCGAGTTCCTGAGGTATAGCAAACGTTGGCAGATTGCAATGGGGGGGGGGGTACTCACCTCGCTAACACTTTTCTCGAGTTCCTGAGGTATAGCAAACGTTGGCAGATTGCAATGGGGGGGGGGGTACTCACCTCACTAACACTTTTCTCGAGTTCCTGAGGTATAGCAAACGTTGGCAGATTGCTCTGTCCTAGAGGCCAAGCACCAGCCTGAAATATGAAATAGTTTCTTTGTTTTGGGGATTTAACCCATTCAACACCAAGTAACTGACATGGACTGGTGCATTCAACACCAAGTAACTGACATGGACTGGTGCATTCAACACCAAGTAACTGACATGGACTGGTGCATTCAACACCAAGTAACTGACATGGACTGGTGCATTCAACGTTTTCAACCAAGTAACTGACATGGACTGGTGCATTCAACACCAAGTAACTGACATGGACTGGTGCATTCAACACCAAGTAACTGACATGGACTGGTGCATTCAACACCAAGTAACTGACATGGACTTGTGCATGATTTAACCCATTCAACACCAAGTAACTGACATGGACTTGTGCATGATATTAACCCGGTGAACATAAAGCAAAGTTTATTAGGCCGTCAGTTTTTGACCACCATTACGTATGAAGGTCGGAGAAAATGAAATTTTTAGAGGTTATTATGTGGCTAATTTCACCCTAGGTATTGACCCTTGGTAACTTGATATCAGCCTTTAACCGAATAACGTCTTTGATATGAATTTAAACATTTAATAATAAAAATAATTTACTAAATCACAATTACTGAATTAGATACACGAAAACGATTGAAATATTACCATGAAACTACAATGTCAAAATTTGACACGCTGGGACACTATGGGAAATAAACAAACTAGCCTCGAGTGTGCATGCGTTCAGTGCTAAACGCAAAATATTTTTACCAGACAGGCCCAGGGCTTGTCCCCTCTGAAAATGGACAGGCCCCAATTTGAAATGGACAGGCCCTGATTTAAATAGGACAGGCTCTGATTAAAAGTGGACAGGACCATTCATTATATGCATGTTATATCAATATGGGTGACTTTCTAGTATACAGTCCTGGTCTGTGAACTTATATCATCTTCCTGATGAAAGTACTGAGTGGCACAAGCTTTGTGTGAGCTGCTTGCCTGGTGTGCCCTTATTGGATCTAACCGGAACTGATCCATACCTGTAGTAAACACATTCTTGTCTGCCAGAATAGGAAATCGCTCACATTTATATGCGCCAAGTGTAGGCTGCAGAAAATTTAGTGCTCTTATAATTGGATTGTTTCGTTAAAACTAGTGACTGAATATACAGGAGTTACTATTCTGTGCGTTTTAATTGGAAATATCTATTCAATATTGAATGCCATACTTTGAAACAATTGGATGTACAAATAAGAAACTATTTATACTTTGTAAAATTTTGTAACTTTTTGATGAACACAATTTTCACGATTACAATGTGCTTTGTCAAGTATAATAGAGGCCAATTATTGAAATTGGCAGGTGTAGCTAGAAGGCTTTCACGCCCGGACAAAGCAACTTTAAATGTTCTAAAGGATTATGGTCTTTTGAAATACAGATCAGCCAGAGGCGGTCTGTATCAATGCAGGCGAAATTGGGACACAAATCAAGGAATCTACTTTAACAATATCAAAATATTACCAGAAACAATTCCTACTGTAATATCAACAGCCAGAACAGAACGTTTTTCAAATCTTGATAAAGAGGCATTGAATTCTACAAGAAGCTTAAATATATACCGCATAAAATATGAATCTCAAACTGTTGTTAAAGGCCAAAAAAACATTAAACTGTGTTGTATAAATCCAAGATCTTTGAAGAACAAAACCATAGCGTTTTGTGATTTTATATTCTCAAATGACCTAGATATGATTGCTGTTACTGAAACATGGCTAGGCACTTCAATTGATAAAACGTGTTTAAGTGAACTGCTGCCAGAAGGGTACCAGATTAAACATGTCCCTCGCCCTGGTAGTCGACGTGGCGGGGGTGTGGCTCTGATATATAAAACTGGAATAGATGTCAACATTGTGTCCTCTACACGTGACAATGAATTTTCAACTTTTGAGTATTTAGATTGTAATGTAAATATTAAGTCCTATTCATTACGCTTATCAGTAATGTACAGACCACCCCCAAATAAAGAAAATGGATTGAAAACTAACGTATTTCTTGAAGACGAATGGCCACTGTTCTTGTCCAAATACGCCACCATTGACAAAAATATCATAATCACTGGTGATTTAAATTTTCATTTGGATAACCACTCTGACCGTGATGCAATAAAATTTAACAGTATTCTACAATCCTGTGACATGACACAACATGTGAAAGAGCCTACCCACGTCCGTGGTCACATCCTGGATGTGGTCATTACTAGGGGAAATGACAAAACTGTGTCAGAAGTAGTGGTCACTGACCCAGGTTTTTCAGATAACTCGGGCAAAGTGACAAGAGACCACTTCGCAGTCATATTTCATGCAAGAGCGGCGAAACCGGCTCCTGTACGAAAAACAGTGTCGTATAGAAAATTCCGTTCAATAGATGTAGATACTTTCAAAAGTGACATCATGGCATCAGAAAAACTGACGATCTTGTCAACATATACAACAGTGAACTTTCTGCATTGGTTGATAAACACGCCCCTTTACGTACAAAAACGATTACATTAAGGCCTTCATGTCCCTGGTTTACAGAGGAACTCCACGATGCCAAACAAGCGTAAATTTGAACGCAAGTGGAAAAAATCAAGATTAACTGTCGACCATGAAATATACAGGAGTCAGTGTGCCAAGGTTAATTAAATGTTGAAACAAGCACGGCTTGACTACTTTTCTGATAAAGTAATATCTTGCGGTCGTGATCAAAAAAGCATGTTCAAAATCACTAAACACCTGCTTGAAGGCGTTAGTGAAATAGCTCTTCCATCAGGCAAAAATCCCAATGAATTAGCACAGGAATTCAGTGACTTCTTCATTTCTAAGGTGGAAGGCATTAGAAATGACATATCTTCAAACTCCCAGTCGGAACTGGGTCCATTGAACATTGAAATAGAGGAACTCCCTCACATAAGCTGCTTGAACAATTTCTGTCCATCATATGAGAAAGAAGTCGAACAATTCATTAAAAAAGGGCCAAATAAATCCTGTGAAATTGATCCAATTCCGACATGGCTACTGAAATCTTGTCTTAGTGAAATCCTACCAATAGTGACAAAAATTGTAAATATTTCATTGGAAACAGGAAATGTACCAAAGTCATTCAAAATCTCCCGGGTAAGACCTTTGCTGAAAAAACCAAGCCTTGATCAAAACACTTTGAAGAACTACAGGCCAGTGTCAAACCTGCCTTATGTCTCGAAGATTCTGGAAAAAGTAGTAAATAGTCGAATTAATGAACATTTGACAAGTAATAACTTACACGAGGTACATCAGTCTGCGTACAGGACGTTTCATTCCACAGAAACTGCCTTACTGAAAGTCCAAAACGATATACTCCAATCTCTGGACCAGAACAATGCTACAATCCTTGTGCTTTTGGACCTATCTGCTGCATTTGAGACCATCGACCATAGAACACTTTTACAGCGTCTCGAATTTCATTTTGGAATTACTGGAAAACCTCTCCAATGGATATCATCTTATCTTACCGACCGTTATCAAGCAGTATGTATCGATGGAAAACTATTCAACTCAGTGCTCATGAATTTCAGTGTTCCACAGGGGTCTGTTTTAGGCCCGAAATTTTACACTATGTATACCAAGCCTGTAGGAGCCATTTGTAAACACCATGGACTGAACCATCACTTTTATGCTGACGATTCCCAGCTTTACCTTTCATTCAAACCAACCGTTCAAGCTTCACAAGCAGAGACACTACTTCGAATGGAAAACTGTCTACAAGACATTGTTGCTTGGATGCATGCCAATATGTTAAAACTCAATACTGAAATGATTATGTTTTCTAGTCAGCGAAATTTTCAACACATTAAAAACATAAATGTGAAAGTAGGAGACTCAAATACAGAACCATCAACATGTGTGAGAAATCTAGGAGCTTTCCTAGACTCAAGAATGGATATGGACAAACATGTAAATTCCGTGACAAAATCATGTTATGCGCAGATCCGGCGGATTGGACACATTCGGCAGTATTTAACAACAGACGCCACGAAAACTCTCATAAACTCACTGGTTACATCCAGGCTCGACTACTGTAATTCACTGTT
Organism: Archivesica marissinica; assembly: GCA_014843695.1. Lineage (NCBI taxonomy): Eukaryota > Metazoa > Mollusca > Bivalvia > Venerida > Vesicomyidae > Archivesica > Archivesica marissinica. The sequence continues at coordinate 41,452,244 of CM026394.1, forward strand.
GTACGGCGTGCCAAAAAACACTTCCAATAAATTACAAACTGTTCAAAACACAGCAGCTCGCATCATAACCAGAACATCCCGTTTCAGTCATGTAACGCCCATTCTAAAAGAACTTCATTGGCTACCAGTTCAAGAAAGAATAAAGTATAAAATACGGACTCACACATATAAAGCATTGAATGGAGAAGCACCGATTTATTTGAGAAACTTGCTTGAGGTTTATATACCAAGGAGAGACTTACGGTCTAAAAATGAAGCAGCTACTCTTGTGTTACCAAGAAGTCGGACTGTCACATACGGAGATAGAAGTTTCATGACTGCTGCCCCAAAACTTTGGACTTCTCTTCCATCAAATCTTAGAAGTGCAACAACATTGTGTTCTTTCAAGAAGGCTTTGAAGACACACCTTTTTAAATGTTCATATGGAACATAAATATCGAACAGTGTCTGTGCTCAATCAGGATTAAGACCGCAAATGAACACATTTTATTTAATTATTACCTATATTTTAATTGTTATAATTTTAGATCCTAATATTTTATAGCATATTTAGAATCCATTGTAATTGTGTTTGCTAATTTTGTCTTGTTTTATCTCATTGTATGTGGAAAATTTTATCAATATTTGTGATATTTTAGGCTGTAAAGCGCTTTTGAACGTTTTATATTTAGATGAAAAGAGCGCTATATAAGTGTGGTATATAATAATAATATTAATAATAATAATAGATGCAAAAAAACGCTAACAGGCAGTAACGAAATATACAATTGGCAGTAATCTTGGGACAATTGACAGTAATCTTGGCATTATACTTAGGGTTAAATTTGATCTTCAATTGAAGAGTATTCTTTTCAGCTCCAGTTTACTGCCACCTGTTTTGTGGGATTACTGCCTCTATCCCTAACCATACAAAACACCTTGTGTGTTATTTCATCAAACTGTTGCCAGTGGAAAGTTAAAAAACTATTTTCTGTTTTGAAGTGTTTTACTGTCACATTGTTCAATATTGTGCTTACATTTTCTACTTTCACTTTCATTTTGGACGACCCGTGAGAAATTTCAACATGTTCGTCCACTTCACATCTGTAGAAGTTCCATCTACTCAATTATGCTAATATATCCTATCATATCTCGCCGCTAATCTGCTAATTAATCTGTCTTTCATGCATTGTGCAGACAAAGACCACGCAATTTATTTATGCATATTAATGAAGGTATATCCCCGATATAGCCAATCAGCGAGTCGTATGCTAATGTATCGGGGGTTTCTCAGCATGATTGAGAAATTAGTGACGTCATTGTTTATTGTTAATTTAGGTGTTGCAGTAGCTAATGTGCTGTAAACAGAGGACAAAAGAGGTATAATTGATTGATTTAGTCACAAGGCCCGAAAATGTTTACGAGTGTCGTCTCCGAGACCAGAAATCATGCGACATTAAAACGTGACATCAAAAATTTTCTACAGGTATCAGCTATCTCACCTGTAGCATCAGCTATCTCACCTGTAGCATCAGATATCTCACCTGTAGTATCAGCTATCTCACCTGTAGTATCAGATATCTCACCTGTAGCATCAGATATCTCACCTGTAGCATCAGCTATCTCACCTGTAGCATCAGCTATCTCACCTGTAGCATCAGCTATCTCATCTGTAGCATCAGCTATCTCACCTGTAGTATCAGATATCTCACCTGTAGTATCAGTATAGAGAAGTTGAGACCGACATCTGCTGAACCTTCTCTCAAGAATGAAGTGAAATCTTCCTGTAGATCATTGCTCACTTTCATGTCGGTAAACATCCGATGCAGTTTGTTCGTAAATTCGTAACCACATGCTTGCTGTAAGAATATAAATAGTAAATTAATAATGTTACATTGTCACCTATCTTGACGGCATACCATTGTATTTCAAAAGGCCCGCGTATTATATTAAATCCTACGCTTAATGTAGGAAATTAACAATTTTAATTAGTAGGATCTTGTTGTATAAGTGTGTGTTTTAAGTAAGATATAAGCCTCAAACGGATCCAATATGTAAAATATTAGTTTATACAAATTTAGCTACAATCACTCTCGAGACCTCATTCCTGATGGAATTCATTGCCACGAGGGAGAGAGAAGAGGCAATGTGGAATTTAAATGCCTTGCCTAAGGGCACAATCGTAACGGCTCCAGTGGCGCTCGAACTCCGGACCTTTCGCACCTGAAGCGAACGCGCATCCACTACGCTATCACGACTTCCAAGTAAAATATTGGTATTGTCTCACACACTACAATATTTTACATATTGGATCGTTTTCGGCTTATATCCTATACATCACTAATGGTCACGGGTTCGAACCCCACTCAGACCATGTCTCTTCATATGAAAAAGTTGGCAGTTTCTTATGGAGGTTGGTGCAACAAGTACTGGTTAACTGCTGGAGCCTGCTCAGGAAAAGTGTTGTTATGTAATCTGCCCGTCGCTCAAATGGGCAACCTGTAGCGACGTTAAATAAACTTAAATAAAAAAAATACATTGTCACAATACAGGGCTTGGGGTTATAAAACTTTTCTCAGATCTCTTAACTCAATCTCAGGTTTTAATTTTTTTTTCACTTATAAAAAAAGATGAGAAGTCTCTTCTGGTGGTAAAAAACTTATAAGGAGAGTACAAGTACAGTATACAGTCAAACCTTTGTTAAGTAGCCAGCCAAGGGCACAGCACTGGTGGCTGCTTAATAGAGGTCAAGTGTATAATAAAAACAACATATTGTGAATCTGGATGCTTAATACAGGTTGGCTGCTTAATGGAGGTCAAGTGTATAATAAAAACAACATATTGGGAATCTGGCTGCTTAATACAGGTTGGCTGCTTAATGGAGGTCAAGTGTATAATAAAAACAACATATTGTGAATCTGGAAACTGGCTACTAAATACAGATTGGCTGCTTAATAGAGGTCAAATGTATAATAAAAACAACATATTGGGAATCTGGAAACTGGCTGCTTAATACAGGTTGGCTGCTTAATGGAGGTCAAGTGTATAATAAAAACAACATATTGGGAATCTGGAAACTGGCTGCTTAATACAGGTTGGCTGCTTAATGGAGGTTAAGTGTATAATAAAAACAACATATTGGGAAACTGGCTGCTTAATACAGGTTGGCTGCTTAATGGAGGTGACCACTAACAGTAAATGATCCGCTATCCAGCAAAACCAGGCATAACAGTTAGTCATGAGTTCAGTATGTTTGATTTGTGACGTGCGCCGTGACATAATTACAACGTTACCATGTCATGTGTTGTGAAACAAACCGAGCCGTTTTGACCTTGAAGCTACGGATCCGATTTACGGACATGGGTTATGTGTACAATAGATCACCTCTACAGTCAAACCTGTCTTAAGCAGCCAGCTTAGGGAGTTGGAGAAAGTGGCTGCTTAGCACAGGTGGCTGCTTAATAGAGGTTAAATGTATAGTAAAACAACATATAGGGAATCTGGAAACTGGCTGCTTAATACAGGTTGGCTGCTTAATGCAGGTGACCACTAACACAGGTTTGACTGTATACATCAAACATTTATGGCACCTTCGTTTTGAAAGCCATCGATAGCCGAAAAAGTTACAACACGGACAGGAAATATTGACTCGGGACGGACACCGGGACACTGCGAAAACTATATGACCCCGTAGAAGAAATTCAGTTATACAGCCGGGCTATTGACAAACCTTCAGTTTATTAATCATCATCTCTTCTGAATCCATGGAAGCTGTCTGCCCATGTATAAGTCTTTTAGCTAACATTCTAGAATAGTGCTGAAAAACAAACGATTCATAAAGTTTAATTACATTGGCATTGAAACTTGCATCACCATGACAACATCGCCTTGCAATAACATATCAGACCCTCTATAGTAGCAACAAGCAGATGTTTAGTACGATAACAACACAAATGTTTTACACAAACGTTTTACGGTAAAATGTTATCATGTGATGGTATATTGCCATTGTTCATCACAGCTGAACCTGGAAACATATGGCGTACATTATGCATCATTTAATATCAGTATTCAAAACTTTTTTCCAATCAATAGAACTTAAAAATAGTGTTATACCGTACTTCCTCGCCTATAACACGGGACATTTATCACCAGATTATTGTCTCAAAGTGGCTTCCCGTCTTATAAGCGAGTGACACACAATTTAAAAAGGATGTAGCAAAAGTATAGACTCTCACAGCTATACCTGTAAACAAACTGTTATCTACATACCCGTTGATATACATCTTTATCATCAAGGTATTTGAACACTGTTATACAGCTCCCTAATCTATCGTCCAGTTCCATCTCCGACGAACCCTTTGAGCTTTTCTTTAATAAATTATCACAGTATTTGGCCAGCTGAAAAAATAAAAAACAGAATTAATTTCACAGCAATTTCAAAAACCATACTGCACAAAATGTTTGTTTGTTCGGATGTTTACATCTGCATTATCACAGTATTTGGCCAGTTGAACAAATAAAAATCAGATACATTTCACAGCAATTTCTACAATCATCAAAATGTTTGTTTGTTCAGGTGTATCAGCACCATTTTGGGCTATATTGTCGGCGGGAGGTTTACCTAACAACACCTTTCCTGGGCAGGGTCCAGCAGTTAACCAGTACTTGGTGAACCAACCTCCGTAGGTTATGTTATATTTTGAGTTTTACGCCAGCATCAGCACCATTTTGGGCTATATCGCCGGCGAGAGGTTTACCTAACAACACCTTTCCTGGGCAGGCTCCAGCGGTTAACCAGTACTTGGGTGCACCAACCTTCGTAAGAAACTGCCAACTTTTTCATATAAATGAGACACGGTGTGAGCGGGGCTCGAACCCGTGACCATCAGTGATGATAGGTTACAGTGGTATACAAGTCAGCGACCGTAACCACTCGACCACGGAGGCGGACCCAACCTCTGTAAGATACTGCAAACATTTTCAAATAAATGAGACATGGTCTTCGGCCTCCACATACTTTAACCACGCCCAATGTAGTTCATACCCAGATGGAAACTATTAACCCGCGATTCATTCCTTGATTGCAGGCTTAAAGTCGCATGAACAGCTTAGGTCCTATCGTGTCTCTCTCTGTTGGTGGAGGAAGACTCCGGGTGCCGCTCCGTGCAGCTATTTCACACTCGTGTAGAACCACCGACCTGCTGCAAGCCACATGGATAGCTTCCATTTTTGAAAGAGTTTGACACCCCCAGTGGCATTCAAACCTACAGCATTAGATGCAAGTGATTTTTAGCTAACAAAACTGAACGACTCAATCAAGGAAGGCCCCGGAAGCGCCGAGCTATCGTGGTAGATATATTGTTTGTGATCTATCTGATTAGTTAGTAACATACCAGTTCTGGAGACCTGCACGGCAGCTTGGGATTGGACTTGTGGTTGATGGCAGTTGCACATGCCTGTAAATAAAGTTGTGTGTAAGGAACAAATTGCGGAAATGCTGCCCCCTTCATAAATGGAGACAGAGCAATACAGGGAAATGTTAGTAAACTTGAAATGAACAATTTGGAATAATTCCACGGCAATAAATCACATGTAACAGGTCCGATCGAGCCAAAGATAAAAATAATCTATAGAGTATCTACAGACAAATCTGTGTTAGTGGTCACCTCTATTAAGCAGCCAGTTTCCAGATTCCCATTCAGTTGTTTTAATATACATTTTACATATTTTATCTCGATTGCGAAACAAGTTCTTACAACTTATATTAATCACTCCAGACCTCATTACTGATGGATTCCATCGCCACGAGGGAGAGAGAAGAGGCAATGTGGAATTAAATGCCTTGCCTAAGTGCACAATCGTAACAGCTCCAGCGGGACTCGAACTTCGGACCATTTGCATCTGAAGCGAACGGGCTACCACTACGCTACAACGACATCCATTGATAGACTTAATCATTAACCCTTTCAACACCACAGACCTCTAACTAGCCTTACAAAAAGTGTAGGTCCAGATGAGACAACTCGTATCAGCCGTCTTTATCCATAGCACTAACAAACTGCTGATCTCTGCAGAACAAATTAATTGCTTGCTAACAACTTACCTTATCCAGAGCACCCACAAACTGCTGATCTCTGCGGAACAAATTAATTGCTTGCTAACAACTTACCTTATCCAGAGCACCCACAAACTGCTGATCTCTGCGGAACAAATTAATTGCTTGCTAACAACTTACCTTATCCAGAGCACCCACAAACTGCTGATCACTGCAGAACAAATTAATTGCTTGCTAACAACTTACCATATCCAGAGCACCCACAAACTGCTGATCTCTGCGGAACAAATTAATTGCTTGATAACAACTTATCTTATCCAGAACACCCACAAACTGCTGATCTCTGCGGAACAAATTAATTGCTTGCTAACAACTTACCTTATCCAGAGCACCCACAAACTGCTGATCTCTGCAGAACAAATTAATTGCTTGCTAACAACTTACCTTATCCAGAGCACCCACAAACTGCTGATCACTGCAGAACAAATTAATTGCTTGCTAACAACTTACCATATCCAGAGCACCCACAAACTGCTGATCTCTGCAGGAACAAATTAATTACTTGAAACTTACCTTATCCAGAGCACCCACAAACTGCTGATCTCTGCGGAACAAATTAATTACTTGAAACTTACCTTATCCAGAGCACCCACAAACTGCTGATCTCTGCAGAACAAATTAATTACTTGAAACTTACCTTATCCAGAGCACCCACAAACTGCTGATCTCTGCGGAACAAATTAATTACTTGAAACTTACCTTATCCAGAGCACCCACAAACTGCTGATCTCTGCAGAACAAATTAATTACTTGAAACTTACCTTATCCAGAGCACCCACAAACTGCTGATCTCTGCGGAACAAATTAATTACTTGAAACTTACCTTATCCAGAGCACCCACAAACTGCTGATCTCTGCAGAACAAATTAATTACTTGAAACTTACCTTATCCAGAGCACCCACAAACTGCTGATCTCTGCGGAACAAATTAATTACTTGAAACTTACCTTATCCAGAGCACCCACAAACTGCTGATCTCTGCAGAACAAATTAATTACTTGAAACTTACCTTATCCAGAGCACCCACAAACTGCTGATCACTGCGGAACACTCTCTTTATAAGCTCTGTATATTTCATATGCACTTCTAACATACACTCTACAAACTGACTGGGCACCTGTAACACAATAGCTTGTAAGAAGTGTTCACAAAATTAATTTATCACATAACCTTGCTTATTCAGTGTAATACAGCCATCACATATTTTCTTATATCAACACATGTGTAATAACACCTGGAAGGATTCTGATTGGTTGAGAGAATAATCTTTGTTAATTAATCTTTAATTTATGCATATTTTTAGCTGAATTCATACTTATGGTAAGACAAATGACGATGTAAAGAGTTTTGACGCAATTGTAAGTGTTTAAAGCATAGCGCTGCTTTGAGAGTAGTGACGTCATGACAATTTAGTGACGTCATGACAATTTAGTGACGTCGTGACAATTGAGTGACGTCATTACAATTTAGTGACATCATGACAATTTAGTGACGTTGTGACAATTTAGTGACGTCGTGACAATTGAGTGACGTCGTGACAATTTAGTGACATCATGACAATTTAGTGACGTTGTGACAATTTAGTGACATCGTGACAATTGAGTGACGTCATGACAATTTAGTGACGTCGTTACAATTTAGTGATGTCGTGACAATTGAGTGACGTTGTGACAATTTAGTGACATCATGACAATTTAGTGACGTCGTGACAATTTAGTGACATCATGACAATTTAATGACATCATGACAACTTAGTGACATCATGACAATTTAATGACATCATGACAATTTAGTGACATCATGACAATTTAGTGACGTCGTGACAACTTAGTGACATCATGACAATTTAATGACATCATGACAACTTAGTGACATCATGACAATTTAATGACATCATGACAATGTAGCAACGTTATTTATTAAACAAGCGCGCTATGGTAATGTGATAAAAAGGATCTAACACTCCTGATGATTTCATACAATACTTTTGGAAACTCGTTTCATAAAATATGATATGAAATCACAACGCATGTAAGATCATATATCTCTCAGGAATAATAGCTAATATTTTATTTACCAAAAAACAAACTTTTTTTAAAAATTCAAACAGGGCAACTTGATTCAAACATGGTGACTTGATTCAAACAGGGTGACTTAATTCAAACAACAATTTGATTCAAACAGAGTGACTTAATTCAAACAGGGCAATTTGATTCAAACAGGGTGACTTGGTTTGATTTAAATAGGGTAACTTGATTCAAACAGGATATCTTGAATCAAACATCAAACAGGGTGACTTGATTCAAACATGGTAACTTGATTCAAACATGGTGACTTGATTCAAGCATGGTGACTTTCAAACACGGTGACTTGATTAAAAAAAACAGGGTGTCTTGATTCAAACAGGGTGATAGCAATGCCAAACGAGGCAACCATGTTTTGTAGAACTCTGCAATTTACAAATAGAAATCAATGTCTACTGGTACATACATTGTCCCCTTTGAGGTTTTTCACAGCCTCCATTCCGGTGGTTTTTATATGCTCTTCAACTTCTTGCACTAGCAAGGCCAGTCCTCCATGTATCGGCTTCAACAATGTGTACATGTTCTCTAAATCTACAATATACACGTAACCAGCAAATATTATAATATAACTCTTTGCATGCTGGGTAAAATAAAGGCTATAAATAGTCTAAATAATTGTGGCAGATTTGTGAAATAAAGGAGATTCTTTGAAATGCATGGAGACATGGATACACTGAATGGGTAACAATAATGTGATCGATACAACCTCCATACATCCACTAATCTCTCTACAATCTCCCTACATCCACTATCTCTCTACAATCTCCCTACATCCACTAACCTCCATACAATCTCCATACATCCACTAACCTCCATACAATCTCCCTACATCCACTAACCTCTATACAATCTCCCTACATCCATTAACCTCTCTACAATCTCCCTACATCCACTAACCTCCATACAATCTCCATACATCCACTAACCTCTATACAATCTCCCTACATCCATTAACCTCTCTACAATCTCCCTACATCCACTAACCTCCATACAATCTCCATACATCCACTAATCTCTCTACAATCTCCCTACATCCACTAACCTCCATACAATCTCCATACATTCACTAACCTCCATACAATCTCCATACATTCACTAACCTCTCTACAATCTCCATACATTCACTAACCTCCATACAATCTCCCTACATCCACTAACCTCTATACAATCTCCCTACATCCACTAACCTCCATACAATCTCCATACATCCACTAACCTCCATACAATCTCCCTACATCCACTAACCTCTATACAATCTCCATACATTCACTAACCTCTCTACAATCTCCCTACATCCACTAACCTCCATACAATCTCCATACATTCACTAACCTCCATACAATCTCCATACATTCACTAACCTCTCTACAATCTCCCTACATCCACTAACCTCTCTACCACTCCCTACATCCACTAACCTCTCTACAATCTCCCTACATCCACTAACCTCTCTACAATCTCCCTACATCCACTAACCTCCATACAATCTCCATACATTCACTAACCTCTCTACAATCTCCATACATTCACTAACCTCTCTACAATCTCCCTACATCCACTAACCTCTATACAATTTCCCTACATCCACTAACCTCTCTACAATCTCCCTACATCCACTAACCTCCATACAATCTCCATACATTCACTAACCTCCATACAATCTCCCTACATCCACTAACCTCTATACAATCTCCATACATTCACTAACCTCTCTACAATCTCCCTACATCCACTAACCTCCATACAATCTCCATACATTCACTAACCTCTCTACAATCTCCCTACATCCACTAACCTCCATACAATCTCCATACATTCACTAACCTCTCTACAATCTCCCTACATGCACTAATCTCTCTACCATCTCCCTACATTCACTAACCTCTCTACAATCTCCCTACATCCACTAACCTCTCTACAATCTCCCTACATCCACTAACCTCCATACAATCTCCATACATTCACTAACCTCCATACAATGTCCCTACATTCACTAACCTCTCTACAATCTCCCTACATCCATTAACCTCTATACAATCTCCCTACATCCACTAACCTCCATACAATCTCCATACATCCACTAACCTCCATACAATCTCCCTACATCCACTAACCTCCATACAATCTCCATACATTCACTAACCTCTCTACAATCTCCCTACATCCACTAACCTCTATACAATTTCCCTACATCCACTAACCTCTCTACAATCTCCCTACATCCACTAACCTCCATACAATCTCCATACATTCACTAACCTCCATACAATCTCCCTACATCCACTAACCTCCATACAATCTCCATACATTCACTAACCTCCATACAATCTCCATACATTCACTAACCTCTCTACAATCTCCATACATCCACTAACCTCTCTACAATCTCCATACATTCACTAACCTCCATACAATCTCCCTACATCCACTAACCTCTATACAATCTCCATACATCCACTAACCTCCATACAATCTCCATACATCCACTAACCTCCATACAATCTCCATACATCCACTAACCTCCATACAAACTCCCTACATCCACTAACCTCTATACAATCTCCCTACACCCACTAACCTCTCTACAATCTCCATACATCCACTAACCTCTCTACAATCTCCCTACATTCACTAACCTCTCTACAACCCCCTACATCCACTAACCTCTCTACAATCTCCATACATCCACTAACCTCTCTACAATGTCCCTACATTCACTAACCTCTCTACAATCTCCCTACATCCACTAACCTCCATACAATCTCCATACATTCACTAACCTCTCTACAATCTCCCTACATCCACTAACCTCCATACAATCTCCATACATTCACTAACCTCTCTACAATCTCCCTACATGCACTAATCTCTCTACCATCTCCCTACATTCACTAACCTCTCTACAATCTCCCTACATCCACTAACCTCTCTACAATCTCCCTACATCCACTAACCTCCATACAATCTCCATACATTCACTAACCTCCATACAATCTCCATACATTCACTAACCTCTCTACAATCTCCCTACATCCACTAACCTCTCTACCACTCCCTACATCCACTAACCTCTCTACAATATCCCTACATCCACTAACCTCTCTACCATCTCCCTACATTCACTAACCTCTCTACAATCTCCCTACATCCACTAACCTCTCTACAATCTCCATACTTCCACTAACCTCTCTACAAACTCCCTACATCCACTAACCTCTCTACAATTTCCCTACATCCACTAACCTCTATACAATCTCCCTACATCCACTAACCTTGCAATGTTTCCATCTATACAACTCCCTACATTCACTAACCTCTATACAATCTCCTTACATCCACTAACTTTGCAATGTTTCCATCTATACATTCTCCCTACATTTACTAACCTCTATACAATCTCCCTACAACCACTAACCTCTATACAATCTCCCTACATTCACTAACCTCAATACAATCTCCCTACAACCACTAACCTCTATACAATCTCCCTACATTCACTAACCTCAATACAATCTCCCTACAACTCCCTACATCCACTAACCTTGTAGTGTTTCTGTCTGTACCATTTCTCTACATTCTCCGTGTAAGAAGAGTAAGTGATCAGCTACCATCCTTTGCTGGCATTCATGTGTGACCTTGCCGTATGAGCTGGGATGTAAAAACTTCCGACTTCGAAAATCCTCCTCCTGTAGTTTCTTTATAACCTGATAACAAACATGTATAGCATGATAACAAACATGTATAACATGATAACAAACATGTATAGCATGATAACAAACATTTATAGCATGATAACAAACATGTATAACCTGATAACAAACATGTATAGCATGATAACAAACATTTATAGCATGATAACAAACATGTATAGCATGATAGTCCGACTCACAGAGATGCTGGTGGACTAGTCCGACTCACATATGCTCTGGTGGACTAGTCCGACTCACAGAGATTCTGGTGGACTAGTCTGAATCACAGAGACTCTGGTGGACTCACAGAGATGCTGGTGGACTAGTCTGACTCACAGAGACTAGTCCTACTCACAGAGACTCTGGTGGACTAGTCCGACTCACAGAGATGCTGGTGGACTAGTCCTACTCACAGAGACTCTGGTGGACTAGTCCGACTCACAGAGACTCTGGTGGACTAGTCCTACTCACAGAGACTCTGGTGGACTATTCCTACTCACAGAGACTCTGGTGGACTAGTCCTACTCACAGAGATTCTGGTGGACTCACAGAGACTCTGGTGGACTAGTCCGACTCACAGAGACTCCGGTGGACTAGTCCTACTCACAGAGATTCTGGTGGACTAGTCCAACTCACAGAGATTCTGGTGGACTAGTCCGACTCACAGAGACTCTGGTGGACTCACAGAGACTCTGGTGGACTAGTCCTACTCACAGAGATTCTGGTGGACTAGTCCAACTCACAGAGACTCTGGTGGACTAGTCCTACTCACAGAGATTCTGGTGGACTAGTCCGACTCACAGAGATTCTGGTGGACTAGTCCGACTCGCAGAGATTCTGGTGGACTAGTCCTACTCACAGAGGCTCCGGTGGACTAGTCCGACTCACAGAGACTCTGGTGGACTAGTCCGACTCACAGAGATTCTGGTGGACTAGTCCGACTCACAGAGACTCTGGTGGACTAGTCCGACTCACAGAGACTCTGGTGGACTCACAGAGATTCTGGTGGACTAGTCCGACTCACAGAGACTCTGGTGGACTAGTCCTACTCACAGAGACTCTGGTGGACTAGTCCGACTCACAGAGACTCTGGTGGACTAGTCCTACTCACAGAGACTCTGGTGGACTAGTCCGACTCACAGAGACTCTGGTGGACTAGTCCTACTCACAGAGGCTCTGGTGGACTAGTCCGACTCACAGAGACTCCGGTGGACTATTCCTACTCACAGAGACTCTGGTGGACTAGTCCGACTCACAGAGACTCTGGTGGACTATTCCTACTCACAGAGACTCTGGTGGACTAGTCCAACTCACAGAGACTCTGGTGGACTAGTCCTACTCACAGAGATTCTGGTGGACTCACAGAGACTCTGGTGGACTAGTCCGACTCACAGAGACTCCGGTGGACTCACAGAGACTCTGGTGGACTAGTCTGACTCACAGAGACTCCGGTGGACTCACAGAGACTCTGGTGGACTCACAGAGATGCTGGTGGACTAGTCCGACTCACAGAGACTCTGGTGGACTAGTCCTACTCACAGAGACTCTGGTGGACTAGTCCGACTCACAGAGACTCTGGTGGACTAGTCCTACTCACAGAGACCCTGGTGCACTAGTCCGACTCACAGAGGCTCTGGTGGACTAGTCCTACTCACAGAGACTCTGGTGGACTAGTCCTACTCACAGAGACTCTGGTGGACTAGTCCTACTCACAGAGATTCTGGTGGACTCACAGAGACTCCGGTGGACTAGTCTGACTCACAGAGACTCCGGTGGACTCACAGAGACTCTGGTGGACTAGTCCGACTCACAGAAACTCCGGTGGACTCTCAGAAACTCTGGTGGACTAGTCTGACTCACAGAGACTCCGGTGGACTCACAGAGACTCTGGTGGACTCACAGAGACTCTGGTGGACTAGTCCGACTCACAGAGACTCTGGTGGACTAGTCCGACTCGCAGAGACTCTGGTGGACTAGTCCGACTCACAGAGACTCTGGTGGACTCACAGAGACTCTGGTGGACTAGTCCGACTCACAGAGACTCTGGTGGACTAGTCCGACTCACAGAGACTCTGGTGGACTAGTCCGACTCACAGAGACTCTGGTGGACTAGTCCGACTCACAGAGACTCTGGTGGACTCACAGAGACTCTGGTGGACTAGTCTGACTCACAGAGATGAAGCAAAAACTAAAATTTCATATCCTATTAGTCACCTCTAAGACAATGCAAACATACGTTCATGCTACCAATTGTAAATTGTTCATGCAATCAATCGTTGTAAAATAAATAATGTTAAAAAAAAATGCTACCAATTGTAAATGGTTTGAATGTCTCGGACACATCATATATTTACCTTCTCCATGTACTCGGAGCATGTACACTGATCCTTTAACTTGGCCGCCTCACTACTGTAGAACTCGCCCGTCTCCTTCAGAAACTGACTCTCAAACACTTCCTCGTACAGCTGAAGGGAGGACTTCTTTTTGTATTCCTCCACGTCCACAAACGAGGTGATTACGCCGTGTAAAACGGTTTGATTCACACAGTTGTTGTGTCTATCACTAGAATAAAAAGGTTAGAAAATACACATTAATCCTTTGTAACAGAAGTACAGTCTATACTCGTCTATAAGACGACCTCCCTACTTTGTAACAGAAGTATGGTCTATACTCGCCTATAAGACGACCTCCCTACTTTGTAACAGAAGTACGGTCTATACTCGCCTATAAGACGACCTCCCTACTTTGTAACAGAAGTACAGTCTATACTTGCCTATAAGACGACCTCCCTACTTTGTAACAGAAGTACAGTCTATACTCGCCTATAAGGCGATCTCACCTATAAGATGACATCCCTACTTTGTAACAGAAGTAGTCTATACTCACCTATAAGGTGATCTCACCTATAAGACGACCTCCCTACTTTGTAACAGAAGTATAGTCTATACTTGCCTATAAGACAACCTCCCTACTTTGTAACAGAAGTACAGTCTATACTTGCCTATAAGACGACCTCCCTACTTTGTAACAGAAGTACAGTCTATACTCGCCTATAAGGCGATCTCACCTATAAGATGACCTCCCTACTTTGTAACAGAAGTACAGTCTATACTCGCCTATAAGACGACCTCCCTACTTTGTAACAGAAGTACAGTCTATACTTGCCTATAAGGCAATCTCACCTATAAAACGACATCCCTGCTTTAGTCTGGAAATCAGTGAGTTTTGGCATGCACTCGCATATAAGACGGGTTGATAAACTTTATGTGCAATACCATGAATTTCTTGATAAGAACCAAAACCATTTTAAATGCAATACCTGTGAATTTCTTGATAAGAACCAAGACCACTTTATGTGCAATTCCTGTGAATTTCTTCATAAGAAACAAACCCACTTTATGTGCAATGCCTGTGAATTTCTTCATAAGAAACAAACCCACTTTATGTGCAATGCCTGTGAATATGAAGCCCACTTTATGTGCAATACCTGTGAATATGAAGCCCACTTTATGTGCAATACCTGTGAATATCTTGAAGTATAAGAACCAAGCCCACTTTATGTGCAATGCCTGTGAATATGAAGCCCACTTTATGTGCAATACCTGTGAATATCTTGAAGTATAAGAACCAAGCCCACTTTATGTGCAATACCTGTGAATATGTTGAAGTATAAGAACCAAGCCCACTTTATGTGCAATGCCTGTGAATATGAAGCCCACTTTATGTGCAATACCTGTGAATATGTTGAAGTATAAGAACCAAGCCCACTTTATGTGCAATACCTGTGAATATGTTGAAGTATAAGAACCAAGCCCACTGTATGTGCAATACCTGTGAATATGTTGAAGTATAAGAACCAAGCCCACTGTATGTGCAATACCTGTGAATATGTTGAAGTATAAGAACCAAGCCCACTTTATGTGCAATACCTGTGAATATGTTGAAGTATAAGAACCAAGCCCACTGTATGTGCAATACCTGTGAATATGTTGAAGTATAAGAACCAAGCCCACTTTATGTGCAATACCTGTGAATATGTTGAAGTATAAGAACCAAGCCCACTTTATGTGCAATACCTGTGAATATGTTGAAGTATAAGAACCAAGCCCACTTTATGTGCAATACCTGTGAATATGTTGAAGTATAAGAACCAAGCCCACTTTATGTGCAATACCTGTGAATATGTTGAAGTATAAGAACCAAGCCCACTTTATGTGCAATACCTGTGAATATGTTGAAGTATAAGAACCAAGCCCACTGTATGTGCAATACCTGTGAATATGAAGCCCACTTTATGTGCAATACCTATGAATATGAAGGCCATTGTATGTGCAATACCTGTGAATATCTTGAAGTATAAGAAACAAGCCCACTTTATGTGCAATACCTGTGAATATCTTGAAGTATAAGAACCAAGCCCACTTTATGTGCAATACCTGTGAATATCTTGAAGTATAAGAACCAAGCCCACTTTATGTGCAATACCTGTGAATATGAAGGCCATTTTATGTGCAATACCTGTGAATATGTTGAAGTATAAGAACCAAGCCCACTTTATGTGCAATACCTGTGAATATGAAGCCCACTTTATGTGCAATACCTGTGAATATCTTGAAGTATAAGAACCAAGCCCACTTTATGTGCAATGCCTGTGAATATGAAGCCCACTTTATGTGCAATACCTGTGAATATCTTGAAGTATAAGAACCAGTAGATGACTGCGTAATGGTTCTATCATAAACTTCTTCCAGGTGTCGAGAGCAAGCTGAAAGCAGAAAATACAAACTCACTTATAGCAACCCTTCAATTGTGCAAACAACGATAAAAATAGAGGAAAACACTTAATAGGACCTATCTACTTTTAGGGAGTATTCAGGGGCAGTAACTCACTGATGTATCTCATTGGAAGGAATGTGCAAACAACATAGATCCAGATCAGCCACAGCGTTATGTCTGATCAGGATCTATGTTGTTTGCTATTCAGACAAGTGCTTTAGCTCCACTATCTGAAAAACAAACAGCATAGAGCCTGATCAGCCATGATGTGCTTTAGCTCCACTATCTGATAATAGAACAAACAGCATAGACACATGCATATTTATTTGTAGACTAATCTCAGTTAAATTATCACTAAACGAAAGTATCGTGCATTTAGAATTGACTACAATGACAAAGAAATGTCAATTGACCTTTCTGCCGATTTTGATTGACAGCTGACGTTAGCCAATCGCATCGCACCATTCGCACGCACCCCCGGCAACGCTTTAGCGCCGCCATTTTGTTAGACAAACAATGCATATTAGACAAACTAGTAACGAGTAGACAAATTTGAAAAGGCGTGAATTTGATCGAAAATACAGGTTTAAAATTGTTTTGATGATGTTGAAAATGTGTAGCTTTGGTGTCTGGGTTAGTTATAGTACAAAATTAGTCGATATCCTGGTGATCGACGTTAAATTCAACCCATTTCAAAATCCTTGGACAAATCTAAAAGTGTGTATATGAACCACAAAATACCAGACAGCTGCTTTAAAAACAATGCATCTATAAAAACACCAACTGACCCCATACTGTCATTCTGTTCTGGTAAACACAGCAATCAAATTTAAGCGTGTCACACTGTTTATTGGAAAGTAATCAACAACTTACCCGACTACTGGTACATCACAGAGATCGCCGACTGATAAAATATCCCGATACTGCTATTATCTGCATGTATATGCTTTATGCAATAAACAAGTTGAATATTGAATTATCAAGATCAAAGTATTGCACATCGGAATTTAGCACTGATTGTGCTAATTGGTCAGTTATAAAATGTGTGCCCATATTTATAATATTGATTACCGAGTCATTGTTTTATCGTTGTCAGACAAACGAGTTATTTAGTAACATTTTAATCAAATCTGATAACGAGTGATCGTGATCTGAAATAAATTACAAATTAATTGCAATTAATTAATGCTGTCTGTCATTGATAATGGTGAAACGATGTAGTTACGGGCTGTGTGACAGTGATAGTAGATATCTAGATCGATTGATAGGTGACGTAAAATTCGTGCCATTTCCGAAACCTAAGACAAATCTGGAAAAATGTCTAAGGTGGATCAAGCTGTGTGGACGACCAAACGACCAGCTAAATACATCCAAAATTAATGCAAACAGATATATTTGCACAAAAGTAAGTTGAAATTAATTTATTTATACAGAATAAAATATTTCCAAAAAATATATTCTGCATTTATAGATCTACTGTTCACAAGAGATATGTGAGTATAATGGTGATTAAAATTATACATGTGGTTCATACATATTGTCGTGGATGGTGGACTAGGGATCAGATAGTAGTAATAGTACCCATGCATGTGCAGAGCTGTGGGATTCCCATATTAGCTCAGTGAACGTACTGGTGTTCAGTTTATGGGCCTAATAATGTTCGAGTCTTCTAGGAGGCATAGGGTCGAGTCTCTCAAGACGGAAAAATGCAGTTTTTCTCAATGATTAACTTAAATATGTTGCTGGTTTCCAATATGAGAGAGCACCATACTGTACCAGTGTTGAAGTCTTCTTACGTTCTAGTATGCATAGGTCAGAGTCTATCAACAGTACTTTTCTCCATGGTTTAATGATGTAATGTTGCCAGTTTAGTGTATGACATACGTTTAGATTTATAAATGTTATTTTTTCAGCACTTCGTCGACCATCAGTGGCCTACTCAGGAATTCCCAGATCCAGAACCGGCAGATCCTTACACACCACGACCTAAGCCACAGAGAGCTCTACCATTGAAAAGAAGGCGACTTCTGTATCACACTCCACCAAGGTATAAATGATTTTATTGCCAGTCATATGTATGTTGACACCTGCCAGACATGTCCGCTTGATTTTGGTATAGTTTGACTAGATAATTTATACGACCGAGAATCGAACTTGGGTCAGTACCAATATTTTATGCAAACACTATAAGCCAAAACCGACATTCATGTTGTTTTATTAACTATTGTCATAATAAAATGTGCAGGAATTAAAACGAACCAGTCACTCATTTAACTTTTATTTTTATTAATTATCAATAGATTACATTTATAAATATATTGGTATTTAAAACAAACGCATGCACATGAACTCACAAGCACTTATACACTAATACATGCAATTGCTGGATCCAGGCATGATTCACACACTAAGCATAACCCACTCATATCTACAAGAAATATGGAATAACTTGTTCATGCTCGTGTGCTGCATTATTTTGCCAGATTAATTTCGGACAAATAAAGTTTCACAGAAATGAAATGTACATGTAGGAAAAAAAACCAACTGGTTAAAACAAGCAAGTAACTGAAAACCAAATGTTTTGACTATCCTAGTATTAACATTACAGTAAAACCTCACTTAACAACCACCTCTAAATTAAGATCATAATGAGGAGTTTGATTCCATTGATTCAACAGGGTTTTTTAAATCTCAATGCTACAATTTAATGACACACACCAGTTTTCAAGGGTCTCAACTTCAAGGTGGTCTTGTTATTGAGGTTTGACAGAAATGAATTATTTCCATATCAGTCTTCCCGAAATCCGTAGGACCGCCTGGTCAACAATCCTTCGGTCAGACAAAATATATTGAAAGTTTAAGTGCATTTTAATCATTTGTCTGACCGGTGTCAGACAAACTCTGGCAAAGTTTCGTGAAGATTGCCATATGATTATTTATTGTTAACAAATACAAACTTAACCCATTCAACACCAAATAACTCACATGGACTGGTCCATGATATTCATAAACCAATAAATCACATTTGGACAAGTTCATTTATCAAAATGGGTATTTATGTCTAAAAATAGTCATATCACTGGCAAAAAGTGCAGATCATGATGAGACGGCTCGTCACGAGCCGGCTCATCTGGATCTACACTTTTTGTAAGCCTATTTAGAGGTATGTGGTGTTGAAAGGGTTAACACATGCACAAAGTAGCATGACCTATACTTATGTATCTAGAAATATTAACAAACATGTTTTCCTTTTCAGCACACAATCAGAGACTAGGATAGATGGTGGACCATTAACAGAGAACAACAGTCACGAGAGCAACCAGGAAAACCAGTTACCACCTATAGAAGATAGAACTCCAAATGACATCGCTTCACAAACAGAGAGTTCATGTAAGCATTTATATTAATCAATCTTTTATATATTTACAGTAAAACCTGTACAAACACTGCACCATATTTTGACAGAACTCGGTGTCAGTTGTAATCCTTTGTGTGAAGAGATCTTTCTTTGTGTACACAACAAAGTCACAAAATTCAGCACCACTTATAAGAAGTTGACCTTGTACCTGGTAAAAGTAGTTGTGGTTCTTTTTCAAAAGAACCTGACCATCAACTTGCGCAAGGCAGAAATCTCTAATTTCACAAGCGTCTATGATTGTTTTGTCTCTTGCACTGAACGGGCATTTAACCTCAACCAACCCACTTTGTCCGTCACCAACACAAACTTTTGAATCCGGGGAAGCTCCAAGGAATGAGAACTTTGGGTTCACAATCAACCCACACTTATGTACATGATAACCCTTTTTCGCACAGTATTCAGTTAATGCTTTTCTTTCATTTGCACTTCCGTAAGAAGTGGCCTTAGCGGTGAGAGGCTTAGGATTTTTCAACATGTCGATAAATTTCTCTGTCACTTTCTTCCTTTTCATAATAAGACCAAACTGTGATGATGTCAGTCTGTGTTTCCTCTCCTGAGCCCACATACTACAGTCCGCTTGGTCGCGTGTAGCTTCCTCCAACTTGCAGCATTGCTCCATTGTCAAAGTTGGCACGAAATTCATGTCCGTAACATTAATTACCGATGGTTTTGGGTACCGGATGTCACCACAATTTGATGTTACTGGCTGTTGATGACACTCTTCCACATAGAATTTTGCCTACAAATACAACAGATATTCATTTTAGTACCTGATACATAGTCATATTTCTTTACATTACAGGGGTTGATCCAATGGATGTCATGGTATTGGTAGCCGAAAACAAGTCATTACAGCAGAAAGTTGCGAAGACTACATTGGAATTTATTGACATGCCACGACAAGTTTCAAGGCCCAAGAAAGTACAAGCACCAGTGCCAACATTCTGCTTAGAACTTATCATTAATGACGAAAAACTCATTAAATATTATACAGGATTTACAAAGCAGGCATTCATGAATATTTACACTTTCCTGGTACCAGACGAGTCTGTTGAACCATTAACGTATGTGGGAAAAGGAAAGTTGAAAGAAATCAAAAGTGTCACATTAAAAAACCAGTTGCTAATAACACTATGCAAACTGAGAAATGACTTTGATTTAGTCGACCTTGGTCTTCGGTTTTCCATATCTCAACATACGGCTGGGGTGATATTCAATTCATGGATTAACTTCATGTTTCTGAGATTTGGTGAAGTACCTATCTGGCCAGATAGAGAAATTATTGCGGAAAATATGCCACCTGAATATAAATCAGACTTTCCAAACACTTTCGCAATTTTAGATTGTACGGAAATAAAAATACAGAAGCCCGCATCACTGAAGGCACAATCACAAACTTATAGTGACTATAAATCGAGCAACACCCTGAAATCCCTGGTTATAGTGGATCCCCGAGGATCGGTTATTTTCTCCTCGATGCTATACAGTGGTTCCATATCTGATAAACAACTGTTTGAACAATGTGGAATAAAAGAACAATTACTCCAGTTGATTGACTGTAATTATCTAAAGCCTGGAGATGGATTAATGGCCGACAAGGGTTTCAATATAGAATCTTGTGTGGAAGAATTGAACTTAAAATTGAACATCCCTCCTTTTGCTGTCAGTGGGATGCAAATGAGTGAGAATGATGTTGCTACAACAAGAAAAATCGCCAAACACCGCGTACATGTTGAACGTGCAATCAGAAGAATCAAGTCATTTAAAATAATGACTAATAGATTTCCAGTTGTTCATATGTCTAGTGTAAATCAAATTTGGAATGTCTGCTCATTTTTAACCAATTTTATGCCACTGTGTATAAAGTCTTAAAAATTAACTGTACATACCTGTGTTGCAAGTGTACTACCAACAGGTACATTTCCAAGATGTGTGTTGACAGTCAATGGTGGTTTGGACACCAGGTAGCTGATTGCACAATCACTCGTTGATTGAAGAAAAGTTACATCTTCTTCTTTGACACGGATTTTTCTGAAATGTAAAGGACTTTCATGTCAGACACATGATAGTTATGAATGTTGTGAAACATATTTATGGTATGGGCTGTTGTTGTTAAATTATGATGATGAATTATTGTTTGCAAAAATATGTTTTAGAAATGTAATTCAATAAAAATAAAATTAGTATCTAAAGAACATAATGTCTTATTCTTATTGTTTACTTGGCAGGGCTCGACAAATCCACTCGTCCGCTCGTATTTACGAGTGACTTTTTGATCTGGACTAGTAGAAATTCCAAGTCGCTTGCCCAGTCGGACGAGTGAAAATTTCAGCTAAATATCCAATACAAATCGAAGGAACAAAATAAAATAATATCCGTTTTACTTTCTTCGGAATGATTACCAGGCGTCATAATGGGAAATCACCGAGGATATTTTAATGTGTTTATGCTGCAACATAATTGTATTTATTAATAAATTAAAGTGCAATTCTGTGATGATTTTTAATTTTCCTAAAATACATGGGACGAGTGATAGTCCAATCTGGACGAGTGGGACAGTGGCATCACTCGCCCAGTAGGACGAGTAAGAAATTAAACATTTGTCGAGGCCTGCTTGGTCCATGCGCATATCCAGAGGGAGACTGGGGTCCAATTGGCGAAAAACCTCAATAATAAGACCACCCTTGGGACCCTTGAAAATTGGTCTCATTATTGAGTTGGTCTTAATATTGAGGTTAAATAAAGTGCAAAAACAGTAGAAATTGACCTGAAAATTGTGGTCTTTATGTTGAGGTGGTCATGTTATTGAGGTGGTTTTAAGCTGAGGTTTTACTGTAATGCACAATACCGGTACAGAAATGTCAAGGTATTGAGATTGATCCCCTGAAAAAAATAGCTTGATATGCGCATGAGACAATTTTATATTTATTGAATATATATTTTGTATGACCGAATTATCCAAGTATCATGTATGGCAACATTAAAATTCTGTTAATAACTATGAAACAGTACCTGCATTCTGTTATTTTGTTCTGCACTGGAACACGCTTTCGATCCATCTTCGGGTTCACGAAACGTATACTAGAAACAGGCTCTGGTTCAATCTTCGGCCCTCGCGGAGCATGCCACGCCTGTGGTAATGACGTACACGAAACTTCTTCAGGGATACTGGCAAAGCCCATCAGTTGCCACTGATGTACCGCTGTTACTAAACCAATCACATGTGAGCAGGAACCACTCGGTCTGAAATATATCAACAAACAAAATGCAATTTGTACTTTTACTTGTTACTTCGATACAATCAGACTATACATGGGATCACTATCAATCTTATGAAGAGACCAAATATAAAAAATGGGAGGAGTGTTAGTGAGTTGTATCCATTCATATGTAGTAGTGTCTATAGGTTATAATTACTAATAGGTGAGAAACTTGTGTAGGCGGCCGGATAGCTCAGTCGGTAGAGCATTCGCCCTGTAAGTGAATGGTCCCGGGTTCGAGCCCCAGTCAGACTGCCCATTTTGCTCACCCTGTTACATTTTATAACTGCTATATCTGCTTTGAAGACACAGTTATAAACATGTGTATAATTATTTAGCACTCCGTGTACGCTCTCGTTATTTATTGAAAAACATTTGATATATAGCTAGACTACCAATCCAGGTATCCCTGGTTCGAATCCCGACCGGGGCACTGGTATTTTCAGAAACGCTATTTGTTGTAATCATAATGATTAATATAAATGATTTAGCAACACCGCTATACTAAAACTATTTTCAGACGTTGGCGGAAGTGACTAGTAGGCCTACTGACTAGTTACTTCTTTCTTTCTTCTTTTCCTCCGTATGTCCTTCCAATTATGGAACACCAAGATGATCCCTGGTCACACCTTGTATTAGTAAGAATATGTTGGTCGGAATATTCCTCATACATGTAGATAAAAAAAAAAAAAACGAGCGTCGCCATTTGCAATTTCAGGATATTTTCGAAAGTAGGTCAAGACACAAAATTTGATTTCAATACAGTGCATGTATAACGAGTAAGTCACGGAATAATTAGATCTATTGTCAAATACAAAATACATACCCTGCTTGACAAGAGCAATATGCGTAGCATATTTCATTTCTTTTGATGTCAAAGTTTACACGATGTGGTGGTTCACTCTTCCGTTGACTGCGAAAGCATTTTCCACGAACACTTAACACGTCCTCATCAGTTAAATAGATCTGTACTTTAGAGAAATAACCTTCACTAAAGAACCTAAATCCTTGCTGTCTTGCTTTCAACGAGATATTCTTATCTGGGTGAAATAAAACCGAGAATTCGACGGAATTTTATCTAGATCAACTCGATGCAGGTCTGCGTTAGACGCCATTTTGTTAGATAGCTTGTCTCGCGTGGTTACAGCGAGCACCTGTAACTATGGGGGGCGTGCCTAAGTAGCGTTTGCAGAAAGGTCAATTCAGGAGCATGGATGACCGTTATATGAAATCCTACATTCACGTTTGAAAGTGTGTAGACCACAAACACACTGTTTATTGATTCAATATTTGTGTTCGAGTGTATTCGGAAGAATTTGTAGTAGCAATACATTTATACGTGAACAATGCATTTTGTTGGCTTTTTGCGATGTAATGTCGCTTTAAGTATACATGCACAGATGATTACTCGATGTACCTCTCCGATCTCGAGCATTTGATCCGTTAGTTCAACAGTGAACCCTCCATAGTTCAGGTCAGCATCACTGTACTTTTGTTTCTTGATAAACGTGGTATTCAAGTAACTGAAAACAAATAATTCCAGTCAATTATGCATAGTACTACTAACATATTTTATTTCCCAATCTAATACATATTGAACAATGCATCAGGGATCATTTTAGAGGGTGATGTGGGCGAAATAGCCGCCCTATGAACCCTGACTTCCCCTCTTGGAGCCCCATATCTCCCTAAAAATTTTTTTTTACAGTTTTCATATAAAATGTTGTCCAGTAAGATACACTGGCTCATTATTATAAACACTCCTATTCAAATGTTGTATTTAATGGTCATACTGTGTACATATAATACATTTATGTTATGTTGTAGTTCGGGTTTTACACCTGCATCAGCACCATTTCAGGCTATATCGCCGGCGGGCAGTTGTACCTAACAACACCTTTCCTGGGCAGGCTCCAGCGGTTAACCAGTACATACTCATAGACTTCCCCTGCTACATGTACATATAATGCATACCCATAGACTTCCCCTGCTACATGTACATATAATACATACCCATATACTTCCCCTGCTACATGTACATATAATACATACCCATAGACTTCCCCTGCTACATGTACATATAATACATACCCATAGACCTCCCCTGCTACATGTACATATAATACATACCCATAGACTTCCCCTGCTACATGTACATATAATACATACACATAGACTTCCCCTGCTACATGTACATATAATACATACCCATAGACTTCCCCTGCTACATGTACATATAATACATACCCATAGACTTCCCCTGCTACATGTACATATAATACATACCCATACACTTCCCCTGCTACATATAACACATACCCATAGACTTCCCCTGCTACATGTACATATAATACATACCCATAGACTTCCCCTGCTACATGTACATATAATACATACCCATAGACTTCCCCTGCTACATGTACATATAATACATACCCATAGACTTCCCCTGCTACATGTACATATAATACATACCCATAGACTTCCCCTGCTACATGTACATATAATACATACCCATAGACTTCCCCTGCTACATATAATACATACCCATAGACTTCCCCTGCTACATGTACATATAATACATACCATAGATTCCCGCTCTGTACATATAATACATACCCATAGACTTCCCCTGCTCATGTACATATAATACATACCATAGACTTCCCCTGCTACATATAACACATACCCATAGACTTCCCCTGCTAGTACATATAATACATACCCAGACTTCCCTGCTACATGTAATATAATACATACCCATAGACTTCCCCTGCTACATGTACATATAATACATACCCATAGACTTCCCCTGCTACATGTACATATAATACATACCCATACACTTCCCCTGCTACATGTACATATAATAAATACCATAGATTCCCTGCTACATGTACATATAACAATACCCATGACTCCCCTGCTACATGTACATATAATACATACCCATAGACTTCCCCTGCTACATGTACATATAATACATACCCATAGACTTCCCCTGCTACATGTACATATAATACATACCCATAGACCTCCCCTGCTACATGTACATATAATACATACCCATAGACTTCCCCTGCTACATCCAATACATACCCATAGACTTCCCCTGCTACATGTACATATAATACACAGGGCCTGCTCTGGCTCTTATTTTTTTGTTGCCAAATCTGTGCTTCCTTTAGCCAATTCTGACTTGCGCCATTTTCCCAAACAGAGTTATTATAGTATATTTATTATAATATATTTTAATGTGTCATGCAATTGTATCACCTAAATGATGTATGCCCATAAACTACAACTGAGGTAAGGGTTACATTTGCAGTAATACATTACTTGACAAGTTGTGTCAACTTTCATTTTCAGAATCATTTTAAAATGCATTTCCAGGGTTAGACAGTTAGACTAGTGCTGCATGTCAACTGTGCACATTTTATTACATCACATAAGACATTTGATCGTTTGGGTTAATGGTGTAAACAAGATTTATTTGATTGACAGGGTACTGCTGCTGGAGATCAATTAACACCTGTCGCTTATATTGCCAATACCATTGCTCTATGCCAAATAAACATCCTGTTTTGATGGGATTACTCTGATCAGCTGTCAGGTTTAAAATTGGAATATTAAATATAATAAATGCCATGGCATGTGGTAAATATCTATTATTTCTTTGATAATTTTTTCCGAATATTTTACAGATTTTTGTCGTTTTTATCATTTTAGCCAAACTGAGATTTTATTAGCCAATTTTGCCAATGGCTACTCTGGCTATTGCCAGCACGGGCCCTGATACATACCCATAGACTCCCCCTGCTACATGTACATATAATACATACCCATAAAGCTGGTTGAGAAAGCTAGAGCCTTTACTGTATTGTTCCCAGTGTCTCTGGTATACAGTGAGCAAATTCTCCTCATTACTGTCGGTAACTTTCTGCAAGAAAGCAAACATCATTACTATGTATTTATTTATCATAGAGCTCTCCCAGTTCTCAGACTTGTACTACTCATTTCCTGTTGGAGGAAAGTACATGTAACTTACGTCAAAAGATTAAAGCGACATTACACCATAAAAAGTACTTTTTACATATAAATAGCGTTGCTACTACATATTCTTCCTAATTCAGGGATCATTCTAGAGGGCGATGTGGGCGAAATTATCGCTCTAGTGACCCTGACTTCGCCCTCTGTGGGCCCCACTTCTCCCTAAAAATTAAAAAATATTTTTTGGTTTTTACGATTTTCTAAAAAAAATTGTTTCTAGTAAAAAAAACTAAAAAAATAGTTTGTCTAGTAAGATACACTGGCCCATTATAAAGCACTCCTTCTATTCAAATGTTGTATTTAATGGTTGTACTGTGCATTTTAACTCTATTTTGCAGAAGTATATTAAAGAACATCATTTAAGGAAGCGATCACGCGCTTTCTCACTTCTCCCAAAAATTCTGACCTAGAATGAACCCTGCTAATTAATTCGAGCACTAACTTTTAACAAATAAAAAGTGTGTTTGAGATCTACAAACTCTCAACAGTGAAAGTAGGATTTCCTATAATGGTCAGCTACGCTCCAGAATTGACGTGTATTTATTATTGTAATCTATAATAAGTTTGTGCTACTATCGTTTATAGATCATTTAAATCAGATCACCGGTAGTCCAAAAATAAATACGTACAGGCACAAAATGTGACATATAATACATTATCTCATTAATAAACAACAACCCTTATATACAGATAAGCTCTATATAAAGAGTAAAGGTCAATAAAAAATATATGCACATTTCATTCGTTACCCCCAAGTTTGGAAAATAAATGTCCGAATTATTTTTTAATTGTTTGATTTTTGTCAGCAAGCATATGTTTTTAACAATTAATTTTATTTTGTTATATATATTATGTTATATTTCGGGTTTTACGCCTGCATCAGCACCATTTTTGGGCTATATCACCGACAGGCAGTTTACCTAACAACACCTTTCCTGGGCAGGCTCCAGCGGTTAACCAGTACTTGGGTGCACCAACCTCCGTAAGAAACTGCCAACTTTTTGATGATAGGTTACAGTGGTATACAAGTCAGCGAACTTAACCACTCGACCACAGAGGCGGACCTTTTTTTTTAAATTTTGGGTATTAAAATCAACTTTTATGGTTTCAAAAGTACATGCATTATGACAAATTAATGCTTCCTATTTTAGAAAAGGTGCGCTGAAAATGACAACTTTAGATTGTCTTTAGAATGGTCCGATAATGACCCATTAGTGAAAGGTGAGCTATAACAGTAAATCTGACCATAATTGTTGTTATTCATGATACAGTGTGGATATTGACTCTATTCACATTATATTGTTGTCAACAAGCGTCGAATACAACGTTTGTTTATTAGTTAATATACTCAGATTGTGTGGCAAATAACACCATAATATAGAAATTTAATTCTGTAGAAATTTGCCTTTTCACCGATGTAGTGTCCCTTTAAATAAATTTGGATCAATAATAGACTGGCTACGCTACAAGATTATTCTTAGCATTTTACAAAATAGTGTAAATTGTATACATGTATCAGTGATCATTCTAGAGGGCGATGTGGGCGAAATTGTCGCCTTAGGGACCCTCACTTCGCCCTCTGGGGGCTCGGACCCACTTCTCCCTAAAAAAATAATTATATTTTGGTTTTTACGATTTTCAAACAAAATTACAGTACACTGGCCCATTATAAAGCACTCCTATTCAAATGTTATATTTAATGGTTGTACTGTGCATTTTAACTCTATTTTGCAGAAGTATATTAAAGGACACCATTTAAGGAAGCGATCACGCCCAAAAATTCTGACCTAGAATGAACCCTGATGTATATATAGTTACCTGATGCAGGGATTTCACATGGTTCTCCAGGAAAGTCTTTGTTTCATGGTATAGTCTATCTCCCAGTGGCTCCGGACATGCCACACACAATGCATAAACATCAGTAGATTATAGTCAAGGAGATATGTATGTCAAAAGTACATGTACAACTGAGCTTAGCCGGTAATTCATTCTTTGTATACTCAGGGCTAGCTGAATGAAACAGTATTTGGAAGACGGATCTGTAGTCCAGTGGTTAACATGCTGGACTGGTAATCCAGGGATCGCAGGTTCGATCCCCCGTCTGACCCAAATACAATTAACAGTCTTTCAGATGGGACTCTAAACTGAGGTCTCGTGTCGGTGCTTTACACCGTGCACATAAAAGAACCAGAGGAGTCTCTGGAATGGGTCTCTGTCTGTATCATTGTCTGTATCATTGCACTATCCTCCAAAAATCTAAAATGACTAATCTCTTCAGGAGGCGTCACTCATATGGGCAACCGGTAGCGACGATAAATAAACGTAAAACACACACATTATTCGGAATTGACAATATTGCTAAGATCAAACTTCAGGATGAGAAAACATCGAGCGATAAACTCAGAACCACTGAATTCAACAGGACAATAGCATACAGCCAAACCTGTGTTAGTGGTCACCTCCAGTACGCAGCCAGTTTCCAGATTCTCAATATGTTGTTTTTATTATACATTTGACCTCTATTAAGCAGCCACTGTCTGTGATTCCTTTGACTGGCTATTTAAGACAGGTTTGACTGTATATACAAGATATTTGTTTGTCCCCAGCTGGGATACTATGCGTCTGTCTGTTCGTTCCCAGCTGGGATATTGTCTGCCTGTGTTTTGTTTTCAGCTGGGATACTGTTGGTCAGTCCAATTTATCCTTAGCTGGGATCATGTTGGCCCATCTGTTTGTCCCAAGCTAGGATACAGTTCCTAGACTGTTTGTCCCCAGCTGGGATAATGTTTGTCTACACATGGGATACAGTTCCCTAGACTGTTTGTCCCCAGCTGGGATAATGTTTGTCTACAGGTGGGATACTGTTCTCCCATCTGTTTATACACACTGGTTACTAAACTGCACACCCTAGAACGAATTTAGTTTAATGAATTTCACTGTATAATTTATATTGTATATCATTTTATCCGACATCTCACCCAGTTGTGTGGCGCCCCGTGGTCCAGTGGTAGAGCATCGGATTTGGAATTGAACGGTCCCGGGTTTGATGCTTGGTCAAGCTATGTATGTAGTGCCATTAAACAAGGCCATTAAACAAGGCACCTCACACACATTGCTTGGGTCGGCTAAGCTTACCCAGGAAAACATGTCTAGGTCCCCACATGGGGTTTGACATTAATGGAACATACACCCAGTTTAATACATGAAAGGATATGAGAATCTGTCATTCCATGTTGCCCTGGCAACACTGCCGCATGTTATCACACCATTCACAGTCTCTAGAAGTGTCGCCCAGGTTTGATCAAAATCTACTCGACGTGGACGAAGTGACATCCTTCAGTTTCAGAAAATCTGATTTAAAACATCTGATATCTATATATACATGTAGTACACTCAAGAAACTCATGTCGGAGTCATCATCAGGTTGTAGAGTATTGAGAAGTCACAAGTACCATACTTTACAAACTCCACCCACTGAAGGCCAAGTTAAAGTAATGTGTGACTATAGTGTAGTGGTATATTGGCTGTCAGATTAGTGCAGTGGCAGGGTTCCCTCTGTCTGAATGTTTGTCTGCCAATTGAAAAACACTGGAGCCAACTAAGAGCCATATAGTTCACAAATAAATATTTGAAGCCATGTATTTGACAAAACATGTGCCAAATAAAAAATAAACATGCGCCAACTATTTGGCCGACAGCGGGAACCCTGAGTGGTTAAAATGCGCTTCTCACCAATGTAACCCGGATTTGATCCTAGGACCGGGACGTATGTGAGCTGGTACGATGGTCGCCAGATCGGACAGGTGGGTTTTCTCCGGGTACTTTTTTTATATAAAGATGCTTGTATCTTCTAACAATCAAGCTAGCTTTTATAGATATGGTAGTGGTTGCCTATTTGCTTCCATGTGATGGACAATCAGATGATTGTGGGTTCAAATTGTTTCTTGACTCGTTTACTTTAATGGTGTGTTTTCGGGTCACCCTGTTTTGCTACACAGAATTCTACTTCAGTTGGCTATACTCTGTTAGACCGTTGTTAGCTGGACTAGAACTCTATGTCTAATCTATGTACTGTCTGCTTTAACTATAGCTTTATAGATCCTTTTATCTTTTTAACTTGCACATAACATTTCAGATTAAATAATTGTTCTAGACTGCGCCTGCCAATCATAATCATGACGGATTGTTTAGCAATACTTAATAAGTTGTGAAGTTAAATATTACAGTGATGCATGCGGTCAAGTGCCTCAAATTAACGCAGTCATGACGTTGTTGGGGATTGACTACATTACTGTATCTGGCTGAATACAAACCAGTAACTAATCGGAAATAGGTATGTTAATGATAGAGGCAGTAACGAAATATACAATTGGCAGTAATCTTGAGACAATTGGCAGTAATCTGGACATTAGGCCCGTTTAGGGTTAAATTTGATCTTCAATTGAAGAGTATTCTACTTTTTAGATTTAGTTTACGGTCACCTGTTTTGTGGGATTACTGCCTACCACAATGTGTACCTGGGTGACTACAGACGTACAGTTTGAAGAATCAGCCATACACACACATATAGTTAATGACTAACAATATAACAACATAAATAACTAAACTAAAGCTGTTGTATGGGTACAGTATGGGGAAGTAATAAAAAACAATCTTGCCAATTTTTGTAACACAACTTTTTGCCGATGGTTCATCTTGTACTCTAAAATTGGAGAGTATGCTAGAAAAGGATAAATTCCAGTATACGTGATACTGTATTTATGTATAGAAAGTTGTACTAATAGTTAAAAAAAGGTCATCATCAGTAGAAGCATCATCAGCATCAACAGCATTATTTTCATCATCATCATCATAATTGCTTTTCAACAAGTGGAATAACATTTTATTTCACTGATACATTTCTATAATTATTTCATCGAAAATCGTAAATTATTTACTTATTGTCATGTGACATAGTACTACTTCTCTACAAACCGCGCCTCTCGTTGGATCATCTCCAGGTGTCGAAATCTCCGTGGCCGAGTGGTCTAATGCGCCCAGGGCTGCATGTTCGTTCCTATGTGGAACATGTGATAACTTGTGATATGTGAGAAAGTTGTCAGTAGCTAACAGAGGTTGGAGAGTTGAGTACTGGTTGGCAGTATTCAGAGATAAATAGAGAGATTTATTTTTTTGAGCTACCAGGAGTAGCCCGTTTATTTTTTTCATAATATAATTAACAATTACATATACATATAACATAAATTACAGTTATTTTACAACAATCTATAGAAACTACATACTAATATAAATGCATTTATTAATTTTCATAAAGAGAGAAGGAATTAGATTTGAAAGTAATATAGAAGGAGAAGAGATGAAAAATTCCGATCCAGAATACACACATCTTTTCAATATCAGTTACTAATACTAATTGCTGTTACATGCGTGTGATTTTATTTCTATCAGTCAAATACCAATTTTTTCCACTTTCTATTGTGAGCTTCTAGTTTATTTTTCATAAAGGTTATAACATTATGTTCTTCAATGTGTTGTCTTTTTTCTAAATATCTGATAAATGTAATGCAGTTTGGAACACATTTTTTTTCTATTTTGCTTTTAAAAATATAATATTTTGCTAAAAGAATTATGAAATACATCATAATATGGGGATGCTCTATACTTTGAATACCAAATGAAACCGTTTTATAATCTATATTAAACTCTATTTGTTTGTCTATCAAATATGTTTTTAATCGCGACCAAAAATGTTGAACATGAGAACAGTGCCAGAATAAATATTTTAATGTCTCTATATGCATATTGCAAAGTTCAAATACAAATATACAAATACATAGCATTTATATAGCGCAAAAATTAAATATTATTCTATTGCGCTTGTAGCTTTCCATTTTGTTTCGGCTTTATTTTATTTATTTATTTTTTATTGTACGTGTTTAGGAATGTTTTTTATAGGAATTGTGTTGGTCTTTTAATATTTTTTATTTCCTCTAGCAATGTTTTTGAATTTCTATCCATTTGATTATTCTCTTTTATTTCTTCGTTCCATTTTTTAAGAAATATTTGACACTAGCATGTGATATTTTAGAAAATCTGAACTGTCTATACCATAAATGTTTTGTAGTTCTGTAAGAGTATAAAATTGTCTTTTTATTCAATTATATATATGACCTACATATTTAATTCCCTTTTGAAACCAGTTCTTATAAAAGAACGTATTTTCTCGGACCCGTATAAATGAGTTGTTCCATAATATTTCATTTACATAACAATCTATTTTTTTCTTGAAATTGAAATGATAACAGCATCTCTCAAAAAGCTATTTTCAAGTTTCGAAGCAATGTGCTTTAGCAGATATATTTGATTCAAATATAAGTTGGCCGCCAAATTTAGTCAATTGTTTTAGATATATGTGTCTTTCCAAATATCTTTATTTTCGGGGTTTAATAATCGTTTTACCCACTCAGCTTTGATAGAATTAACATATGCGTTTATATCAACCATTTTAGCCCCCACGCTTAATAATCGATTTTGCGACTCTATCTCGTATAGCCCATAAGAAAGAGTACATATTTTTAGTAATTTCAGCTAACACATTTTCATTAGAACTTTCGAGTACAGTTAAGGGATAGATAATTTTGGGCAATGCAACTGTTTTTATGACTGTGATTTTACCCATTAGTGTCAGTTTGTGATTTCCCCATTTATTTAAGCACGAGTACATTTCTTGTGTTTTATTATTTATGTTGATAGAGATCCTGTCTCTTTTATTATTCGTAAACAGTATGCGCAATGCTTTTACTTCGTTCGATGTCCACATAAAATATTTCATTTTACA
The DNA here is from genome assembly GCA_014843695.1 of Archivesica marissinica. Lineage (NCBI taxonomy): Eukaryota > Metazoa > Mollusca > Bivalvia > Venerida > Vesicomyidae > Archivesica > Archivesica marissinica. The sequence continues at coordinate 41,486,456 of CM026394.1, forward strand.
GTAAATGTTATCAGTATTCCTAAGGGACCCGGCTCTTAATACCACAGATGTGTTGGTATTTATTTTCAATCCTGATACATTACTGAAATCTTCCATAGTTTGTACAAGTTTTTAAAAAGATCTTTCTGATCCGTCAGTTAAAAAAGTTGCGTCGTCTGCAAATAATGAGTTCTTTATTTCTTCAATGTGCAATTTTATACCATTGATGTATTTGTTTGTCCCTACCTTTAATGATAATATTTCAATGGCAATAATAAAAAGATAAGGCGAAAGCGGACATCCTTGTCTTACTCCACGTTCTATATTAAAGAAATCCGACATATGTCCATTGTTGCATACACAACTCTGTATGTTGTTGTAAACTACTTTAATCCATTTCATTAATGAATTCCCAAAATTAAAATAATGTACTGTTTTAAAAATAAACTCATGGTCTAAGCTATCAAAGGCCGTTTCAAAATCTGCGAAAAATAACAAACCAGGTGCATTGGTGTCGTTTAAGAAGTCAATGGCGTCGTAAATTAGTCGTATATTTTCACCAATATATCTACCTCATATAAAACCTGACTGAGAATGATGGATACTAGTTGGGAGTGCATGCTTTATTTTATTTGCTATGGGGTAGTTTTTTTCCGATAGATAGAGCGATATTTATCACTAAGTACTGCCATATATATCTAAGTCGATACGGTATAAATACGTATACCGGGATTTATACAATTTTCTGAAAATGACAGCGTGTTATTTACACGAAAGCGTCCTGTAATTAATTTTCGCGAGTTAAATAATTTGTCGGCAAAATGACAGAAGAATTGCAAAAAGCCTTTGATTTGAAGGCAACAAACAAAATTGGATCCATCGAAATTTTACACAGTATTGGTAAGAACTATCACTACAAAAGAATAGTTTATTATTTCCTAATATTATGAAAATAATCGGTCGTTTCATTTTGCTGAATCATTTCACTTTAGGTCAGACACCGCTATTGCAATTTCCATAGGCCACCATTATAACACACAGTGCCATTAGATTTTCCCCAAAAATAGTTTGGCACAAAAGAGAGTAATTTTCAACAGAATGGCCTTTGAGCCACAGGAAAATGTCAAATTTCAATGGGGTTGACCAATTGCGGTTTTTTTATTTCCCACTAAAGGCACCCACCCCCTACTCTGAAGGTAATTTGGTGGTGAATGTTGCACTGACACCTGCATTTATAATATGCTGTTTATTTGTCACCAAATAGTCTGCAAATATTTTTAAATATTCCAAAATGCAGCTCATATATTGTATTTTAATATTTAGAAGTCATTTTCAATATTTGTGACAATACCTACTCAGCCAATCAGTTCATGTATCAATAACTCTTAAGGGCTTCCCTACACTTTTTCAACCAATCCCAGACCACCATATCAATAACACCGTCTGACCTGAACTTCCAGACACCGCCATTGAAATTGTCATAAGGTCTACATTATAACATAATGTCCCATTGTATGTTCCCCCAACATAGTTTGGCATAAACGACTGTGGTTGGTTATCAATAGACCTACCTTTGAGTTTGAGCAACAAGAAAATGACAAATTTCAATGGTGTTCACTGATTGTGGCTTTGTGCTTTTAAATTTTTTTTCGTCCTAAGCTCAGTCTGTCGGCGTTCTATTTGTCAACGTATAATAACAAATAAACTACCAGTGTAAAGATTAAACCCTCTAGTTTACATATTTCAATGAACGAATGATCAATGGCAAATATTAACACATGATATTCATGAATATATACTTTGACTGATCACAACTTGGCTGTCAAGACGACATGGACATTCCGTTCAACAACGCCGGTATAGATCAAACATTTCTAATGACGTTTGGGGTATTCCCTGATCTGTATCACTCAAGACGATTAGCCGAAATGCGATTGGACGTGGTACTGTGATTCCCAATCGGATAAAAATGCGTGCCATTTTATCACAAAGACGGGAAACCCCACTTTGGCTAATATAAATTGTCATAACTCAAACGGTACTTGATTGATTTTAAAACGTAAAGCTTATTTATACTATTTATACTATTTATACTATTAAACAAACCTGGTATAAAACACCCAATTAACGTAAATATTTGAATTTGTTTCACTAGGTTTAATTTTTCATCGTTGTACTCCCGGTTTACGTCACGTGACCTGAACACTCTACCTAAAGACACCAAGCTACACTCTATCTATCTTCCCCTAATGTCGAACCACTCGCGGGGATGTAGACATGTTATACAGTGATTTGGAGATGAATGTTGCGCTGACACCTGCATTTATAATATGGTGTTTATTTTTACCCAATATGTTGCAAATATTAAGTAAATCATATTCCAAAATGCAGCTCATATATTGTATTTTAATATTTAGATGTCACTTTCACTATTGGTGACAATATCTACTCAGCCAATCAGCTCATGTTTTAACAACTCTTAAGGGCTTTTCGAACCAATTCGAAGACATCATTTCAATAACAGTATCTGACCTTTTGAGTTAATTCTTGATGTAATTTTTAATGAAAATAAGATATTTTGTAGGTAATATTAGGACTCTAGTCCTATAAATAAGACCTCTACATAATTTTTTCTTCTGTTATTTCGAGGTATTATCATTAAAGCTCATTTGCGCATAGCACTTTCTGACCTGATCTGATGGCGGGATTTCTGACCAATATTTTGAAGCTTTTCGGACATGAAAAATAAATGTGTGCATTGGTGTTAAGAATAATCCTAAATATAGATATTAAGAATGTTTAAAATATATTGTCTAACCGTTGTGCATATCATTTAGCTGTTTGAAAACCGACAGGTGAGATTCTCCCACTTTTTCTGCGCAGTCTTCACAAAAGAAATCCGAATGAATCATTTTTTAGTATATTTCATGCGTATGAACAATTGGATATTGAACAAAATCTTATTTCGTTCACCGTAATGGCACAGAGATAAATATTGTAAACATTTTCGTCTAATGATTTCTATATTTGCTTTTCGCAATAATCAAATATTCAAAATGGACTAAATGGAATGGTGAAACTCTCCCATGAAATTTAAACGTTGATTTCTTGTATAATATTGTGTCAAGAGACGTTATTATATATGTAGACTGTGCAGAATTCAAACAACGGTATATTTGTTCATCTTGTTAGCAATTTTAATTTATAAAAACGACTAGAATATAAAATATGCTACGCGTAATTGAGGTTTAGCATTTAGACTTTGAAAAATGCCTGGATAGTAAAATGTCACATTTTTCAAGTCTAAATATTTGGACTAAGGTAATATATGCTATGATCTAGTAACAAATAACAGTGAACTCTGTACACTACATTTTCATGTAGTGTGGCTACTGTTGTCTGTGTGTCATCCATAGTATTAGGCAGAAATATCAAAATGGGAGTCTAAAAAAATAAGTCCAGCCCCAGAGCGGGACCCGAATGATGACGGAAATTGCCGCACGGACTCGATGTGAGAACGGCGAACTGACGTGATCGAAATGCGGCAGAAACTGGGAAAGCCCGGGTGGGAAAGCCTCTCCAAAAAGGAATTGCGAACAATATTAGCCTATTATAGGGTCCAGTTCTTGTCATTGTTTTACAGCTGCATATATATGTTAACAAACCTAGTGAGGTCTCGGAGAAAGAGAAAAAAAACAACAAAAACAAAAACTGTTATCAGCCATTTTTTTAACTGGCCGTCGGTAGCCGTCGCCAATATAATTGACCGTCTTATTAGGTGATAGGCCGTCGAAAAGACGGCCCGACGGCTCTCTGCCTAATACTGTGGTGTCATCCTATGTCCAGTGGTAGAGCTTAGGGTTTAGAATCGAAGGGTCCAGATGATGCTCTGTCAGGGCATGTATGCCGCTGTGTCGTTGAACAAGGCATCTCACGCACATTGCTTAGTGTTGTCGATTCCCATGATATCGGGTTTCTTGTTGGGGAATTGTCTCTCGCGAGGTATGACGTAATCAGAAATCAAGTTTAAACAAGAAGGTTTTGTTTGTTAATGAAGACAAAAAATAAATTCTTTTGTATCGTCGATTTTTGGCGTTAGATGCCCGGCAATATGAGCAAACAGGATACTGGTTAACAGCTTAGGTGAGCTAAGCCTGCCCAGGAAACATGTCTAGTTCCCCGCAAGGCATTAGACATAAATGGGACATTACATACAATATTCACCATACGTCATAACCTGGCATAGGCAGTAAATGGGTAAATGTACTTATACAGACTTCACATTAAAAAAAGGGAAACATTTTTTACTGCACATTGTTTCTAAGAATCACAATTATGAATAAATCCATCCACAGAAATATATGATTTTGGAGACTGCAATGTTTTTCTTTATGCAGTGAAGCGAGATGTCGACATGAACAATGAAGAGAGTGTAAAAGTGAAAGAGCAGGCTATACTAGAACTGGGCAGTCTCCTTGCACAGTCAAAGCAGGCAGAAGGTAAGACAATTACAGGGATCATTCTAGAGGGCGATGTGGGCGAAATTGTCGCCTAGGCCCTGACTTCTCCCTAATAAAAAAAAAAAAAATGGTTTTTGCGATTTTCAAACAAAATTTTGTCTAGTAACATACACTGGCCCATTATAAAGCATCCTGCAATTAGTGTAACTCCCTGTTCTATGGACTGATGATAATGATATGTGATGCTGTGTTCTAATGGACTGATGATAATGATATGTGATGCTGTGTTCTAATGGACTGATGATAATGATTGTAATGCTGTGTTCTAATGGACTGATGATAATGATATGTGATGCTTTGTTCTAATGGACTGATGATAATGATAGTAATGCTGTGTTCAATGGACTGATGATAATGATTGTAATGCTGTGTTCAGTGGACTGATGATAATGATAGTAATGCTGTGTTCAATGGACTGATGATAATGATAGTAATGCTGTGTTCAATGGACTGATGATAATGATATGTGATGCTGTGTTCTAATGGACTGATGATAATGATAGTAATGCTGTGTTCTAATGGACTGATGATAATGATAGTAATGCTGTGTTCAATGGACTGATGATAATGATAGTAATGCTGTGTTCAATGGACTGATGATAATGATAGTAATGCTGTGTTCAATGGACTGATGATAATGATAGTAATGCTGTGTTCAATGGACTGATGATAATGATAGTAATGCTGTGTTCAATGGACTGATGATAATGATAGTAATGCCATGTTCAATGGACTGATGCTAATGATATGTGATGCTGTGTTCTAATGGACTGATGATAATGATTGTAATGCTGTGTTCTAATGGACTGATGATAATGATTGTAATGCGGTGTTCTAATGGACTGATGATATGGTTGCAAGTGACTGATGTGAATGATTGTAGTGTTGTGTTCTAAGCGTTTATTGGTGATATTTGTAACGTTATTGCAACTCTTGACGATGTACCTTTCTTTTACAGAGCTTGCGGGTCTTATCAAGTTTACCCGACCGTTCCTGGGCATGGTGAGTAAAGCTAAGGCAGCCAAGCTGGTACGAGCCATGGTGGACCTGTTCCTGGATATGGAGGCTGGTACAGGGAAAGAGGTAACAATTTTACATTTACTTTTATCCAGTTGACTTGTGAAAGATCAGTGGTTCTACATATGTGCCTGTCTCTGTCTGAAATACTGTTCACAGGGGTGTTTGCTTTCAATACTTTTGGCTCAGCAGACTTGTGAAAGGCCAATGGTTCTACTCATGGGGACGGCCAATCACTAATGTTGTCAGAACTTGTGGCCCAACCCATTTGCTAATTATGTATCAGTTATACGATTGTTATTGTTATATACATGTATATAAAGCAATACAATATTATCAAATCCCTGGTTGAAATATTGTATTTTAGGTTAATGTATACTATGTCATTGAATTGTTGTATTTTAGGTTAATGTATACTATGTTATTGAAATATTGTATTTTAGGTTAATGTATACTATGTCATTGAATTGTTGTATTTTAGGTTAATGTATACTATGTCATTGAATCATTGTATTTTAGGTTAATGTATACTATGTCATTGAATCATTGTATTTTAGGTTAATGTATACTATGTCATTGAATCATTGTATTTTAGGTTAATGTATACTATGTCATTGAATCGTTGTATTTTAGGTTAATGTATACTATGTCATTGAATCGTTGTATTTTAGGTTAATGTATACTATGTCATTGAATCATTGCATTTTAGGTTAATGTATACTATGTCATTGAATTGTTGTATTTTAGGTTAATGTATACTATGTCATTGAAATATTGTATTTTAGGTTAATGTATACTATGTCATTGAATCGTTGTATTTTAGGTTAATGTATACTATGTCATTGAAATATTGTATTTTAGGTTAATGTATACTATGTCATTGAATCATTGTATTTTAATTTTTAGGTTAATGTATACTATGTCATTGAAATATTGTATTTTAGGTTGATCTGTGCAGGGAGTGTATTGACTGGGCCAAGGATGAGAAGAGAACGTTTCTCCGACAAGCCTTAGAGGTGAGATAGAATGCATCGAGGCTTGAGTTAGGAGGGGGTTTTCTACAGCGGAATTGCAGGGCGTGATGCCCTGCCCTCTTAGCCCCACCATTTTGCCCATTAACCCCTCTTGCCTTAAAAAATTCACATGTGCCTTTGGGCGGGCAGACATATATTGCTTTGCAGTCATCCACCCATAATGTACTCTCTTTGATGAATCACCATAATATCTAGTTTTCTAGCAGCTTCCTCCAAATACCCCTCCCGCATCTCTTCGCGGCTCAATGCACCCTGTCCATATTATTACCCACCCTGCGCCTTTTCTGACCCAATCTGCCCTTTTTCCACTCTAGAATAAACCATTGTCTACCAGTCCTGAGCTGCCTCACTTCTACCTATAGGGAGGGAGGATGTTTTACATATGTATTATTTATGGTTGTGTTAACAATATTCTCCTCTGTATGCATGAAGCGTCTCCCTATTTCAGCATAGACCATACACGATCAATTCTACTGTATGCATGAAGCGTCTCCCTATTTCAGCATAGACCATACACGATCAATTCTACTGTATTCATTAAGCGTCTCCCTATTTCAGCATAGACCATACACGATCAATTCTACTGTATGCATTAAGCGTCTCCCTATTTCAGCATAGACCATACACGATCAATTCTACTGCAATGAAATGAATGAATACATGTAGATTGTGACATTAGAGATATAATCTATTTGATAATGTGTATTTCCTGCACACCATCTAGCCTGGGTTCTAGTCTGTCGATTTTTCACTTTTTAACTTGACACTTGAAACTATCAGAAACTCAATACGGCCCAATTAATGGTATCGGTGTTGAAATGTATTTATTTGACTGACCAGGCAAAATATATCGACGCCTTTTCTCAGGATACATCTACACACTTCACTTTCCAGTATTAACCATTTCAACACTACAGACCTCTAATAATGTAGATCCATATGAGCCGAAGCTGTGTATAATCAAGTACATGAAGCTGTGTATAATCATGTACATGGAGGTGTGTATAATCATGTACATGAAGGTGTGTATAATCATGTACATGAAGCTGTGTATAATCATGTACATGGAGGTGTGTATAATCATGTACATGAAGGTGTGTATAATCATGTACATGAAGGTGTGTATAATCATGTACATGGAGGTGTGTATAATCATGTACATGGAGGTGTGTATAATCATGTACATGAAGGTGTGTATAATCATGTACATGACACTGTGTATAATCATGTACATGAAGGTGTATATAGTGTGTATAATCATGTACATGAAGCTGTGTATAATCATGTACATGAAGGTGTGTATAATCATGTACATGACACTGTGTATAATCATGTACATGAAGCTGTGTATAATCATGTACATGAAGGTGTGTATAATCATGTACATGGAGGTGTGTATATCATGTACATGAAGGTGTGTATAATCATGTACATGAAGGTGTGTATAATCATGTACATGAAGGTGTGTATAATCATGTACATGACACTGTGTATAATCATGTACATGAAGGTGTGTATAATCATGTACATGAAGGTGTGTATAATCATGTACATGAAGGTGTGTATAATCATGTACATGGAGGTGTGTATAATCATGTACATGGAGGTGTGTATAATCATGTACATGAAGGTGTGTATAATCATGTACATGAAGCTGTGTATAATCATGTACATGAAGGTGTGTATAATCATGTACATGAAGCTGTGTATAATCATGTACATGAAGGTGGGTATAATCATGTACATGAAGCTGTGTATAATCATGTACATGAAGGTGTGTATAATCATGTACATGAAGTGGGTATAATCATGTACATGAAGGTGGGTATAATCATGTACATGAAGCTGTGTATAATCATGTACATGAAGGTGTGTATAATCATGTACATGGAGGTGTGTATAATCATGTACATGAAGGTGTGTATAATCATGTACATGGAGGTGTGTATAATCATGTACATGAAGGTGTATATAATCATGTACATGAAGCTGTGTATAATCATGTACATGGAGGTGTGTATAATCATGTACATGAAGGTGTATATAATCATGTACATGAAGCTGTGTATAATCATGTACATGAAGCTGTGTATAATCATGTACATGGAGGTGTGTATAATCATGTACATGAAGCTGTGTATAATCATGTACATGAAGGTGTGTATAATCATGTACATGGAGGTGTGTATAATCATGTACATGAAGCTGTGTATAATCATGTACATGGAGGTGTGTATAATCATGTACATGAAGCTGTGTATAATCATGTACATGAAGCTGTGTATAATCATGTACATGGAGGTGTGTATAATCATGTACATGAAGCTGTGTATAATCATGTACATGAAGGTGTGTATAATCATGTACATGAAGGTGTATATAATCATGTACATGGAGGTGTGTATAATCATGTACATGGAGGTGGGTATAATCATGTACATGAAGGTGGGTATAATCATGTACATGAAGGGGGTATAATCATGTACATGAAGGTGGGTATAATCATGTACATGAAGGTGGGTATAATCATGTACATGAAGGTGTGTATAATCATGTACATGGAGGTGTGTATAATCATGTACATGAAGGTGTGTATAATCATGTACATGAAGCTGTGTATAATCATGTACATGAAGGTGTGTATAATCATGTACATGAAGGTGTGTATAATCATGTACATGAAGGTGTGTATAATCATGTACATGAAGGTGGGTATAATCATGTACATGGAGGTGTGTATAATCATGTACATGATGCTATGTATAATCATGTACATGAAGGTG
>CM026394.1:41497822-41523502 GCA_014843695.1 Archivesica marissinica
ATATGCCATGTTCCTTGGTACATAAATACATATATATGCCATGTTCCTTGGTACATAAATACACATATATGCCATGTTCCTTGGGTACATAAATACACATATATGCCATGTTCCTTGGTACATAAATACACATATATGCCATGTTCCTTGGTACATAAATACACATATATGCCATGTTCCTTGGTACATAAATACACATATATGCCATGTTCCTTGGTACATAAATACACATATATGCCATGTTCCTTGGTACATAAATTACACATATATGCCATGTTCCTTGGTACATAAATACACATATATGCCATGTTCCTTGGTACATAAATACACATATATGCCATGTTCCTTGGTACATAAATTACACATATATGCCATGTTCCTTGGTACATAAATACACATATATGCCATGTTCCTTGGTACATAAATTACACATATATGCCATGTTCCTTGGTACATAAATACACATATATGCCATGTTCCTTGGTACATAAATTACACATATATGCCATGTTCCTTGGTACATAAATACACATATATGCCATGTTCCTTGATACATAAATACACATATATGCCATGTTCCTTGGGTACATAAATACACATATATGCCATGTTCCTTGGTACATAAATACACATATATGCCATGTTCCTTGGTACATAAATACACATATATGCCATGTTCCTTGGTACATAAATACACATATATGCCATGTTCCTTGGTACATAAATACACATATATGCAATGTTCCTTGGGTACATAAATACACATATATGCCATGTTCCTTGGTACATAAATACAATATGCCATGTTCCTTGGTACATAAAACACATATATGCCATGTTCCTTGGTACATAAATAATATATATGCCATGTTCCTTGGTACATAAATACACATATATGCCATGTTCCTTGGTACATAAATACACATATATGCCATGTTCCTTGGTACATAAATACATATATATGCCATGTTCCTTGGTACATAAATACACATATATGCCATGTTCCTTGGTACATAAATACACATATATGCCATGTTCCTTGGTACATAAATACATATATATGCCATGTTCCTTGGTACATAAATACACATATATGCCATGTTCCTTGGTACATAAATACACATGTATGCCATGTTCCATGGTTCACTCTGTCTGAATGTTTGTCTGTGCAACTTCTGTCGCCAATTGAAAAACACTGGAGCCATACAGTTCACAAATAAATAAATATAGGTATATTACTGATGATTGTATGCGTCGATATTCAAGTGTTTGCCAGTTCAGGGAGTTGATCATTTTTGTTACACTGCTTGTATAGTTATAGTCATTGCAGACATAGCGTGCGGCTGATCTTTGCCCTCTTTCTGCTTTATAGGTGAGAGACTTTTGCCAGGGGTGCCAAACAGTTGAGCAATACTCGAGTTGGGGACATACATAGGTGTTATAAGCTTTTTCTTTAACCTTCTTGTTACTGATCTTTATATTCCTTTTGATGAATCTGAGAGAATTAGTAGCTTTGGAGGAGATGTTGTCTATGTGTGTAGACCAGTTTAAATCTTTACTAATTGTAACACCTAGATATTTGGCGGAATCGTTTGATTTTAGTTCCATGTTATGGAGTGTGTAAGGGAAAATAAGTGGTTTTCTTTTGACAGTTATTCTCAGCACCTCACACTTGTCCGGGTTGAACTCCATGGACTAGTCCCATTCCCACTGTTCAAGAGCATTGAAGTCACTTTGGAGGATTTGTGCATCAGAAGAGGATTTTACTGTGAGATGCACTATGGTGTCATCAGCGAACAGTCTAACTTTACTCTTGATGGAGTTGGGGAGGTCATTAATGTAGGCTAGAAAGAGACAAGGTCCTAAGACAGAGCCTTGCCCCAGAGATAACAGGCAGTGTATCAGAAGTGCAGCCATCCACAACTACTTTTTGGGAACGGCCCTTAAGGAATGACTTGATCCACCATGATGCCAGGGGGTGGACACCCAGCTCATTAAGTTAGTATATTAGTTTGTTGTGATCAACCTTGTCAAACGCTTTACTAAAATCCATAACAATAACATCAGTTTGTTTACCATTTTCAAGGTTGTCGTATACCTCTTGTGTGAAGCTGATTAGCTGAGATTCACAACTATGTTTTGATCTGAAGCCATGCTGGAATTGGCTTAGGAGGTCATTATTGTCGAAATGGGTCATGATGTTAGAGACCAAAATATGCTCCAATAGTTTGGAAGCAATGCAGGTGAGAGAAATTGGCCTGTAGTTACTGGCCTTGGACTTTGGGCCTTTCTTATAGACAGGGGCTACTACTGCACTTCTCCAGTCTGATGGAACACTGCCCGTTTCTAAGGATAGTCTAAAGATGGTTGTGAGGATGGGAGCAATCTCATGGTGTAGCTCTTTAAGGATCTTAGGGGATATTTTGTCCAGACCCGAGGCTTTATTTGGGGATAGCCCCTGGAGAAGTTTGTTAACACCTTCGACTGATATTGAGATCATTGGCATCTTAGGTGCTGACTCTATTGAGGTAGCTGTTTTGCAGTTGCTTCAAGCTGGATGGTTGAGGTTTGGAGAAGACTGATTCAAATTGTTTGTTCAAAATGTTTGCTTTGGTAATGGGGTTAATATAAGTGATACCCTCGTACTTTAGGGGTGCTTACAACAGTTTTCTGTTTTCTTATGTTTTCAAACGAGTAGAACTTTTTATTGTTGTCAGGTTGTGAATCGCCCATGAATATGACTGATTCGAGATATGACCAGTATGCTGTTCTTATATCTTTTTGGATCTTATGCTTAAGTGCTTTGAACCGATTTACTTTGTGGACGGTTTTCCGGTTTGTTGTTTTAAGTTTGGAGTACATTTTGTCTCGTTTGCGGACGAGTCTCAGAATTTGGGGAGTACCATGCAGGGTTGGGTTTTTTACCGTAAAAAACCTATTTTTTACATAACATTGTAAAAAACTGTTATTAACTGTAAAAAACTGTAAATAACGTAAAAAATCTAGATGTAATATGAATCAGACTGGGAGTGTGTGTGTGTGTAAAATCTTGTCATGCACTCGCCTCATTCAAACATTATGCATTATCATACAGCCAATCACACATACATGTACATCACACATTGTTTGTAATGAAAAACTACTGATTGATTGTTTATTTGTTTATTTACATAAATATGAATATAATATGATGACATATATTATTAAGAGTGTAGACATGTACTGATCACAAAGAATATTAAAATGGATGATCATTGTCCTGTCAGTTCATTGGTGGATTTAGTTCAATAGTCCAATTCAACACAACCCCTCAGCATTCTGTAGCAGAATACCAGCTTGAAAGCCTTGGCATTGCCCAGTCGATTGCGCACTTTGGTGTGAATATGTCCAAAATTGGAAAATATCCTCTCAATTGAGGCCGATGATGCAGGGCAGGACAAGAGTTTTACAGCTAAAGCTATAAAGTCACTAGATACTCCATAGGATTTGAGAGCCTTCCACCAATTGATAGGGGCAAGCTTTGTTGCAAAGTCTGTGAAGAATGTAGCAGGAAATGGTGATGCTTGTGCCTGATAGTTGATTAGTGATACAATGAAACTTGGATCCTGGGATGTAACCCATTCATTCACAGTGTCCAATTGTTTTGCACTTAGATTAGCACCCCTGTAGGATGGATGGGGATCAGCTTAATGAGAGAGCTGTCTGCTGGTAGTTGTAATTGTGTATTTTCACTTCACTTGTCATTTAGTTATGATTGCTACATAAACATGTCACATGGTGGCTTCACCTAATACAATGACTGAAAGTTTGAATATATAAAATATATAAATAATGTGATGATATCTTGAGTAATTTTGGAAGTAATATCATATTTATTTCTAAATTTTAGTTTTTTACCAGACCGTCCGTAAAAAACCTGTTTTTTACATGACGTTAATTAACGTTAATTAACGGTGTAAATAACGTCTGTGTAAAAAACTTGCCAACCCTGGTACCATGGTAGATCACATCGTGATTTGGACATTTTTGTTTGGATCCGAGTGGCCGGAGTTAGAAAATACAGTTCCAAACTCTGTTAAGTCCCTTTTGAAGTTGACCCAGTTGGCTTTGCTAAACCTTTTTATTAACCTTTTTTGCTGTAGGGGTCGGCCGATCTTAATATTTATTTCGTGATGCACAATATCATTATCAGAAGATCCTAAGCATGGAAGGGTTTTTGTGGTGTGAACTGATGAGGGAACTACATGTATATTGTTAATCATGCCCCTACATGATTGTGTAGGTCGATTCTAAAGTACTATATAAACACTGTGTACATGTATAAAATAATACTATAGCGCTGAGTTGGATATTGAAAAGTATAGATATAAAAGCTCGAAATTATGCGTGCAGGAGTTCAATATAAATCAATCAGGAATCATTTAACTGAAACAGATATGGTTAGGTGACATTTTAGTTGAAAAGCTATACGAAAAGTTCAACTAACAAAACAATGTCTGAAGTTTGTCACACATACAGCACATATGGGCAACCGCGACGATAAATAAACATGAAACACACACACCAGGTAAGGTTGCCCCTCAAAGTAGTGGACCTACAAGCTAATAGTCATCTTCCAAATAGTGGACCTACAAGCTAATAGTCACCTTAACAAACAATATCATTTTATTGTTCAACATTCTCAATACATAAATATATCCTTGAATACCGTGTTCCGACGCATCTAAGCGAAGAATCAACAATGACTTAACATAAAACGAATTAACTCATGTAAATAGTGTATTATCTGTATAAATAGATCCTTTTCTACATATTCAACGCGAGAAATTATGCTTATTACGCTTATTTAGTGTCAAAATATCACATGGACTCATGCCGCTATTGGGAATTCCTCTGAGCCGAGAAACGTCTATTACGACGCATTTCATTGGTTGACTAATGTCGTTCTAAATATAGTTAATTCACTCTCCTGTATCTGCTCTGCGCATTACATGTATTATACGTCATCTCAAACTAGCCTGAAAATTAATTCTGCATCACTAAATTACATTAAAACTGAGTGTACAACATGCCTTTATTTAATTATGCTAATAAACAGGAAAAGTGTCCCTGTTTTGCCGTATATAAACTATAAATGAACAATTTGTAAATAATAACATTTAACTAGAAATTATGCCTTGCTGTTGTCCTTATAGCACTCCCAGTAGTCCGTACATGCATAAAAACAGTGGTCATAGAAGTTGCTGCATACTGTTTATTCTTGCGTTTGTGAGCCTGCACAGATATTGATTAGTTCGAGATCTATTTTACTATCACAGAGGGATCACAGCAATAACGTATATAACGCATACACCTTTCCTAACAGTGAATCAATTGTCAAGTGACCTACCGATACGCAGAGCTTAGCTGAGCAGACAGACCACAAATTGTTATGTTTGCAGTAGCATATTGCAAAATATTAGCTATTTAATGTAATGCACAAAGTTGCATTTGAAATTTGCTGTTAAAACAGACTGATTGCAATAACATTGATATAAAAATTAGCTTGTAATCTCTCACTTTCCACATTTAGTCTGGGGAATCCCGTATCATGTTTACAACCACTGCAGATGAAAATAACGTCACCGGATATTGTGAATATTGAAAACGAGGTCAAAACATAAGCCGCGTCGTTTCATGTGAGCGTCGTTATAAGCAGTCGGACGATATACTAATATACATTTATTCCTAAGCTTTCTATTAAAGACAAATTTACAAGTATGCCATTGTGAAACCCTGAAAACTAACTTCCTTCTGATTGATTAAAACTGAATCATGTGACATTTTTTGAGGGGAGTTATAAATAGAATTTTATCCATAAAGGGGAATAACTTCATATATACAAATCTGTCCAAAAGTTGTCTGTTATATATTTGTGCATCAATTGTGTTTATATATAAAGCGTTGCACTATTTTAAAATGTAGGCACTAGTTTGAAGATTTGTGTATATATATACGATACAAAAAAGTAATTACACTTTGTGTACGATGCGGTACGGAAAATGTACGGGGAATACATATAGTAGATTCTAGTGAATCTGCTTACCTCGTTGTAAAGCATTCACAAAGCATATATGTGGAAGTAGTTGCATTATATCGAAGCACATTTTGACAAGACTAACATTATGCTAGAACAGTTCGAAGAGACTTTTCCTTTTTAAAACAGGTGCCCGTACAAACAGCAAGATCAGCAAAACCACTCATTTTGTAATATTTTATCGTGATCTACACTTTATCAGCTGTGACACTGAACCTGTTTTATATATATGTGTGCTATGATTAAGGATAAGTATACCAAAAAAACTATAAATATTCCGGTTTCTTACAAAATACCATTAAAGTTTTAAACTAAATGTCTGCAGTGTTGCGTAAACCCCGCTAATTCTCTTTTCGTGAAGAGTTTCTAACCCAAGGGACGTCACTCTTTATTTCCATAGAAACAAAAAGTAGTCCGACAGGCGTTAACAAATCATAAAAGGGGAATTTGATTAGAATACCATGGGATATCTACCAAATCTGTTCTTACTTTAACAGATGTTCATAGATTACATTATCTTTTGTAAAATTCTGCGAAAATATATTCAGAATACAAATGTTTATTGGGAACTATTTTCTTGCGCATAGAATGCTTGATAACATATAAACAATATGGCGGATGTGTATCCAAAATATCACAAAAATTAAACAAATATCGGCTTTTCGATGCATTACAACCAAACATAAGGAACAAAGCAAACAGTTTATAGCTGCAAGATGCCAGCAGTAGACACGATGAGTAGGGGCCTCTTTGGGACACCAAGTCAAGTGGATACATCTGGTCTTTTGATAGAAACTATGCAAGTGGAGGAACCCAGAAAATCTCAGCATGTTCCAAACCATCTGTTGGAGACAAGTATTAATCTATTTGATGTTTTGTTAATGGTTGTAGATTTAACATACCGATACATAATTGTAGTTCACGTCAGCTTCACTTTTGATTGATTGCTAGTATTCTGTTCTACCAACCAAGCCCCTACAAGGCTACATTACAATCCCCGACTTACTTTAATACGTCCATTGATTAAGGTTGGGGGCCAAAGTGCGTGTGGCGTCTGTGGTCCAGTTGTAGAGCATCGGATTTGGAATCGAATGTTCCCGGGTTCAATACTCAGTCAAGCCACGTATATAGTGTCATTGAGCACAGCGCCTCACACACATTGCTTAGTACTGGTTAACCACTTAGGTCGGCTAAGCTTTCCCAGGAAAACATGTCTAGGTCCCCGCAAGGGGTTTGACATTAATGGAGCATACATACCTATGATCCATACTTGCGTAAGTATCATGAATCACCCTTTTTCGAATGACGTTGTCACTGTCAATATGAATAACAGGTGCTTTGTTTATTGGTAGGATGCATTATGGGTATATTGCGGTACTAGCTATTAAAAACCAAAATACAGATATACTATTATGTACCTGAATTTAAAACTCATTTTGCTTCATCCTATGACTTCTCCACTTCAACATTACAAATACACAAAGAAGAAATACTATTGGGAATCACTTGTGTTTATCATGTTTTTGGCACCATCGTGTCAGCAGTTACGTTGTCAGTAGTTCCGAGTATACCGCGGCAAATGGCCGATGCCCTGATTTGGGTGTTTATACAAAGGTAGTCATAATGCAATTATGTGAGTATTTGATTGAGATCTTAATCTGTATAATATGTAAGTCTAGCAGTATATTTATCATTTTAACATAAAACATGAATATCTTTTTAATCTCCCACCAGAAAACAACAAATAGCTCTAGGCCCACGATGGGCCTACTTTTTATGAATAATAAAATGCGGGAATCTGTCTATATCTGCACATGTCACAGTCAATAGATGTACATCACGGGAGAAAGTTCTATAGATATGAACATCAACTTGATTTTAATAAAAAAATACTAAATTTGGGGGAAAAAGCGTGTCTGACATTAAAATTATGCCCATACTTGGAATTACAGGATTCATTCATAAATACCAGGTAGCAGACCGCCATTTTACAAAGTTGGAATGAACATAAATATATATCATGGACATTTGGAGCATTTTTTTCAGATAAAGGGATGGGGTAATTTTACATAGATCTTGATATTCAGGTAAGCATCTTGCATCAGTAATTTACTCACCACTTACGTTGACAGTTTATGATTTCTTGGTTATGAACCAATGTTGGCATATTGACCGGTCAATTGAGTATTGACCAGGCCGCCGGTCATTGATGGTGTATTGCTAAAAAAATATTTTTTTAAGTGTATTCAAATTTATGGTATGCATATTAATTACCTTTTGAAAAGAAAGCACTCTGCCGCTGAACATTTCTTCAACTTGCGCTGGCCAAACATGTAATTTATACATGGTCTGGTATCCAATTTATCAACCTGTCTTATATGCGAGTGCATGCCAAAATCCACATATTTCATGACCAAAGTAGGGAGGGCGTGTTATAGGCGAGTATGGATGGTACAGTTTTATATTCCAGCATGAGTGGACAATCAGCGATACCTCAGCCAGGGCCGTCGCTGGGGCTACTTTGATGATACGCACGGCAACATGTGCTTATTTGTCCCGTGAACGAGTACGCTAGGGGGTCAGGGGACATGCCCCCTGGAGATCTTTTGAAAAGAGGAAGCTATTTCCTGCATTTCAATGCATTTTGTAGCATACAATTGCAGGACTAAAGTGCTTAGGGCAATCCGTATAAATTAAGGCTAGATGTATAATATAAATGATATATCGCCCTTATTCAATTAATCAAGCACGTAAAATAGCACATACTAAATTTCGAGATGCACAATATTTGCAATGGGCTCAATTATTTCACCACTCCACACATCACGGCGCCTATGTATCCCTACTACCCCCACCCTGGGGTTTTAATGCATTTTTGGAGTTTTCATATTTTTTTCATTTTCTGAGACCAATGATACGCACGTGCGTACTTGCGTATGCCCAGCGACGGGCCTGTCAGCATATATATTCAGATGTTGCAGACAAAATAAATTGCAGTTTTGACCCATTCAACACCAAGTAACTGACATGAACTGATCCATGATATTTTAGACCAATATATGAATAAGGAAAGTTGGATCAGTTCATTTATCAAAATAGGTAATTTTGTCTAAAAATAGTAATATTACCTGGTCACGAGTCGGCTCATCTGGATCTACACTTTTTGTAAGCCTATTTAGAGGTATGTGGTGTTGAAAGGGTTAAATGCATTTTACATTTATTTATTCGATCGATTGTCTGACCAGTGTCAATGTGAGACATCGGTCAGTTACTGCCCCTGAATATTCCCTAAAAGTAGATAGGTCCTATTAAGAGTTTTCCTCTGTTTTTATCGTTCATTCCTTTGCACAACATGCAAATTATTATGATTATTAACTTACTATATCTCGGCAGATCTCATACACTATATGTAATTGGTACTTATTTGTAAAAACAATGTTATCAGTTAATTAACACGATTTTGATCAAATCACATTTATCATAGCGCAACATCTGGTTAGGGAACAACAGTAAAAACAAAGGATTCCAACTAAAAGGACCTACGTATTTACATTTTGGGATAAATCCGACTTTATCTGCCAAGGGAGGTAATAGAAAATTAGAGATATCTTTTTTTTTACTTTATTTATCGTCGCTACCGGTTGCCCATATGAGCGACGCCTCCTGAAGATATTAGTCATTTTAGATTTTGGAGGATAGTGCAATGATACAGAGAGAGACCCATTCCAGAGTCTCCTCTGGTTCTTTTACGTGCACGGTGTAAAGCACCGACACAAGACCTCGGTTTAACGTTCCATCTGAAAGACCTGGATTACCAGTCCAGCGTGTTACTATTCGGCTATAGATCCGTCTGTAATATCTCTCTCATTTGAAGACTGAGACATTATGCTATGAAAGTTAATATGTTTTAAAAAATTGACATTCTTTTCAGATATCAATACGAGAATGTTTAACCTGTTGCCGCATTCAAGCGTACACCTAGTGCTGCTTCTATGTGGAAATGTGTTAACAAACTGTTGTATGCTTGTAGAAATCTACACCAAGGTTGCCCAAAACTCCATGGTGCTGGCTAAGCCGTCGGTGATACACTTTGGCGGATTTGAGGTGGATAAGAAGCATACGATGTCGCTGAGTATCGTGAATGTTTCTACAGAGGTGATCAGAATGCATATCATTCCTCCACAGACGAGATACTTCTACATAAAATATACTAAAAATGTGAGCTATAGAATTTATTTTTCCTTAAGCTTCCGAAGGGTTTTTTCTAGAATGGAATGACAAGGCGCTCCACCCTGCCCTTTTTAGCCTCGCCCTTTTGTCCTCTAGCCTTGCCCTTGTGCCTGTCCGATTAGCGCAGTAGTTACCGCGCCGGCTTCTCACCAATGCAACCCGGGTTCAATCCTCGGACCGGGAAGTATGTGAGATGGTACGGTTGTCGCCAGATCGGACAGGTGGGTTTTCTCCGAGTACTCTGGTTTCCTCCCACACGAATGACCACATTTACTCTTCCATTTGCGCCAACGAGAGTGATTAATATAAGTTGTTAAAGCTTGCTTCGCAATCGTTGTAAAATAAATAACGTTTAAGTTAAGTGCCCTTTTAATTTTTTTGATGTTGAGTGCCCTCGGGCGGGGCAGACCTATATAACTTAGAACTCGTCCCCCCTTTTCACCAATATTTAGAGCCTCTTTGCTCAATTACCATAAGTTAGCAACATTTTCTAGGGGCTGACCCCAAAATACCTCGTCCCGCACCTCATCGTGGCTCAAAAATGCACCCTGCCTCTTTCTGACCCATGCTGCCTTTTTTTCCATTCTAGAATAAACCCTATAAGCTTATCTACTCTTGTATTATGTAACATACGAATGGATAGCCCGTATATTTGGAATGTCAACTTTTTTCTTAAAACACCAGAGTGCATTTTATTACATGTATACAAGTCAATGTTTATTTTGTTTTATTTTTATTTATGTTTATTTAACGTCGCTACCGGTTGCCCATTAGAGAGACGGGCAGATTACCTAACAACACCTTTCCTGGACAGGCTTCAGCGGTTAACCAGTACTTGGTGCACCAATCTCCGTAAGAAACGGCCAACGTTTTCATATTAACTCTTTCAACACCAAGTAACTGACATGGACTGGTCCATGATATTCTTAGACCAATAAATGAATAAGAAAATTACATTCGGACCAGTTCATTTATCAAGATGGGTAATTTTGTCTAAAATTAGTAATACTACTTGCAAAACGTGCAGATCCTGATGAGACGGATCATCAGATCAATGAAGATATGCTGAAGTGGTATACGACCGTAATTCAGCGACCGTAATCACTCGACCACGGAGATGGAGACACTGTTCTTAGATACTCGTTTCTTCTGTATTATGTCTTTGTTAGCACAATATCTAGTTGTCCTTTTTTATCATATATCAAATATCCATACTTTAAAGTTTAATTTACAAACTATGAGGATTCTCTCAACCAATCACAATCCTTCCAGGTGTTATTACACGTGTGTTCATATAATAAATTATGAAATGACTGTATTACACTGAATTCAAACAAAGTTATGTGATAAAATAGTGCGTTAGGTCAGTCGTTTCTTTCGCAAATCACCATTTACATGTCTAATATCTAACTTTATTTTATTTACTTCAGGAACGATTGGTACCTGGCTTAACATTAGAATGTACAATAGAATTCATCCCCGATGAATGGAGATACTACTATGACTGCGTCAGAATTAACTGCCCTGTATGTACATTTACAATGTATTTATTTTCTGTAATCTTTCTTTCTAACTTTCACCGGATACATAAATATAGTGAATAAAGATAATTGCCACCATACAGACGGATCTGTAGTCCAGTGGTAACACGCTGGACTGGTAATCCAGGGATCGCAAGTTTGAACCCCCGTCTGACCCTAATAAAATTAAACAGTCTTTCAGATGGGACTTTAACCCTTTCAACCCCAAGTAACTGACATGGACTGGTGCATGCTATTTTTAGACCAATAAATTAATAAGAAAATTACATTTGGACCAGTTCATTTATCAAAATGGGTAATTTTATCTAAAAATAGTAATAATTATTACTGGCAAAAAAGTGCAGATCCTGATGAGACGGCTCATTACGAGCCGGCTCATCTGGATCTACACTTTTCATAAGCCTATTTAGAGGCCTGTGGGGTTGAAAGGGTTAAACCGAGGTCTCGTGTCGGTGCTTTACACCGTGCATGTAAAAGAACCAGAGGAGATTATGGAATGGGTCTCTGTCTGTATCATTGCACTATCCTCCAAAATCTAAAATGACTAATATCTTCAGGAGGCGTCGCTCATATGGGCAACCGGTAGCGACGATAAATAAATGTAAAAAACAACAAAATTGCCACCATATTTATTCTAATTAAGCAAGTTATGCTCGTGGTGTGAGTTGGACCACTACAGCAAAGGCAGCACTCCATATGCATGACAAATTGGAAAAGCATTTATAATACAAAATGGAATAAATTGCTTCGCATATTAATTTATGAATAAATAATGAAACTACTACACGTACACCGGGTATAGCGGGAGCCTCGTAGGTAGGGATCGACCTAATCACTGGACTGGCTACACTCTGTGATACACGAGTCTATTCCGAGGAGAGTATCACAGGTGTAGCGGGAGCCTCATAGGTAGGGATCGACCTAATCACTGGACTGGCTACACTCTGTGATACACTTCTTGGAAGTAGATTTTAGTTTGGTGTGTTCCATCTAACGATGTATCTCTAGCATTTTAAAATCTTAACTTTTATTCTTTTATGTACTTTTCTTAATATTTTTGATAAAACAATTTACATTGTTTTATTTTTATTCCTACCAAATACTGGCACAAATTTAGAACAAATAATGATATCTATCGTTACATTTGGTTTTAATTAATGCCATTGTATAATATACTATTGATATAATGTCTTTTATAACGTTTGCCGAACATACTAACGTATTTAATCATCGTATATTTTAGACAATTTTGTCTGAAAAAAATGTCATGATGGCTGAACCCGTGTATACTGCACACTAGACAAATTCTACATCGTGTTTAGAAATAAATGTGCGTGGTATACATAGCAAATAACGGTATCGACTAAACATGTCTGAATTACAGGGAGAGGAAAACCTTGTCATTCCTATACATGCCTACCCTGTGATGAGTACAAAGGATTTCCCACAGTTGTTCAACTTCCCTCCAGTACCCGTAGGACATAAGTAAGTAATGGCAGGGTCAAAGACATGGATTTATATGTAAGTGTAGAAACAGATAGATATTTAGACGAAGCCACATATGAATGAAATTGTAATGATTAGGATTCACATATTTTCAGTGATGAATATATTATGCTCCGACCTTTTATATAACAACCAACTGATAGCAGGTAAAACAATATGCATTATATAAAGATTGTTGCCGAGACCAGACGATTTATTCTAGCAAATGGAGGTGTTACGATTGTCCCCTTAGGCAAGGCATTTAAATTCCACGTTGCCTCTTCTCTCTCCCATCAGGAATGAGGTCTCGAGAATGATTAATATAAGTTATAAGAACTTGTTTCGCAATCGAGCTAAAATAAATTTGTATAAAAAAATGGAGGTGTTCTAGTTAACCCTAGTTTGAGGCAACGAAGTTCGACTGTACATGTATACATGTACTACCTGAGCAAACAGTAATAAAACTTAATGTTTATTGTTAAAGGAATATCCAAGAAAATGTACACAATGTATTTTATATAAACTTTATTTATCTTACAACGATTGCGAAACAAGCTTGAACAACTTACAGTCAAACCTGTCTTAAACAGCCAGCCAAGGAAATCTCAGAAAGTGGCTGCTTAGCACAGGTGGCTGTTTAATAGAGGTCAAATGTATAATAAAACAGCATATTGGGAATCTGGAAAGTGGCTGCTTAATACAGCTTGGCTGCTTAATAGAGGTGACCACTAACATAGGTTTGACTGTACTACATGAGTAAACAGTAATAAAACTTAATGTTTATTGTTAATGGAATATCCAAGAAAATGTACACAATGTATTTTATATAAACTTTATTTATCTTACAACGATTGCGAAACAAGCTTGAACAACTTATATTAATCATTCTCGTTGTCGCGGATGAAAGCGTATATGTGGTCATTTGTGTGGGAGGAAACCGGAGAAATCACCTCTCCGATCTGGTGACCACCGTACCATCTCACATACTTCCCGGAACAAAGATTGAACCCGGGTTGCATTGGTGAGAAGCGAGCGTGCTCACCACTGCAATAATCGGTCTCGTGTGCAATTAATCTAATGTTAAACAACTTGTTTTGCAATCGAGTTAAAATTGTTTAAAGCATTACTTGTTGATAGGCCAAAGGTTTAAACTTGTTTTCTCTCAATATTTTCAGAATGACCAAGGTGTTCCCATTGACGTGTGAAGCCCCTATTGATTTTGAATACCAGCTCACATACCTACAACCCCATCAAGCCTTCTCAGTTTATCCATTAACAGGTATTGTAACATCAAAGATTTTTTTTCACCCTCCACTACTGCCCAACTTTTTTTTCTTATTTATTTTCTCAAGTACCATCCATACGACCCGTCCCCTACTTTGGTCCTGAAATCTGTGGGTTTTGGCACTATCATATAAGACGGGTTGATAAAATGGACACCAGACATACATATAAATTGCATGTTTGGCCAGTGCAAGTAGACGGATCTGTAGTGCAGTGGTAACATGCTGGACTGGTTATCCAGGGATCGCAGGTTCGATCCCCCATCTGACCCTAATAAAATTAAGTTTTTTACCACCAGATTATGACTTCAAGGTTGCTTACCTTTTAAAAAAATAAATGTAAAAAAATTTATGTGTTAAATACATAATTACGTTTTAGAAAAGAAAGACCTTCAACACTGAACATTTTTTCAACTTGCACTGGCAAAACCCACAGATTTCAGGACCAAAGTAGGGGAGTTGTCTTATAGGCGAGTATGGACAGTAAGCAAGCTTTTTGGCAAGTTTCATAAAATATGGTACGAAATTACCACGAGTGTAAGATTATTTTAATCACATTACCATAGTAACAACAACCATACATTTGAAGAAGAATATACGTTAACGCATCCATAAGCGTATAAGAGTATTTTTAATCACTGTATTCCGCGAGTGCACATTTAGCATTTTATCGATCTAAGCAGTTGATTTTCAACAAATAAATAAACACAAACAACATGTATATGTGTATTGTAAGCTGTCAATGTCATGCCATGACCAATCAGAATCCTTCCAGTTGTTATTACACGTGTGGACATATAAGAAAATATGTAATAACTGTATTTAGGGTTTATTCGAGTGGAAAAAAGGACAGGGTGGTTCAGAAATTGGGCAGCATGGTGGGTCATTAAAGGGGCAGGGTGCATGTTGAGCATTGATGAGGTGCAGGAGGGGGTTATTTTTGGGTTAGCCGCTTGAACATTCTGCTAGCTTACAGTGATTGATCCGTAAGGAAGTACTTATTTGTGAAATGGGCAGACGAGTTCAAAGTTATATATGTCTGCACTGGGTCCATGCTGCTTCCAATTCAGTAGTGGGGCGACCATCCCCTACCCAGCGGGTCCTCAGATGGCGGATAGGGGAACAGCCCTCAGATATTGGGGTTAGCTGTGAATCAAATAAGCAGTCCCGGACC
The DNA here is from genome assembly GCA_014843695.1 of Archivesica marissinica. NCBI lineage: Eukaryota > Metazoa > Mollusca > Bivalvia > Venerida > Vesicomyidae > Archivesica > Archivesica marissinica. The sequence continues at coordinate 41,513,612 of CM026394.1, forward strand.
ATATGGCGGTGTACCTACCAGGACGGGGCAGGATAGCACATGGCAAAGCTACTCCTATTAAATACTCCACGTGTCCCACAACGGGTGCATCAGGTGAATGGACCGCCTTAAAAGTCCTAGCCTAAGGGTGAGGTAACCCCAACAGAAACCTCGAATGCTGAAGCCGGAAGTACTGGGCCGCACGGCGCATTCTAATAAACCACGGTACTACGCATAAACGCAAAAGAATCACAATATATGTCAGCCCACCTGAAAGCACCTGTTGAGGCTTGTATAAAAAAGAAAATTAAAAACATTGTATATATATTTGCTTGATTGGTTTTTTTAAAAAGGCAAGAGGGCGGGGCTAAAATGGGCAGGGTGGCACGCCTACCATCTGCTCTAGAACAACCCTAGTATTACACTGCATACAAGTAAAGTTATGTGATATAAAACATGTTTAAATTGCAGTGTACATTGTTTAACCTTGATATAGGTATAATTCCTGCTAATGGTGAGACGGAGGTATCAGTGACGTTCTCTCCGATCGAGTTCCACACGGCGTACATGCGAGTACAGCTTGTCATATCACAGTTCAACTCCAGTCCCATTGTGTGTACCTTCACCGGGTCATCCATGCCGGGATTGCTGAAGTAAGTTACCCGACCCAGTGTTCCCTCTGTCTGAATGTTTATCTGCACCACTTCTGTCGCTAATTGAAATAAACTGGAGCCAATTTGAAAAACTTGGAGCAAACTAAGAACCATATAGTTCACAAAACATGTTGTGGCAAAAACAATTTTTTTTAATATTTGTGCCAAATATTTTCGGAAATTCACAAAATTTAGCGCCAGTATAAAGACGGCAGGCACCCTGGGACACGGATGAAGACTCGGACTCCCAAAATATGGAGAAATAAACTCTGTGTGTTTTACGTTTATTTATCGTCGCTACCAGTTGTCCATATGAGATTAGTCATTTTAGATTTTTGGAGGATAGTGCAATGATACAGAGTCTCATCTGGTTCTTTTACTTCCATGCACGGTGTAAAGCACCGACACGAGACCTCAGTTTAATGTCCCATCTGAAAGACTGTTAATTTGATTATGGTCATACGGGGGATCGAACCTGCGATTGCTGGATTATCAGTCCAGCCTGTTACCACTGGACTACAGATCCGATTCTTTTTTCAAATAAACTGAGGGTTTTATACCATTTTCATTCAAAATTGACAAATTAAATAATATTTTAAAGTCTGGTGAGATTCTTTGTCAATATAATTATTACAGAACAATAGAACAAACAGTTATATATATGTTATGTTATATTTCGGGTTTTACGCCTGCATCAGCACCATTTTGGGCTATATCGCCGGCGGGCAGTTTACCTAACAACACCTTTCCTGGGCAGGCTCCAGCGGTTAACCAGTACTTGGGTGCACCAACCTCCGTAAGAAACTGCCAACTTTTTCATATAAATGAGACATAGTCTGAGCGGGGCTCGAATCCGTCACATGACCATCAGTGATAGAGCAAACAGATTGGTTCTCAACCTGGAAGACCTTGGTGACAACACATATTGTATAAATTTTGACATAGAGCTTTAGGGTATGAAATGACTGTTACTGGAAAGTAATTCTGTTATCAAATGGTGATTAATTTTAAAAGGTGGACAAATAAGTGCTAAAAGCTAAATAATTAATAGAGCTGTTAAGTAGAACTTGATAATTACCGTATTTAACATAATTATACAATTCTAGCAATTAATTTGGGTTGTTAAAATATTCATAAATATTGTTCATAGTACGAATAATGGATGCGGAAAAAATATTACAATCAAACCTATGTTAGTTGTCACCATCATTTGTACTTTTTGTAAAGTGGAAGTCATGATAGCGCAGTGGATGCACGTTCGCTTCAGGTGCGAAAGGTCCGGAGTTCGAGCCACGTTGGAGCCGTTATGATTGTGCCCTTAGGCAAGGCATTTAAATTCCACGTTGCCTCTTCTCTCTCCTTCAGGGCGATGGATTCCATCAGGAATGAGGTCTCGAGAGTGATTAATATAAGTTGTAATAACTTGTTTCGCAATCGAGCTAAAATAAATTTGTATAAACTTTTTGTCATTCAATTTTTTTTATCCAAGGTAAATGTGTACAAGTGTGCCTCCGTGGTCGAGTGGTTAAGGTCGCTGACTTGTATACCACTGTAACCTATCATCACTGATGGTCACGGGTTCGAGCCCCGTTTAGACCGTGTCTCATTTATATGAAAAAGTTGGCAGTTTCTTACGGAGATTGGTGCACCCATGTACAGGTTAACCGCTGGAGCCTGCCCAGGAAAGGTGTTGTTAGGTAAACTGCCCGCTGGCGATATAGCCCGAAATGGTGCTGATGCAGGCGTAACACCCGAAATATAACATATAACATAAATAAATGTGTACATACAAAATTAAGCTTCTAAGTTATAGCATGGCTGCAAGTTGATGGCAATGTGTTTACTTTCAGGGATGTAACACTGGACAAGTACTCGTTTCACCATGATGATGGTTTATTCCAGCCAGTTTTGGATCCCCGTAGTTTAACCCCAATAGAGCGATCCAGGAAAAAAAGGGTTAACGTGTCTCTTACCCCACCCATTAATGTTAAACAGGTATGCTTCTGAAATATGGGGTTTACTATTTAATTATGTGATTATTACTATGTGATGCCTCCATGGTGTAATGGATGTGGTGTCCTCCGTGGTCACTATGTGAAGTCTCCGTGGTCACTATGTGATGCCTCCATGGTGTAATGGATGTGGTGTCCTCCGTGGTCACTATGTGAAGTCTCCGTGGTCACTATGTGATGCCTCCATGATGTAATGGATGTGGTGTCCTCCGTGGTCACTATGTGAAGTCTCTGTGGTCACTGAGAGGTTGTCAGTTTCAGCCCTGTCAAAAATATGGTCATGGTGTCCTTGGGCAAGGCACTTAAATCCACATTACCTCCTCTCTCTCCTCTTCTCTTCTCACCTCTCTCTCTTTCTCTCTCTCCTCACAGCCATGGATTCCATCAGGAATGAGTTCTTGTGAGAAATTAATCTAATGTTGTAAAAACTTACTGTAATAATGGAAATCTCACAGACATCAGCTATACTGTAATAATGGAAATCTCACACAGACATCAACTATACTGTAATAATGGAAATCTCACAGACATCAGCTATACTGTAATAATGGAAATCTCTCAGACATCAGCTATACTGTAATAATGGAAATCTCACAGACATCAACTATACTGTAATAATGGAAATCTCACAGACATCAGCTATACTGTAATAATGGAAATCTCACACAGACATCAACTATACTGTAATAATGGAAATCTCACAGACATCAACTATACTGTAATAATGGAAATCTCACAGACATCAACTATACTGTAATAATGGAAATCTCACAGACATCAACTAGTCTGTAATAATGGAAATAAAACCATTTTCTCCAGTTTGTAGTATAATATTTATACATCAATAATTTATAAAACACAAAATGTCAGTTTCAAAATTATTTATAGAAACATCCTTGGATTGTTTGTATATATACATATAAGGTAGACCGATAAGCTGGCAGCTCACATATAAGGAAGACCTATAAGCTGGCAGCTCACATATAAGGACGACCGATAAGCTGGCAGCTCACATATAAGGAAGACCTATAAGCTGGCAGCTCACATATAAGGAAGACTGATAAGCTGGCAGCTCACATATAAGGAAGACTGATAAGCTGGCAGCTCACATATAAGGTAGACCGATAAGCTGGCAGCTCACATATAAGGAAGACCGATAAGCTGGCAGCTCACATTAAGGACGACCGATAAGCTGGCAGCTCACATATAAGGACGACCGATAAGCTGGCAGCTCACATATAAGGAGACCTATAAGCTGCAGCTCCATATAAGAAGACCTATAAGCTGGCAGCTCACATATAAGGAAGACCTGGCAGCTCACATATAAGGAAGACCGATAAGCTGGCAGCTCACATATAAGGAAGACTGATAAGCTGGCAGCTCACATATAAGGAAGACTGATAAGCTGGCAGCTCACATATAAGGAAGACCGATAAGCTGGCAGCTCACATATAAGGAAGACTGATAAGCTGGCAGCTCACATATAAGGAAGACTGATAAGCTGGCAGCTCACATATAAGGAAGACCTATAAGCTGGCAGCTCACATATAAGGAAGACTGATAAGCTGGCAGCTCACATATAAGGAAGACCTATAAGCTGGCAGCTCACATATAAGGAAGACCTATAAGCTGGCAGCTCACATATAAGGAAGACCTATAAGCTGGCAGCTCACATATATTATTATTATTTATTATTATTATACCATATTTATATAGCGCCTTTATCATATAAAAATTATACGTTCAAAAGCGCTTTACATGTTCATGTAACAATTAACACATATAGAATAAAAAGTACAAAAATAGAAGTCAAGTGGTAAAAGTACAGATAAACCTTATACTTAAAATAATGATTGCAATTTACAGATAAAGTTTAAGAACAAATACAAAAGGACATAATAATAAAACAAAAAGTATTTCAACATTACAATATGAAGTAAAATAAATCTATTTTACATAGATAAACAAGTCATTTTAGCAGTGATAAAAAACATGTATATCCGAAATTAAATAAGTGTAGTTACAAATCCAAAATAATTAATAATATGTTATATACACACAGTCACTTTATGCACGTCCAGAGTATTGTCGAACATTAATCTCCATGTGCTTGCACAAAAAAGTGAGTAGATATAAGGAAGACCTATAAGCTGGCAGCTCACATATAAGGAAGACCGATAAGCTGGCAGCTCACATATAAGGAAGACCGATAAGCTGGCAGCTCACATATAAGGAAGACCGATAAGCTGGCAGCTCACATATAAGGTAGACCGATAAGCTGGCAGCTCACATATAAGGAAGACCGATAAGCTGGCAGCTCACATATAAGGAAGACCGATAAGCTGGCAGCTCACATATAAGGAAGACCGATAAGCTGGCAGCTCACATATAAGGAAGACTGATAAGCTGGCAGCTCACATATATAAGGAAGACCGATAAGCTGGCAGCTCACATATAAGGAAGACCGATAAGCTGGCAGCTCACATATATAAGGAAGACCGATAAGCTGGCAGCTCACATATAAGGAAGACTGATAAGCTGGCAGCTCACCAACCGGCCATATCAGAATGAACCCTTTACAAGGTTCAAACCTCGTGTATACTGGTCTAGGTTATGAAACACCTATAGGCATGGACCCTACACTCACCTATACTGAATTCACAGGGTCATTACATTTACATATATGGACCAGTTTCCTGTGCTCAGTAAAAACGCATCATTTTGTTTTTGTTCCCTACTATTTTAACATTCTAACTAGAGCCCGGCATTATTTTATTGTTGTTTATCTCCATGGTAACAGGAGGTGGAGTATCAGGGTGTGAAGTTTCCCGCCCAGTTAAATACACCGTATGCTGTGTCCCAGGTGCTGAACCAGGAACCAGGCAAGCTGAGAGCCAAGGACCTCCGAGACGGTGAGAACATATTTCATGGTATTACCATTGGCAGTGCCAGTAATTTTAAAATTGGGCAAAATATGAATATATTTATTGTCTATTGTGGTTATATTTCTGGTCTATAATGGTTATGGTCAATGAATGTTATATTTCTGGTCTATAATGGTTATGTCTATGAATGTTATATTTCTGGTCTATAATGGTTATGGTCTATGAATGTTATATTTCTGGTCTATAATGGTTATGGTCTATGAATGTTATATTTCTGGTCTATAATGGTTATGGTCTATGAATGTTATATTTCTGGTCTATAATGGTTATGGTTCTGGTCTATGAATGTTATATTTCTGGTCTATAATGGTTATGTTTCTGGTCTATGAATGTTATATTTCTGGTCTATACTGGTTACATTTCTGGTCTATTAATGTTATATTTCTGGTCTATAATGGTTATGTCTATGAATGTTATATTTCTGGTCTATAATCGTTATGTTTCTGGTCTATGAATGTTATATTTCTGGTCTATAATGGTTATGTTTCTGGTCTATGAATGTTATATTTCAGGTCTATAATGGTTATGTTTCTGGTCTATGAATGGTATTTCAGGTCTATAATGGTTATGTTTCTGGTCTATGAATGTTATATTTCAGGTCTATAATGGTTATGTTTCTGGTCTATGAATGTTATATTTCTGGTCTATAATGGTTATGTTTCTGGTCTATGAATGTTATATTTCAGGTCTATAATGGTTATGTTTCTGGTCTATGAATGTTATATTTCAGGTCTATAATGGTTATGTTTCTGGTCTATGAATGTTATATTTCTGGTCTATAATGGTTATATTTCTGGTCTATGAATGGTATTTTTGGTCTATAATGGTTATGTTTCTGGTCTATGAATGTTATGTTTCAGGTCTATAATGGTTATGTTTCTGGTCTATGAATGTTATATTTCTGGTCTATAATGGTTATGTTTGTGGTCTATGAATGTTACATTTCTGGTCTATGAATGTTATATTTTTGGTCTATAATGGTTCTGGTCTATGAATGTTATAGTACTGGTCTATAATGGTTCTGGTCTATGAATGTTATGTTTCTGGTCTATGAATGTTATATGTCAGGTCTATAATGGTTCTGGTCTATGAATGTTATATTTCAGGTCTATAATGGTTACATTTCTGGTCTATGAATGTTATATTTCTGGTCTATAATGGTTACATTTCTGGTCTATGAATGTTATATTTTTGGTCTATAATGGTTATGTCTATGAATGTTATATTTCTGGTCTATAATGGTTCTGGTCTATGAATGTTATAGTACTGGTCTATAATGGTTCTGGTCTATGAATGTTATGTTTCTGGTCTATGAATGTTATATGTCAGGTCTATAATGGTTCTGGTCTATGAATGTTATATTTCAGGTCTATAATGGTTATGTTTCTGGTCTATGAATGTTATATTTCTGGTCTATAATGGTTATGTTTCTGGTCTATGAACCATGACTAGAACTCATGGAGACATATAAATATTTATATGCCACAAATACAGTCATAGTTCTAGAGTGGTTGATTTATCAATAACTTTATAGATGCTAGGTAACACTATCATAGTTATGTATTTCAACTATTGTTTGTTTATTAGTTAAAGAAAAAAGGGCATTTCACAGTTTTTAGGTGTAGCAAACATATTAACTTGCATATTTAAAATAAATATGCATATAATTTATTAAATGTGATATTAAATGACAAATCCAGTAAAACGGAATTTAATCATAAAAAAGGGTTTCTTTTTCTTTTTAAGCTTTCCAATGAATGATTTAGAGTTATGTTAGTGAAAGAAATGCATTTTCTCTGTCTCTATTTGAGTTTCGTATTCCCTCCGCAATTGAATGTACTTTTGTATTTTGGCTATTTTCTGAAAATCTTTTAATCATAAAGTAATGTATTCTACTGAATTTGTTTTGTCTATTGTTTATAATTTTGACAGCAAACAGAAACAAACTTGAAAATTATACCAGAACTATTTCTTATTACGGACATTCATACTAACAGAAGTGGTTGTGCAGTTGTGTATTGTAGTGCAATGAGGCTCCCAACAGGGGCAGTTAAAATGAATAAAATTTGAAAACAAATATTATATTAGCTAACATCATTGGAAATCGTAAATTTGTGTTTATTAGTATAAGATAGGATTTTATTTCGTCGAATGATCATCGAAATTTGTATTTCCACGAGTGTCGTTATCCTCTATACGTTATCCTCTATACGTTATCCTCTATACGTTATCCTCTATACGTTATCCTCTATACGTTATCCTCTATACGTTATCCTCTATACGTTATCCTCTATACGTTATCCTCTATACGTTATCCTCTATACGTATCCTCTATACGTTATCCTATACGTTATCCTCTATACGTTATCCTCTATACGTTATCCTCTATACGTTATCCTCTATACGTTATCCTCTATACGTTATCCTCTATACGTTATCCTCTATACGTTATCCTCTATACGTTATCCTCTATACGTTATCCTCTATACGTTATCCTCTATACGTTATCCTCTATACGTTATCCTCTATACGTTATCCTCTATACGTTATCTATTGCCTTAGATATTGATTGTTGAGACAGTCCGCTATGCTATGTATGGGATGCTTTACGTGTCTACACACCTCTGGACTGAATGCTCTTATTTCACACTACTCTATCATCTACCGTACATACTCGCCTATAAGACAGGATTTTTATCACCAGATTATGGCATCAATGTGGCTTCCCGTCTAATAAGCGAGTGATAGTATTAATAAATTAGGAAAATATCTTGCCAGTAACCTCTTTTCAGATACAGTTTGCTGAACTACTTTGTAAACTGAACTTGCCAGTAACCTCTTTTCAGATACAGTTTGCTGAACTACTATTTAAAACTGAACTTGCCATTAACCTTTTCAGATTTAATTTCTAAAATAGAATGTAAAACTGAACTTTCTCATAAAATGTACTAAAATACTTTACTTTCATACATTATATTTATTTGTTGGAACTGTTTGTTTGTTGTATGTTTGTTTTATTTGTTTAATATAGGAATTGGCGTAGACAATTATTTACATTATGAACCATAGAAACAGCTGATGCACATGCTTCGTAAATTATTATTGTGCATCAGTGCATATTATTATGATATGACATAATTTACAGTGTTTAATTAATTTGTTTGGTCTTTACATCTAAGTGATTTCCATTTTCTCAACCCGTCTTATTCGCGTGTCTATGCAAAATACCACTTATTTAATACCAAAGTTTGGGGGGGTCGTCTTGTAACTGAGATCGTCTTATAGGCAAGTATGTATGGTATGTAGAACAGTATGCCTAGTGCTTATCAGCAGTATGGAGTAATTGGCCTCTTCCATTGTGGAGTAATGGTTAATACTTAACTGGAGATACTTCCTACATAGATAATGTGACAAGTAACTCTTTGAATAGGGCTCTGTTTAGTGCCACACCCCTCACAGCGGCATAGAAACTGACCAAGCAGTTATCATCCAATTTTGTGTGTGCTTTTGACAATTTCCATATTGATTATATATATTTGTATTTTATACAAACCAGTTACTAGTGTTTCTGAACTGATTAAACATTTTTCTTTTCCAGGCGTGGTTGTTACAAAAGATTCCAAACCGAAGGTTGCCACTAGGCAGATGAAGGTAATGCGATTTTCTGAAAGTAAAATATATTTAATTCCCATGATTGATAACCAGTCATGTCGCCCATGGGTTTATGGCCATCGACTTCAAATCATTTGCTCCACACTGCCTAGGAAGCTCTCCGGAAGAACCTGACTTGAGGAAGGTCAGTGGTTCTACCTGGATAGTGTGTATTGCCACAATGTGAGCGGAAGTGTCATAACCACCATGTTTTACTATTCTTTGATATACAATTCTTAAATTGTTTACACTTTGATATACAATTCTTAAATTGTTTACACTTTGATATACAATTCTTAAATTGTTTACACTTTGATATACAATTCTTAAATTGTTTACACTTTGATATACAATTCTTAAATTGTTTACACTTTGATATACAATTCTTAAATTGTTTACACTTTGATATACAATTCTTAAATTGTTTACACTTTGATATACAATTCTTAAATTGTTTACACTTTGATATACAATTCTTAAATTGTTTACACTTTGATATACAATTCTTAAATTGTTTACACTTTGATATACAATTCTTAAATTGTTTACACTTTGATATACAATTCTTAAATTGTTTACACTTTGATATACAATTCTTAAATTGTTTACACTTTGATATACAATTCTTAAATTGTGTACACTTTGATATAC
>CM026394.1:41524502-41549552 GCA_014843695.1 Archivesica marissinica
GCGAAGTCAGGGTCCCTAGGGCGACAATTTCGCCCACATCGCCCTCTAGAATGATCCCTGCCTGTTTACCGATACTATTGTGTGAACCTCATATAAGTTGGGTTCCTGTGTTAATGTTAACCCTTTGCACTCTAGCGGCAGATACACTCATTTTTGCGAACAGTATAGAGCCAGCCCAGACAGCACTGAATGTGCAGACCAATCAGGCTCTATACTGTTTGCTATTCGGATAGTGGAGCTAAAGCACTTGGCTGAATAACAAACAACATAGATCCTGGATTTATAGCCTAGCCCTTTTAATTTTTTTTATATCAACAGATTCCTTCGGGCAGGCAGACCTATATAACTTAGAACTTCAGGCGGGCGGGCGGGCAGACAGACGTATATAACTTTGAACTTGTCTCCCTTTTCACCAATATGTACTGCCTGTAACTTAGCAAAATGTTCAAAGGGTCTAATCCCAAAATACCCCCTCCCGCACCTCATCACGGCTCAAAATGTACCACCCTGCCCCTTTTCTGACCCACCCAGCCCCTTTTCTGACCCACCCTGCCCTTTCTGACCTTTTTTCCACTCTAGAATAAACCATAATGTTTAACCTCTAATAGACTGCCACCTTTACCAAGCCGTTATTTTTTTTATCACTCTTATGTAGCTGTTTAACCCTTTCCTTCACAGAGATTTAGGTTAATATACTATTATATCTCCATACAAACGACAGCCATTTAGCTATCATGCAGTGAATAAGTAGTGGCTATATCTATCCCACCTCCATAGATATTACTGGGACTACATGAGATTCTGGCCTATATTATGAACATTGGTTTGGCTACTACATTGTCGTATTGGTAATGGCATCGAGAGGTGCTTCTATGAGGGAAAGGGTTAAGACAGGTATGACTGTATGCCAATCTCGTTTACTTTTGTAGTAAAACCATAGCATAATTTAATGTGCATATATTGCTAAATCTCTTTCCTTTCAGGTCATTATCAGGCAAAGGGCAATATACAAATTAAAATCGCTAAATAAAATGACGGAAGATTGGCGGCAAAAAAAGTATACCGCGGATAACCTGACAGGTAATAAAACCATGATGTACAGTGAAACCCCTCAAACCCGCAACCCTCTAAACTGGAATTCCCTTCAAACCGAACAAATTTCTTGGTCCCTTCTTTATCCCTTCTTTGTTCATTGTACGAAAACCGCTGTAAACCAGAACCCCTCTTTTCCTTACAGACGGATCTGTAGTCCAGTGTTAACACGCTGGACTGGTAATCCAGGGATTGCAGGTTCGATCCCCCGTCTTACCCTGATATTTCTTACGCTTGAAATTAACCAGTTCTTTACTAGCTGCCAAACTATAACCAAATCCCAGCCTCCTTCTAAGCATTGCAGTCTTGAATTGTTAATTTAGAAGAAATATACCCCACTATGAAAACCCCTCTAAACCGAAAACCCTTCTAAGCCAAACTTTGCCTATGGTCCGGTGGACGTTTGGTTTGGACGGGTTTCACTGTATATTAATTGTTGTGAATCTTTTGTAATGCTACAGTATTTTACCCCATATCTACATAAATTCATACCAATGCTACAGTAGTTCACCCCTATCTACATGAATTCACCACATTCTACTGTAGTTTACCCCTATCTACATGAATTCACACCAATGCTACATGAATTCACCACATTCTACTGTAGTTTACCCCTATCTACATGAATTCACCACATTCTACAGTAGTTTACCCCATATCTACATGAATTCACCACATTCTACAGTAGTTCACCCCTATCTACAGGACGTCACCCATGCTACTGTAGTTTACCACTATCTACATAAATTCACCCCAAAGCTACTGTAGTTTACCCCTATCTACATGAATTCACTCTGCTCTACAGTAGTTTACCCCTATCTACATGAATTCACCCTGCTCTATAGTAGTTTACCCCTATCTACATGAATTCACCCCAATGCTACTGTAGTTTACCCCTATCTACATGAATTCACCCTAATGCTACTGTAGTTTACCCCCTATCTACATGAATTCACCCTGCTATACAGTAGTTTACCCCTATCTACATTACTTCACCCTGCTCTACAGTAGTTTACCCCTATCTACATGAATTCACCCTGCTCTACAGTAGTTTACCCCTATCTACATGAATTCACCCTGCTCTACAGTAGTTTACCCCTATCTACATGAATTCACCCTGCTCTACAGTAGTTTACCCCTATCTACATGAATTCACCCTGCTCTACAGTAGTTTACCCCTATCTACATGAATTCACCCTGCTATACAGTAGTTTACCCCTATCTACATGAATTCACCCTGCTCTACAGTAGTTTACCCCTATCTACATGAATTCACCCTGCTCTACAGTAGTTTACCCCTATCTACATGAATTCACCCTGCTCTACAGTAGTTTACCCCTATCTACATGAATTCACCCTGCTCTACAGTAGTTTACCCCTATCTACATGAATTCACCCTGCTCTACAGTAGTTTACCCCTATCTACATGAATTCACCCTGCTCTACAGTAGTTTACCCCTATCTACATGAATTCACCCTGCTCTACAGTAGTTTATCTACATGAATTCACCCTGCTCTACAGTAGTTTACCCCTATCTACATGAATTCACCCTGCTCTACAGTAGTTTACCCCTATCTACATGAATTCACCCTGCTCTACAGTAGTTAACCACTATCTACATGAATTCACCCTGCTCTACAGTAGTTTACCCCTATCTACATGAATTCACCCTGCTCTACAGTAGTTAACCACTATCTACATGAATTCACCCTGCTCTACAGTAGTTTACCCCTATCTACATGAATTCACCCTGCTCTACAGTAGTTAACCACTATCTACATGAATTCACCCTGCTCTACAGTAGTTTACCCCTATCTACATGAATTCACCCTGCTCTACAGTAGTTAACCACTATCTACATGAATTCACCCTGCTCTACAGTAGTTTACCCCTATCTACATGAATTCACCCTGCTCTACAGTAGTTAACCACTATCTACATGAATTCACCCTGCTCTACAGTAGTTTACCCCTATCTACATGAATTCACCCTGCTCTACAGTAGTTAACCACTATCTACATGAATTCACCCTGCTCTACAGTAGTTTACCCCTATCTACATGAATTCACCCTGCTCTACAGTAGTTAACCACTATCTACATGAATTCACCCTGCTCTACAGTAGTTTACCCCTATCTACATGAATTCACCCCAATGCTACTGTAGTTTACCCCCTATCTACATGAATTCACTCTGCTCTACAGTAGTTTACCCCTATCTACATGAATTCACCCTGCTCTATAGTAGTTTACCCCTATCTACATGAATTCACCCTGCTCTACAGTAGTTTACCCCTATCTACATGAATTCACCCTGCTCTACAGTAGTTTACCCCTATCTACATGAATTCACCCTGCTCTACAGTAGTTTACCCCTATCTACATGAATTCACCCTGCTCTACAGTAGTTTACCCCTATCTACATGAATTCACCCTGCTACTGTAGTTTACCCCTATCTACATGAATTCACCCTGCTCTACAGTAGTTTACCCCTATCTACATGAATTCACCCTGCTCTACAGTAGTTTACCCCTATCTACATGAATTCACCCTGCTCTACAGTAGTTTACCCCTATCTACATGAATTCACCCTGCTCTACAGTAGTTTACCCCTATCTACATGAATTCACCCTGCTCTACAGTAGTTTACCCCTATCTACATGAATTCACCCTGCTCTACAGTAGTTTACCCCTATCTACATGAATTCACCCTGCTCTACAGTAGTTTACCCTATCTACATGAATTCACCCTGCTCTACAGTAGTTTACCCCTATCTACATGAATTCACCCTGCTCTACAGTAGTTTACCCCTATCTACATGAATTCACCCTGCTCTACAGTAGTTTACCCCTATCTACATGAATTCACCCTGCTCTACAGTAGTTTACCCCTATCTACATGAATTCACCCTGCTCTACAGTAGTTTACCCCTATCTACATGAATTCACCCTGCTCTACAGTAGTTTACCCCTATCTACATGAATTCACCCTGCTACTGTAGTTTACCCCTATCTACATGAATTCACCCTGCTCTACAGTAGTTTACCCCTATCTACATGAATTCACCCTGCTCTACAGTAGTTTACCCCTATCTACATGAATTCACCCCTGCTATCTACCCCCTATCTACATTAATTCACCCTGCTCTACAGTAGTTTACCCCTATCTACATGAATTCACCCTGCTCTACAGTAGTTTACCCCTATCTACATGAATTCACCCTGATCTACAGTAGTTTACCCCTATCTACATGAATTCACCCTGCTCTACAGTAGTTTACCCCTATCTACATGAATTCACCCTGCTCTACAGTAGTTTACCCCTATCTACATGAATTCACCCCAATGCTACTGTAGAATTCACCCTGCTCTACAGTAGTTTACCCCTATCTACATGAATTCACCCTGCTCTACAGTAGTTTACCCCTATCTACATGAATTCACCCTGCTCTACAGTAGTTTACCCCTATCTACATGAATTCACCCTGCTCTACAGTAGTTAACCACTATCTACATGAATTCACCCTGCTCTACAGTAGTTTACCCCTATCTACATGAATTCACCCTGCTCTACAGTAGTTAACCACTATCTACATGAATTCACCCTGCTCTACAGTAGTTTACCCCTATCTACATGAATTCACCCTGCTCTACAGTAGTTAACCACTATCTACATGAATTCACCCTGCTCTACAGTAGTTTACCCCTATCTACATGAATTCACCCCAATGCTACTGTAGTTTACCCCCTATCTACATGAATTCACTCTGCTCTACAGTAGTTTACCCCTATCTACATGAATTCACCCTGCTCTATAGTAGTTTACCCCTATCTACATGAATTCACCCTGCTCTACAGTAGTTTACCCCTATCTACATGAATTCACCCTGCTCTACAGTAGTTTACCCCTATCTACATGAATTCACCCTGCTCTACAGTAGTTTACCCCTATCTACATGAATTCACCCTGCTCTACAGTAGTTTACCCCTATCTACATGAATTCACCCTGCTCTACAGTAGTTTACCCCTATCTACATGAATTCACCCTGCTCTACAGTAGTTTACCCCTATCTACATGAATTCACCCTGCTCTACAGTAGTTTACCCCTATCTACATGAATTCACCCTGCTCTACAGTAGTTTACCCCTATCTACATGAATTCACCCTGCTCTACAGTAGTTTACCCCTATCTACATGAATTCACCCTGCTCTACAGTAGTTTACCCCTATCTACATGAATTCACCCTGCTCTACAGTAGTTTACCCCTATGCTACTGTTTACCCCTATCTACATGAATTCACTCTGCTCTACAGTAGTTTACCCCTATCTACATGAATTCACCCTGCTCTATAGTAGTTTACCCCTATCTACATGAATTCACCCTGCTCTACAGTAGTTTACCCCTATCTACATGAATTCACCCTGCTCTACAGTAGTTTACCCCTATCTACATGAATTCACCCTGCTCTACAGTAGTTTACCCCCTATCTACATGAATTCACCCTGCTCTACAGTAGTTTACCCCTATCTACATGAATTCACCCCATGCTACTGTAGTTTACCCTATCTACATGAATTCACCCTGCTCTACAGTAGTTTACCCTATCTACATGAATTCACCCTGCTCTACAGTAGTTTACCCCTATCTACATGAATTCACCCTGCTCTACAGTAGTTTACCCCTATCTACATGAATTCACCCTGCTCTACAGTAGTTTACCCCTATCTACATGAATTCACCCTGCTCTACAGTAGTTTACCCCTATCTACATGAATTCACCCTGCTCTACAGTAGTTTACCCCTATCTACATGAATTCACCCCAATGCTACTGTAGTTTACCCCTATCTACATGAATTCACCCTGCTCTACAGTAGTTTACCCCTATCTACATGAATTCACCCTGCTCTACAGTAGTTTACCCCTATCTACATGAATTCACCCCAATGCTACTGTAGTTTACCCCTATCTACATGAATTCACCCTGCTATACAGTAGTTTACCCCTATCTACATGAATTCACCCTGCTCTACAGTAGTTTACCCCTATCTACATGAATTCACCCTGCTCTACAGTAGTTTACCCCTATCTACATGAATTCACCCTGCTCTACAGTAGTTTACCCCTATCTACATGAATTCACCCTGCTCTACAGTAGTTTACCCCTATCTACATGAATTCACCCTGCTCTACAGTAGTTTACCCCTATCTACATTAATTCACCCTGCTCTACAGTAGTTTACCCCTATCTACATGAATTCACCCTGCTCTACAGTAGTTTATCTGTATCTACATGAATTCACCCTGCTCTACAGTAGTTTACCCCTATCTACATGAATTCACCCTGCTCTACAGTAGTTTACCCCTATCTACATGAATTCACCCTGCTCTACAGTAGTTTACCCCTATCTACATGAATTCACCCTGCTCTACAGTAGTTTACCCCTATCTACATGAATCCACATATTAAACTTTTAACAATTATTGTTTTTAAACTGCATCCATTATCAAGTGGTTACAGTCGCTGAATTGTATACCGGTGTAACCTATCATCACTGATTTCATCGGTTCCAGGCCCACTCAGACCATGTCTCTTTATATGGAGCCTGCCCAGGAAAGATGTTGTTAGGTAAACTACCCATCACTCATTTGGGCAACTGGTAGCTACGTTAAATAAATTTAAATAAAAAATAATTATTCAAGCTAGACCCAAATGTTTAGGAGACGTGAGAGAGAGCACGATTGAGTTATATATTGGGTATTATTTCATAAATTTCAACATAATAGGGTTAAAATACACAATATGACCATTAACCCTTTCAACCCCACAGGCCTCTAAATAGGCTTATGAAAAGTGTAGATCCAGATGAGCCGGCTCGTGACGAGCCGTCTCATCAGGATCTGCACTTTTTTTGCCAGTAATAATTATTACTATTTTTAGATAAAATTACCCATTTTGATAAATGAACTGGTCCAAAGGTAATTTTCTTATTAATTTATTGGTCTGAAAATATCACGCACCAGTCCATGTCAGTTACTTGGGGTTGAATGAGTTAAATACAATATTTGATTTAGAAGGAGTGCTTTACAATGGTCAGCTATCTTACTGGATAACATTTTGTCTGAAAATTGTAAAAAAAAAAATGTTTAGGGAGTGGTGCCCCCAGGGGGCGATATCAGGGTCCCAAGGGTGACTACTTTGCCCATGTCATCCTCTAGAATTAGCCCTGGTTATTTATGATCAAAAGATTAAAATGCTAGAAATCTGTAGCTTATAATAGATATTCTTAGATGCCATTATTTTAATTATAGAAGTGTCTATTAACGATTAAATTTTTATTTTAAATTTCCAGATATCGAAGGTAAGGTAAAATGCATGATGGATAATAACCCAGCCTAATACCCTACATTATAATCACAGCTGTATCATTCATTGTGCAGGGCCTAATACCTACATTATAATCACAGCTGTATCATTCATTGTGCAGGGCCTAATACCTACATTATAATCACAGCTGTATCATTCATTGTGCAGGGCCTAATACCTACATTATAATCACAGCTGTATCATTCATTGTGCAGGGCCTAATACCTACATTATAATCACAGCTGTATCATTCATTGTGCAGGGCCTAATACCTACATTATAATCACAGCTGTATCATTCATTGTGCAGGGCCTAATACCTACATTATAATCACAGCTGTATCATTCATTGTGCAGGGCCTAATACCTACATTATAATCACAGCTGTATCATTCATTGTGCAGGGCCTAATACCTACATTATAATCACAGCTGTATCATTCATTGTGCAGGGCCTAATACCTACATTATAATCACAGCTGTATCATTCATTGTGCAGGGCCTAATACCTACATTATAATCACAGCTGTATCATTCATTGTGCAGGGCCTAATACCTACATTATAATCACAGCTGTATCATTCATTGTGCAGGGCCTAATACCTACATTATAATCACAGCTGTATCATTCATTGTGTATGGTATAATACCTACATTAGAATCACATCTGTATCATTCATTGTGCATGGCCTAATACCTACATTATAATCACAGCTGTATCATTCATTGTGCAGGGCCTAATACCTACATTATAATCACAGCTGTATCATTCATTGTGTAGGGTATAATACCTACATTATAATCACAGCTGTATCATTCATTGTACAGGGCCTAATACCTACATTATTATCACAGCTGTATCATTCATTGTACAGGGCCTAATACCGACATTACAGTCACAGCTGTATCATTCATTGTGTAGGGCCTAATACCTACATTATAATCACAGCTGTATCATTCATTGTGTAGGGTATAATACCTACATTACAATCACAGCTGTATCATTCATTGTGTGTGTAGGGCCTAATACCTACATTATTATCACAGCTGTATCATTCATTGTGCATGGCCTAATACCTACATTATAATCACAGCTGTATCATTCATTGTGCAGGGCCTAATACCTACATTATAATCACAGCTGTATCATTCATTGTGTAGGGTATAATACCTACATTATAATCACAGCTGTATCATTCATTGTACATGGCCTAATACCTACATTATTATCACAGCTGTATCATTCATTGTGTAGGGTATAATACCTACATTACAATCACAGCTGTATCATTCATTGTGTGTAGGGCCTAATACCTACATTATTATCACAGCTGTATCATTCATTGTGTGTGTAGGGTATAATACCTACATTGTCATGGCTTTTGTTTTTTGTAGCCATTTTTTAGCCAATTCTGACTTGTACGTTTTATTTCTTCAAACGTTTTCATTCATTAAGGTAACATGCTTATATATCCATGCTATATCCATGCTATAGAGTTATCCATGCTATAGAGTTATCCATGCTATATCCATGCTATAGAGTTATCCATGCTATAGAGTTATCCATGCTATAGAGTTATCCATGCTATATCCATGCTATATAGTTATCCATGCTATATCCATGCTATAGAGTTATCCATACTATAGAGTTATCCATGCTATAGAGTTATCCATGCTATAGAGTTATCCATGCTATAGAGTTATCCATGCTATATCCATGCTATAGAGTTATCCATGCTATAGAGTTATCCATGCTATATAGTTATCCATGCTATATCCATGCTATAGAGTTATCCATGCTATAGAGTTATCCATGCTATATCCATGCTATAGAGTTATCCATGCTATAGAGTTATCCATGCTATAGAGTTATCCATGCTATATAGTTATCCATGCTATATCCATGCTATATAGTTATCCATGCTATAGAGTTATCCATGCTATAGAGTTATCCATGCTATAGAGTTATCCATGCTATATCCATGCTATAGAGTTATCCATGCTATATAGTTATCCATGCTATATCCATACTATAGAGTTATCCATGCTATATAGTTATCCATGCTATAGCCATGCTATATAGTTATCCATGCTATATCCATGCTATAGAGTTATCCATGCTATATCCATGCTATAGAGTTATCCATGCTATATCCATGCTATAGAGTTATCCATGCTATATCCATGCTATAGAGTTATCCATGCTATATAGTTATCCATGCTATAGAGTTATCCATGCTATAGAGTTATCCATGCTATAGAGTTATCCATGCTATATCCATGCTATAGAGTTATCCATGCTATATAGTTATCCATGCTATATCCATACTATAGAGTTATCCATGCTATATAGTTATCCATGCTATAGCCATGCTATATAGTTATCCATGCTATATCCATGCTATAGAGTTATCCATGCTATATCCATGCTATAGAGTTATCCATGCTATATCCATGCTATAGAGTTATCCATGCTATAGAGTTATCCATGCTATATAGTTATCCATGCTATAGAGTTATCCATGCTATAGAGTTATCCATGCTATATCCATGCTATAGAGTTATCCATGCTATATCCATGCTATAGAGTTATCCATGCTATATAGTTATCCATGCTATATAGTTATCCATGCTATAGAGTTATCCATGCTATATAGTTATCCATGCTATATCCATGCTATAGAGTTATCCATGCTATATCCATGCTATAGAGTTATCCATGCTATAGAGTTATCCATGCTATAGAGTTATCCATGCTATAGAGTTATCCATGCTATATCCATGCTATAGAGTTATCCATGCTATATCCATGCTATAGAGTTATCCATGCTATATCCATGCTATATAGTTATCCATGCTATATCCATGCTATAGAGTTATCCATGCTATATCCATGCTATAGAGTTATCCATGCTATAGAGTTATCCATGCTATATAGTTATCCATGCTATAGAGTTATCCATGCTATATCCATGCTATAGAGTTATCCATGCTATATCCATGCTATATAGTTATCCATGCTATATCCATGCTATATTGTTATCCATGCTATAGAGTTATCCATGCTATAGAGTTATCCATGCTATATAGTTATCCATGTTATATGCTATATCCATGCTATAGAGTTATCCATGCTATATCCATGCTATAGAGTTATCCATGCTATATATCCATGCTATATCCATGCTATAGAGTTATCCATGCTATATCCATGCTATATAGTTATCCATGCTATAGAGTTATCCATGCTATATAGTTATCCATGCTATAGAGTTATCCATGCTATATCCATGCTATATAGTTATCCATGCTATAGAGTTATCCATGCTATAGAGTTATCCATGCTATATAGTTATCCATGCTATATCCATGCTATATCCATGCTATAGAGTTATCCATGCTATAGAGTTATCCATGCTATAGAGTTATCCATGCTATAGAGTTATCCATGCTATATCCATGCTATATAGTTATCCATGTTATCCATGCTATAGAGTTATCCATGCTATATCCATGCTATAGAGTTATCCATGCTATATCCATGCTATAGAGTTATCCATGCTATAGAGTTATCCATGCTATAGAGTTATCCATGCTATATCCATGCTATAGAGTTATCCATGCTATATAGAGTTATCCATGCTATAGAGTTATCCATGCTATATCCATGCTATAGAGTTATCCATGCTATAGAGTTATCCATGCTATATAGTTATCCATGCTATAGAGTTATCCATGCTATAGAGTTATCCATGCTATAGAGTTATCCATGCTATATCCATGCTATATCCATGCTATAGAGTTATCCATGCTATATTATCCATGCTATAGAGTTATCCATGCTATATCCATGCTATAGTTACCATGCTATAGCTATAGAGTTATCCATGCTATAGAGTTATCCATGCTATATCCATGCTATAGAGTTATCCATGCTATATCCATGCTATAGAGTTATCCATGCTATATAGTTATCCATGCTATAGAGTTATCCATGCTATAGAGTTATCCATGCTATAGAGTTATCCATGCTATATCCATGCTATAGAGTTATCCATTGCTATATCCATGCTATAGAGTTATCCATGCTATATCCATGCTATAGAGTTATCCATGCTATATCCATGCTATAGAGTTATCCATGCTATAGAGTTATCCATGCTATATCCATGCTATAGAGTTATCCATGCTATAGAGTTATCCATGCTATATCCATGCTATATAGTTATCCATGCTATAGAGTTATCCATGCTATAGAGTTATCCATGCTATAGAGTTATCCATGCTATAGAGTTATCCATGCTATATCCATGCTATAGAGTTATCCATGCTATATCCATGCTATAGAGTTATCCATGCTATAGAGTTATCCATGCTATATAGTTATCCATGCTATATCCATGCTATAGAGTTATCCATGCTATAGAGTTATCCATGCTATATCCATGCTATAGAGTTATCCATGCTATAGAGTTATCCATGCTATAGAGTTATCCATGCTATATAGTTATCCATGCTATATCCATGCTATATAGTTATCCATGCTATAGAGTTATCCATGCTATAGAGTTATCCATGCTATAGAGTTATCCATGCTATAGAGTTATCCATGCTATATCCATGCTATAGAGTTATCCATGCTATATAGTTATCCATGCTATATCCATCTATAGAGTTATCCATGCTATATAGTTATCCATGCTATAGCCATGCTATATAGTTATCCATGCTATATCCATGCTATAGAGTTATCCATGCTATATCCATGCTATAGAGTTATCCATGCTATATCCATGCTATAGAGTTATCCATGCTATATCCATGCTATAGAGTTATCCATGCTATAGAGTTATCCATGCTATAGAGTTATCCATGCTATAGAGTTATCCATGCTATAGAGTTATCCATGCTATATCCATGCTATAGAGTTATCCATGCTATATAGTTATCCATGCTATATCCATGCTATAGAGTTATCCATGCTATATAGTTATCCATGCTATAGCCATGCTATATAGTTATCCATGCTATATCCATGCTATAGAGTTATCCATGCTATATCCATGCTATAGAGTTATCCATGCTATATCCATGCTATAGAGTTATCCATGCTATATCCATGCTATAGAGTTATCCATGCTATATAGTTATCCATGCTATAGAGTTATCCATGCTATAGAGTTATCCATGCTATAGAGTTATCCATGCTATATCCATGCTATAGAGTTATCCATGCTATATAGTTATCCATGCTATATCCATGCTATAGAGTTATCCATGCTTTATCCATGCTATAGAGTTATCCATGCTATATAGTTATCCATGCTATATAGTTATCCATGCTATAGAGTTATCCATGCTATAGAGTTATCCATGCTATATCCATGCTATAGAGTTATCCATGCTATATCCATGCTATAGAGTTATCCATGCTATAGAGTTATCCATGCTATAGAGTTATCCATGCTATAGAGTTATCCATGCTATATCCATGCTATAGAGTTATCCATGCTATATCCATGCTATAGAGTTATCCATGCTATATCCATGCTATAGAGTTATCCTGTTTATGCTATAGAGTTATCCATGCTATATCCATGCTATAGAGTTATCCATGCTATAGAGTTATCCATGCTATATAGTTATCCATGCTATAGAGTTATCCATGCTATATCTGTTGAGTTATCCATGCTATATCCATGCTATAGAGTTATCCATGCTATATCCATGCTATATTATCCATGCTATATCCATGCTATAGAGTTATCCATGCTATAGAGTTATCCATGCTATATAGTTATCCATGCTATACAGTTATCCATGCTATATTATCCATGCTATATTTCCATGCTATAGAGTTATCCATGCTATATTCATGTTATCCATGCTATAGAGTTATCCATGCTATATCCATGCTATATAGTTATCCATGCTATAGAGTTATCCATGCTATATAGTTATCCATGCTATAGAGTTATCCATGCTATATCCATGCTATATAGTTTGTTATCCATGCTATAGAGTTATCCATGCTATAGAGTTATCCATGCTATATAGTTATCCATGCTATATCCATGCTATATCCATGCTATATAGTTATCCATGCTATAGCTATAGAGTTATCCATGCTATAGAGTTATCCATGCTATAGAGTTATCCATGCTATATCCATGCTATATAGTTATCCATGTTATCCATGCTATATAGAGTTATCCATGCTATATCCATGCTATAGAGTTATCCATGCTATATCCATGCTATAGAGTTATCCATGCTATAGAGTTATCCATGCTATAGAGTTATCCATGCTATATCCATGCTATAGAGTTATCCATGCTATATAGAGTTATCCATGCTATAGAGTTATCCATGCTATATCCATGCTATAGAGTTATCCATGCTATAGAGTTATCCATGCTATAGAGTTATCCATGCTATAGAGTTATCCATGCTATAGAGTTATCCATGCTATAGAGTTATCCATGCTATAGATGTTATCCATGCTATAGAGTTATCCATGCTATATCCATGCTATAGAGTTATCCATGCTATATCCATGCTATAGTTATCCATGCTATAGAGTTATCCATGCTATAGAGTTATCCATGCTATATCCATGCTATAGAGTTATCCATGCTTTATCCATGCTATAGAGTTATCCATGCTATATAGTTATCCATGCTATATAGTTATCCATGCTATAGAGTTATCCATGCTATATAGTTATCCATGCTATATCCATGCTATAGAGTTATCCATGCTATATCCATGCTATAGAGTTATCCATGCTATATCCATGCTATAGAGTTATCCATGCTATATCCATGCTATAGAGTTATCCATGCTATAGAGTTATCCATGCTATATCCATGCTATAGAGTTATCCATGCTATATCCATGCTATAGAGTTATCCATGCTATATCCATGCTATATAGTTATCCATGCTATATCCATGCTATAGAGTTATCCATGCTATATCCATGCTATAGAGTTATCCATGCTATAGAGTTATCCATGCTATATAGTTATCCATGCTGTAGAGTTATCCATGCTATATCCATGCTATAGAGTTATCCATGCTATAGAGTTATCCATGCTATATCCATGCTATATAGTTATCCATGCTATAGAGTTATCCATGCTATATCCATGCTATAGAGTTATCCATGCTATATCCATGCTATATAGTTATCCATGCTATAGAGTTATCCATGCTATATCCATGCTATATAGTTATCCATGCTATAGAGTTATCCATGCTATATCCATGCTATATAGTTATCCATGCTATAGAGTTATCCATGCTATATCCATGCTATTAGTTATCCATGCTATATCCATGCTATATAGTTATCCATGCTATATAGTTATCCATGCTATAGAGTTATCCATGCTATATCCATGCTATAGAGTTATCCATGCTATATCCATACTATAGAGTTATCCATGCTATAGAGTTATCCATGCTATAGAGTTATCCATACTATAGAGTTATCCATGCTATAGAGTTATCCATGTTATATCCATGCTATATAGTTATCCATGCTATATCCATGCTATATAGTTATCCATGCTATAGAGTTATCCATGCTATATCCATGCTATAGAGTTATCCATGCTATATCCATGCTATAGAGTTATCCATGCTATAGAGTTATCCATGCTATAGAGTTATCCATGCTATATCCATGCTATAGAGTTATTGCTATAGAGTTATCCATGTTATAGAGTTATCCATACTATAGAGTTATCCATGCTATAGAGTTATCCATGCTATATCCATGCTATATAGTTATCCATACTATAGAGTTATCCATGCTATAGAGTTATCCATGCTATACAGTTATCCATGCTATAGAGTTATCCATGCTATAGAGTTATCCATGCTATAGAGTTATCCATGCTATACAGTTATCCATGCTATACAGTTATCCATGCTATAGAGTTATCCATGCTATACAGTTATCCATGCTATACAGTTATCCATGCTATACAGTTATCCATGCTATAGAGTTATCCATGCTATATCCATGCTATAGAGTTATCCATGCTATAGAGTTATCCATGCTATATCCATGCTATAGAGTTATCCATGCTATATCCATGCTATAGAGTTATCCATGCTATAGAGTTATCCATACTATAGAGTTATCCATGCTATAGAGTTATCCATGCTATATCCATGCTATTGATTTATCCATGCTATATAGTTATCCATGCTATATCCATGCTATAGAGTTATCCATGCTATAGAGTTATCCATGCTATAGAGTTATCCATGCTATATCCATGCTATATAGTTATCCATGCTATAGAGTTATCCATACTATAGAGTTATCCATGCTATACAGTTATCCATGCTATACAGTTATCCATGCTATACAGTTATCCATGCTATAGAGTTATCCATACTATAGAGTTATCCATGCTATACAGTTATCCATGCTATAGAGTTATCCATGCTATACAGTTATCCATGCTATACAGTTATCCATGCTATACAGTTATCCATGCTATACAGTTATCCATGCTATACAGTTATCCATGCTATATCCATGCTATAGAGTTATCCATGCTATAGAGTTATCCATACTATAGAGTTATCCATGCTATAGAGTTATCCATGCTATAGAGTTATCCATGCTATAGAGTTATCCATGCTATAGAGTTATCCATACTATAGAGTTATCCATGCTATAGAGTTATCCATGCTATATCCATGCTATATCCATGCTATAGAGTTATCCATGCTATATCCATGCTATAGAG
Organism: Archivesica marissinica; assembly: GCA_014843695.1. Taxonomy (NCBI): domain Eukaryota; kingdom Metazoa; phylum Mollusca; class Bivalvia; order Venerida; family Vesicomyidae; genus Archivesica; species Archivesica marissinica. The sequence goes on from CM026394.1 coordinate 41,540,732, forward strand.
TTATCCATGCTATATAGTTATCCATGCTATAGAGTTATCCATGCTATATCCATGCTATAGAGTTATCCATGCTATAGAGTTTCCATGCTATAGAGTTATCCATGCTATAGAGTTATCCATGCTATAGAGTTATCCATGCTATAGAGTTATCCATACTATAGAGTTATCCATGCTATAGAGTTATCCATGCTATATAGTTATCCATGCTATATAGTTATCCATGCTATATCCATGCTATAGAGTTATCCATGCTATAGAGTTATCCATGCTATATCCATGCTATAGAGTTATTGCTATAGAGTTATCCATGTTATAGAGTTATCCATACTATAGAGTTATCCATGCTATAGAGTTATCCATGCTATATAGTTATCCATACTATAGAGTTATCCATGCTATTGAGTTATCCATGCTATACAGTTATCCATGCTATAGAGTTATCCATGCTATAGAGTTATCCATGCTATACAGTTATCCATGCTATAGAGTTATCCATGCTATACAGTTATCCATGCTATAGAGTTATCCATGCTATACAGTTATCCATGCTATAGAGTTATCCATGCTATACAGTTATCCATGCTATAGAGTTATCCATGCTATATCCATGCTATAGAGTTATCCATGCTATATCCATGCTATAGAGTTATCCATGCTATATCCATGCTATATAGTTATCCATGCTATATCCATGCTATAGAGTTATCCATGCTATAGAGTTATCCATGCTATACAGTTATCCATGCTATAGAGTTATCCATGCTATACAGTTATCCATGCTATACAGTTATCCATGCTATATCCATGCTATAGAGTTATCCATGCTATAGAGTTATCCATACTATAGAGTTATCCATGCTATAGAGTTATCCATGCTATAGAGTTATCCATGCTATAGAGTTATCCATACTATAGAGTTATCCATGCTATAGAGTTATCCATGCTATAAAGTTATCCATACTATAGAGTTATCCATGCTATAGAGTTATCCATGCTATAGAGTTATCCATACTATAGAGTTATCCATGCTATAGAGTTATCCATGCTATATCCATGCTATAGAGTTATCATACTATAGAGTTATCCATGCTATAGAGTTATCCATGCTATATCCATGCTATATAGTTATCCATGCTATATCCATGCTATAGAGTTATCCATGCTATACAGTTATCCATGCTATACAGTTATCCATGCTATACAGTTATCCATGCTATATAGTTATTCCTATAGAGTTATCCATGCTTATTCTAATGGTGTGGTTGTTTTGCAGATGAAATAGACACATTTATTACAAAATGAAAAATAGTACATTCATGTAAAACTGTAAATAATTCGAATTAGGATGAAATAGTAATTACAGTTATTTGCTTATAACGTGTGTACTAATTGAGACATCTTGTTCAAATTTGGACCATATATAGAGCATGTCCAGTTGATGACATTGTGTGTAATGTTATGCAGCTGGAATAAAGTCTATCATACATTATAGACAAAATACAATATCTGATCACTGACTTGTATACCACTGTAACCTATCATCACTGATGGTCACGGGTTCGAGCCCCGCTCAGACCGTGTCTCATTTATATGAAAAAGTTGACAGTTTCTTACCGAGGTTGGAGCCTGCCCAGGAAAGGTGTTGTTAGGTAAACTGCCCGCCGGCGATATAGCCCAAAATGGTCCTGATGCAGGCATAAAACCCGAAATATAACATAACAATATTTAAAGTATGTTTTGTGGTACAGCTGGTACAATTTCTTCATAGCCTGTCCAATAATATTGATTCCAGCATTTTCACAGTCTGTTTATCGTGTCTTTTCGCCCGCTGGAAATGTCCAGGTTGGTCCAAGATGATGTAATAAATTTAACAAGTACGGAAATGAAGGACACCGTGGCAGAAATAGAATGCAACAATTAATACTTTTTTTCACCGGTAGGGGGGTAACATATCTAATGTTATCAACCGGTAAACCTGTACAGACCGCCTCCGTGGTCGAGTGGTTAAGGTCGCTGACTTGTATACCACTGTAACCTATCATCTCTGATGGTCACGGGTTCGAGCCCCGCTCAGACCGTGTCTCATTTATATGAAAAAGTTGGCAGTTTCTAACGGAGGTTGGTGCACCAAGTACTGGTTAACCGCTGGAGCCTGCCCAGGAAAGGTGTTGTTAGGTAAACTGCCCGTCGCTCAAATGGGAAACCGGTAGCGACGTTAAATAAACTTAAATAAAAAAAATTAAAAAACCTGTGCATTCTGCGACACACTGGGTACCGCGCGGTCATCCTGGGTACCGCGCGGTCATCAAGCTCGAATATATATCTTAAATAATAATAACACAGAAACTTCACATCTCTCATCTGCGCAATTCTGTTTCTAATTTGGTAACGGTCAGAAAATACACTATTTTAATTGAAAATGACGATTGAAGAGTCAATGCCACTTACATCAGTGGTGAAAGGATTATATTTAGCACCAATGTGGTGTTGTATTATACATTTGACCTCTATTAACCCATTTTATTCTGGATACCGTTCAAACAGTATTTGCAAAGAACATAGAGCCAGATCAACCACCACAGAACTTTCCGTCTGATCAGGCTCTATGATGTTTGCTATTCAGATGATCTTGCTAAGACACTTGGCTATATAGCAAACAACATAGTTCCTGATCAGCACGCAGCGGCTGATCTGGATCTATGTTGTTTGCCAAAGCCTTTAAATGTATCCAGAATGAAATGGGTTAAGCATATACCATTCCAGTATATAATATATGTGATGAATAATTTTACCATAAATTATATTTGCATTTATATATTGTTTGAAACGCCTCTTTTAAAAAAACATAAACTTTATTTAATTTACAACGATTGCGGAACAAACTTTAGCAACTTATATTAATCACTCTTGTTGGCGGGGATGAAAGTGCATATGTGGTCATTTGTGTAGGAGGAAACCGCATTACCCTGAGAAATCCCACCTGTCCGATCTGGCGACCACTGTACCATCTCACATACTTCCCAGTCCGAGGATCGAACCCCAGGTTGCATTGATAAGAAGCGAGTGTGCTAACCATTCCGCTAATAGAGCGGCCTCTTTAGCAGACGTACAGACATATATGCCATATCTCACACCATGAGATGTATATGCCATATCTCATATCATGAGACGTATATGCCATATCTCATATCATGAGACGTATATGTCATATCTCATACCATGAAACTATATGCCATATCTCACACCATGAGACATATATGCCATATCTCATATCATGAGACGTATATGTCATATCTCATACCATGAAACTATATGCCATATCTCACACCATGAGACATATATGCCATATCTCATACCATGAGACGTATATGCCATATCTCACACCATGAGACGTATATGCCATATCTCACACCATGAAACTATATGCCATATCTCACACCATGAGACGTATATGTCATATCTCATACCATGAGACGTATATGCCATATCTCATACCATGAGACGTATATGCCATATCTCATACCATGAGACGTATATGCCATATCTCATACCATGAGACGTATATGCCATATCTCATACCATGAGACGTATATGCCATATCTCATACCATGAGACGTATATGCCATATCTCATACCATGAAACTATATGCCATATCTCACACCATGAGATGTATATGCCATATCTCACACCATGAGACGTATATGCCATATCTCATACCATGAGACGTATATGCCATATCTCACACCCTGAGACGTATATGCCATATCTCACACCATGAGATGTATATGCCATATCTCACACCATGAGACTTTCTCTCTTGTAGTTTCATGCTTTGCTACAGCTTTAATGTGTGCACCAGTTCATGCAATGCTAGATTTCAGATTGGCTTTAGAGTGGTTTAAATCTTGGTGTGATTCTGGCACTTGTGACTCTTTGCTGCTCTAACCCAGTCATCCGTTGTGAGTGGACATTACCCAGGTGGTCCTGGCATGGTATAGGACTGACAGGTCCCTTGTGCAATACACCCAGTCATCCTTTGTGAGTTGTGAGTGGACATTACCCAGGTGGTCCTGGCATGGTCTAGGACTAGCAGGTCCCTTGTGCAATATACCCAGTCATCCTTTGTGAGTTGTGAGTGGACATTACCCAGGTGGTCCTGGCATGGTATAGGACTAGCAGGTCCCTTGTGCAATACACCCAGTCATCCGTTGTGAGTTGTGAGTGGACATTACCCAGGTGGTCCTGGCATGGTATAGGACTAGCAGTTCCCTTGTGCAATACACCCAGTCATCCGTTGTGAGTGGACATTACCCAGGTGGTCCTGGCATGGTATAGGACTAGCAGGTCCCTTGTGCAATATACCCAGTCATCCGTTGTGAGTGGACATTACCCAGGTGGTCCTGGCATGGTATAGGACTAACAGGTCCCTTGTGCAATACACCCAGTCATCCGTTGTGAGTTGTAAGTGGACATTACCCAGATGGTCCTGGCATGGTATAGGACTAGCAGGTCCCTTGTGCAATACACCCAGTCATCCTTTGTGAGTGGACATTACCCAGATGGTCCTGGCATGGTATAGGACTGACAGGTCCCTTGTGCAATACACCCAGTCATCCTTTGTAAGTGGACATTACCCAGGTGGTCTTGGCATGGTATAGGACTGGCAGGTCCCTTGTGCAATACACCCAGTCATCCTTTGTGAGTGGACATTACCCAGGTGGTCCTGGCATGGTATAGGACTGACAGGTCCCTTGTACAATACACCCAGTCATCCTTTGTGAGTTGTGAGTGGACATTACCCAGGTGGTCCTGGCATGGTATAGGACTAGCAGGTCCCTTGTGCAATACACCCAGTCATCCTTTGTGAGTGGACATTACCCAGGTGGTCTTGGCATGGTATAGGACTAGCAGGTCCCTTGTGCAATACACTCTGTTGCTCACTCTCTCTGTGTTCATTCTTTTCTCGCAGCTGAAGAAAAAGAGAAGTTATCAAAAGATAGTCAGAATGAATTGCTACCAGAAAATTTGGAGTTACGAGTAGATCGAATCAAGCAGCAACAGTTCCCGACATATGTACCACCAAATGTCAAGGACGACATGGCCCCAGATGCATTGGGATCTGTCCCATTCCAGGCCACCGATGTTGTAGTGAAAAGAAAAGTGCCTTATTTTGGTCTGAAAGTAAGTTTGTTTCTATATGTTTCTTTAGGTATCTTGTTGTTTTATTTCTGAAAGTTAATGTGTTTCTATATATGTGTTTAGGTATCTTGTTCTTTTATTTCTGAAAGTTAATGTGTTTCTATATATGTATTTAGGTATCTTGTTCTTTTATTTCTGAGAGTTAATGTGTTTCTATATATGTCTTTAGGTATCTTGTTCTTTTATTTCTGAAAGTTAATGTGTTTCTATATATGTATTTAGGTATCTTGTTTTATTTCTGAGAGTTATGTGTTCTATTTATGTCTTTAGGTATCTTGTTCTTTTATTTCTGAAAGTTAATGTGTTTCTATATATGTATTTAGGTATCTTGTTTTATTTCTGAAAGTTAATGTGTTTCTATATATGTCTTTAGGTATCTTGTTTTATTTCTGAAAGTTAATGTGTTTCTATATATGTCTTTAGGTATCTTGTTTTATTTCTGAAAGTTAATGTGTTTCTATATATGTATTTAGGTATCTTGTTTTATTTCTGAAAGTTAATGTGTTTCTATATATGTATTTAGGTTCTTGTTTTGTCTGAAAGTTAATGTGTTTCTATATATGTTTTTGGTATCTTGTTTTATTTCTGAAAGTTAATGTGTTTCTATATATGTTTTAGGTTCTTGTTTTATTTCTGAGTTTGTGTTTTTTATGTCTTTAGGTATCTTGTTTTATTTCTGAAAGTTAATGTGTTTCTATATATGTCTTTAGGTATCTTGTTTTATTTCTGAAAGTTAATGTGTTTCTATATATGTATTTAGGTATCTTGTTTTAGATCTGAAAGTTAATGTGTTTCTATATATGTCTTTAGGTATCTTGTTTTATTTCTGAAAGTTAATGTGTTTCTATATATGTCTTTAGGTATCTTGTTTTATTTCTGAAAGTTAATGTGTTTCTATATATGTATTTAGGTATCTTGTTTTAGATCTGAAAGTTAATGTGTTTCTATATATGTCTTTAGGTATCTTGTTTTATTTCTGAAAGTTAATGTGTTTCTATATATGTCTTTAGGTATCTTGTTTTATTTCTGAAAGTTAATGTGTTTCTATATATGTATTTAGGTAACTTGTTCTTTTATTTCTGAAATTAAATTTGTTTCTATATTGATGTGTGTTAGAGGATATTTATGTTTATTAGTGTAAGATAGGATCTTATTTCATCGAGTGATCACCAAAATTGGTATGATTTCCAATGATTTTGGCTAATATATATATTCCCTCGTGGCGATGGATTCCATCAGGAATGAGGTCTCGAGAGTGATTTGTATAAGTTGAAATAACTTGTTTCGCAATCGAGCTAAAATAAATTTGTATAAACTAATATAATATTTGTTATCAAATTTAATTCATTATAACTGCTCCTGTCGGGAGCCTCATGTCACTACAATACACTTAATAATATGTTAGTGTGAATGTCCGTAATCAGAAATAGTTCTGGTATAATTTTCCAATTAGTTTCTGTTGCTCTAAAAAATTAAAAACTACATCAAAACAAATTCATTAGAATATATTACTTTATAATTATCTGTTTGTGATTGTCAGAAAATAACTACGATACAAAAGTACATCCCACTGCGGAGGAATACGACACTCAAGCAGTGACAGAAAAAACGCCATCTTCCACTGATTAAAAACAATGAAAAAAGATAGCATTTTCAATCACTGAGAACACTGTTATGTTATGTTATGTTATGTTATATTTCGGGTTTTACGCCTGCATCAGCACCATTTTGGGCTATATTGCCGGCGGGCAGTTTACCTAACAACACCTTTCCTGGGCAGGCTCCAGCGGTTAAATGAGACACGGCCTGAGCGGGGCTCGAACCCGTGACCATCAGTGATGATAGGTTACAGTGATATACAAGTCAGCGACCGTAACCACTCGACCACGGAGGCGGACTAGAGAGAACTGTGATGGTACTAACACTAACAAATTATCTGTGTGACATATTGATATGACTGTCACATACGGAGATAGAAGTTTCATGACTGCTGCCCCAAAACTTTGGAATTCTCTTCCATCAAATCTTAGAAGTGCAACAACATTGTGTTCTTTCAAAAAGGCTTTGAAGACACACCTTTTTAAATGTTTATATGGAACATAAATATCGAACTGTGTCTGTGCTCAATCAGGATTAAGACTGCAAATGAACACATTTTATTTAATTATTACCTATATTTTAATTGTTATAATTTTAGATCCTAATATTTTATAGCATATTTAGAATCCATTGTAATTGTGTTTGCTAATTTTGTCTTGTTTTATCTCATTGTATGTGGAAGTTTTTATCAATATTTGTGATATTTTAGGCTGTAAAGCGCTTTTGAACGTTTTATATTTAGATGAAAAGAGCGCTATATAAGTGTGGTATATAATAATAATAATAATAATAATGACACGACGTGAATATCGATTGAAATATAGCGCTGAAGCTACACCTTCCAAGGGAGAGAAAACCCTCAACTAAAAATAGAGAGAAGTGAGGCAGATCAGGGAGTTCCTCTTAAATCACCGTATAGCTTAGGTCGTGACACAACTGGAAGCAAGTTGCAGTAGTTATTGTAATCCCATTTGTTTGGGGGGTTTTTTGTTTTTTGTTTGTTGTTTTATTTATTAATTTCAAGCATTTAAGATTGAATGTGCCCCTATTATGTTGTGATGTGTTTCCTTCAGGTTCCCCAGCAATACCGGTTAAGCAGTTACATAGCCAACAATGTACAGGAGGCATCAAGCGGATACGTTTCCATGATAATGTCGAAGCCCCTGAGGACTGGTGCTGAGGTTTGTACAATTGTAGCTAAAATCAACTAGTTTTCAGGGCTCATTCTAGATGGCGATGTGGGCGAAATAGTCACCCTAGGGACCCTGACTTTGCCCCCTGGGAGGCCCCACTTCTCCTTTTTATACAATTCTCATACAAAATGTTGTCCAGTAAGATACACTGGTCCATTATAAAGCACTCCTTCTATTCAAATGTTGTATTTAATGGTGATGCTGTGCATTTTAACCCTATTTTATTGAAATTTATTAAATAACGCCATTTAAGGACGTAATCGCGTGTTTTCTTTCTCACTTCTCCCAAATATTCTGAACTAGAGTGAGCCTAGGTTTTAATTTATACTTTCTTCTGAAATATTGAAATTCTGTCAACGCGAAGGTTTACGGACTCAAGTTGTCACTGATGTCATGTATGAAATTCTGTCAACGCGAAGGTTTACGGACCCAAGTTGTCACTGACGTCATATATGAAATTCTGTCAATGCGAAGGTTTACGGACTCAAGTTGTCACTGACGTCATGTATGAAATTCTGTCAACGCGAAGGTTTACGGACTCAAGTTGTCACTGACGTCATGTATGAAATTATGACAAATCATTTTGAACAGGAAGATATCTTTAAAACATGTGGAAGTCATGATAGCGCAGTGGTAGCGCGTTCGCATCAGGTGTGAGAGGCCCAGAGTTCACTACCAGCTATAACCTTATCGATTGCACCCTTTGGCAAGGCAATTAAATTTCACATTGACTGTTCTCTCTCCCTCATGACGATGGATTCCATCAGGAATGACGTATCAAGAGCGATTAATATAAAGTTGTAAAAACATGTTTCTCAATCTAGCTTAA